>RXID01014371.1:226863-547354 GCA_005019695.1 Trichopus zeylanicus subsp. travancoricus
AATTAACCCTAATAATAATTATTTTTTCTCGCCAAACCCGTGTCGGTTGGCTCTGGATTGTTTATCTGGCAATTGGGGCAAAGATGAAAATAGCATGAGAAGTTGGTTGATAACGACATCCAACGGCCTCTGAATAAGAAGCTTTTATGGAAGGTTTTATGTTTTTGGTTTTGATTTCGGCGCTGACGGTTGATCCGTTTTGCTGGTGTTGATCAAATTCATCTCAATTTCAATCAAATTATTTTTAAACTTTTTTAAACTAAATTTTGATTTTAATTTTAAAAATTTAAATTTTAAGAAAAATGAAAAGAATTTATATAGGGCAGGTTGAAACTCGAATTACACTCATTCAAAATTAAAACCTTAAAAATTAAACTAAAGATACTTTGCAATATAAAAAAGATATATAATATTAACTTTAAAATTTGAAATTAAAATTTAAACCAAAATTATTTTGACCGAGATTTAAAATCTTGCTTCTATACGCTTTGAGCTTTATCCATTTTGCTTGTCACACGCTTGTGCTAGAACATAAAGGCCTTTTTATTTTGTGAAATTTTAAATTTTTAAAAAATTAAAAATTTTAAAATTTTGATAATATTTTTGTTTTATAAAACATACAAATTTAGAAATTTAAAATTCTATATTGATTTTGTTGAATATATAGATTTTATATTTATAAGTTTTGTGTTTGTTTGATTAGTATTTTATAATATGATCACTACATAATTTGTATGGTGAGATTACCGTCCTTCAAATTTATTTAATTTTTTATTTCATATGATATTAATAAATAAAATGTTGTATTAAATGGTACCAAACTTTGATATATTAATAATAGATTAAACTTCTAATTAACAAATTAAAAAGTTAAATTTAAATAATGATATGATAAATTATATATGTAAATATTAAAAAAATGAGTTATTTTTACTATCACCTGGAACTATATATATATATATATATATTATATATCAATTTGAAAAGTAGATAATATCTTTATTATGCATAAATTATATAATTTATAAAAAATATATAAAATAAATAAGTATCATAGTTTAAGTAATTACATATAATTCAAAGACATAAAAATTAATACAATAGTTTTGACATTTATCATAAATTTTTTCTTATTACAATTTTGGTTCAAAAAAAAAATTTTCGAAAAAAATAAAGGGATAATTACGTATAAGTTCTTGTAATTAGTCTTAATTACATAACCCCCGTAATTTCCGGAATTACCCACACCCCCCTATTTTCGAAAATATTTACCCCCGATTGTTATTTAATCAAACTTTTCGCAAAAAATTTCGATTTTATCATTGGTTATTTTTACAAATACACCTCTAAAAACTTAATTTTTATATTTTACACCCCGAAATTCGGTTTTTTGCAAATAACACCTCGAAATAACTCTGATTTACAGAAAGGTCCTCGAAATTCGGATTTTTGCAAATAACACCCCCGCGCGCGGGCGGGAGAGGAGGTGGAGGCGGGTGGGAGCCGGCGGCGGGAGCGGAGGCGGACGCCGGGCGGGCAGGAGCGGAGGCGGACACGGGCGGAAGCGAGGCGGAAGCGGAAGGCAGACCGGCGGGAGCGAGGCGGACGCGGGCGAGAGTCGGGCGCGGAGCGGAAGGGCAGAGTACGGGGGCCGCGCGCGACACCACGGGCGCAGTGGCCAAGGCCGAGGCCGTTCCGCCCCTGTGTGCCGGGGAACGGAGGCCGAGGCCGGCGTGGCCGGCGCTTTCGGCCTCCGGCCCGCGTGCGGAGGCCGTTCCGCGCCCGCGTGCCGACGGGGCCGTTCGGCGCACCGTCCGGAAAAAAAAAAAAAAAAAAAAAAAAAAGCTCGGCCTCCGTCCCCAGGCGGCGCGGGCGACAGACGCCGCGCCGGCCGGCGATGGTCCGGCGAGGAGTGTATTTGTAAAAATTAGTTTTAAAATTTCGGAAAATTTAGATTTATTTTATAAAAAAAATTTAAGGGTTTTTTAATATATAAATATTAAATTTGTATTTATAAATCGAAAAATCATTAATGTCTTTTTTGTAAAATTTTACTTAAAATATGATAAAAAATATAAACTTATTTATAAATAAAAATATTGAAGGAGTCTATTTGTAAATATACAATATGAAAATTGTAATTTTAAATTTTAAGTTTTGAAACCTTTCGATGAATTATTTGTAAAATTTACTTATAAAATAAATAAAATTTGGACTTATTTATAAAGAAAAATATTAAAGGTGGTATATTTTTAAATGTAAAAATAGTAAACTTGTAATTTGAAATTTTAAATTTTAAAACTTTCACCGTATTTTCTGTGAAATTTAGTATTAAAAATGATTAAAATATTAATTTATTTAAAAAAAATCAAGGGATCTATTTGTAAATGTACAATATGAAACTTGTAATTTTAAATTTTATATTTTGAAACGTTCGATGATTTATTTGTAAAATTTACTTATAAAATAAATAAAATTTGGACTTATTTATAAAGAAAAATATTAAAGGTGGTCTATTTTTAAATATAAAAATAGTAAACTTGTAATTTGAAATTTTAAATTGTAAAACTTTCACCGTATTTTCCGTGAAATTTAGTATTAAAAATGATTAAAATATTGATTTATTTAAAAAAATCAAGGGATTTATTTGTAAATGTACAATATGAAACTTGTAATTTTAAATTTTATGTTTTGAAATGTTCGATGATTTATTTGTAAAATTTACTTATAAAATAAATAAAATTTGGTCTTATTTATAAAGAAAAATATTAAAGGTGGTCTATTTTTAAATGTAAAAATAGTAAACTTGTAATTTGAAATTTTAAATTTTAAATGCAAGCAACTTTGGGTGTCTGTGTCAAATGCTTTGCAAATACTTCCTCCACGTTCAAGGAGATAACCTGGTAGACCTAAGAAGAAAAGGATTAAGAATCCAATGGAAACATCAAGTAGAGCAATATATACTTGGAGTAGATGTGGTCAGCTTAGACACAATAGGAGAGCGTGTAAAGAGCCTCTTGGACTACAACAACAAATTGATGTTTCTGGATCTAGCAGTAATCAACAGTCAGTGGGAAACCAATATGTTGGAGAACGTGGCAAGGGAAGAGGAAGAGGAAGGTCTGCCGTAATGACTTCAAATTTTAGTATGCATTTACCATGTGAGTTTTTCTTTTAAAAAATTGACAAATTTTTTCTTATTTTATGTGATTTTGAAATAATACATTAATAAATGTCACTGTATTTTTTTGCAAGAAGTTCGTTAGATCTCTAGGATCAATTTTGATTGGGAAAACAGTCTTCTTGAAAATGATGATGATGTCATGTTGCTTGGTTATCATAACTATGGGTGCATTCTGTTGCAGGTACATATTTCTGCTAGATAGACTGGGGAGAGTTATATGGCAAGGTTTTGAATTAGCGACTCAGGAGGAACTATCATATCTTTTATCATCCACCTCTCTTTTGTTGAATGAGAAATGAGAAGTGTTATTTTAGACACTTGTTTCATTAATGTTCTTCAAATTTTGATTTATAAGGAATAATGGAATGTTTCCTTTTTTGGTTCAATAATGGAAGGTTTGCTTTTGTTGGACAACAGCAGAACTTGTTATATTGCTTTGTGTCTTGAACTTTCTAGCTGCTATTGCTATCTGATTACTAATTAGGCTATATTGTTTTAGCAAGCTGAAAACTTCTATTATTGTTATGGCAGGCTATATGTTATAAAATCTCAGGAATGACTGTCATTCACTAGGAAGTGGCTTTTTTATCATCTCCAGTTTTACATAAATAGAGTTTATCCTTTTGGTGGGAGATCTGGATCAAGTGTGATTTCTCTCCGTACTCTTTCTTTAGTTGTTTCAAAACTTAAAATTTAAAATTACAAGTTTCATATTGTACATTTAAAAATAGATCCCTTAATTATATTTTTAATAAATAAGTCAATATTTTAATCATATTTAATATTAAATTTCACAAAAAAAAGACAGTGACGGTTTTAAAATTTAAAATTTCAAATTACAAGTTTACTATTTTTACATTTAAAAATAGACCACCTTTAATATTTTTCTTTATAAATAAGTCCAAATTTTATTTATTTTATAAGTAAATTTTACAAATAAATCATCGAATGTTTCAAAACATAAAATTTAAAATTACAAGTTTCATATTGTACATTTAAAAATAGATCTCTTGATTATATTTTTAATAAATAAGTCAATATTTTAATCATATTTAATATTAAATTTCACAAAAAAAAGACAGTGACGGTTTTAAAATTTAAAATTTCAAATTATAAGTTTACTATTTTTACATTTAAAAATAGACCACCTTTAATATTTTTCTTTATAAATAAGTCACTAAAATTTACTTTCTTTATACGTAAATTTTACAAAAACCTCGCAGTTTCACAAACATAAAATTAAAATTACACGTTCAATTGTACATTTAAATATAGCATCTCTTGTATATATTTTTCTTTAACTAAATACGTTCAAAATCATATTTAATATTAAATTTCACAAAAAAAGACAATGACGGTTTTAAAATTTAAAATTTAAAATTATAAGTTTACTATTTTTACATTTAAAAATAGACCACCTTTAATATTTTTCTTTATAAATAAGTCCAAATTTTATTTATTTTATAAGTAAATTTTACAAATAAATCATCGAACGTTTCAAAACATAAATTTAAAATTACAACTTTCATATGGTTATTTCAAATAGATCCCTTGATTTTTTTAAAATAAATTAATATTTTAATCATTTTTAATACTAAATTTCACGGAAAATACGGTGAAAGTTTTAAAATTTAAAATTTCAAATTACAAGTTTACTATTTTACATTTAAAAATATACCACCTTTAATATTTTTCTTTATAAATAAGTCCAAATTTTATTTATTTTATAAGTAAATTTTATAAATAATTCATCGAAAGGTTTCAAAACTTAAAATTTAAAATTACAATTTTCATGTTGTATATTTACAAATAGACTCCTTCAATATTTTTATTTAGAAATAAGTCTATATTTTTTTTCATATTTTAAGTAAAATTTTACAAAAAAAATATTAATGATTTTTAAATTTATAAATACAAATTTAATATTTATATATTAAAAAAACCCTTAATTTTTTTTATAAAATAAATCTAAATTTTTCGAAATTATAAAACTAATTTTTACAAATACACCCCTCGCCGGACCATCGCTGGCCGACGTCCTCACCCGCGCGCCGGGGACGGAGGCCGAGGCCGGATGGCCCGCTGGCACGTGGGCGCGGACGGCCTCCGCACGCGGGACGGAGGTCGAGGCGCCGGCGCGCCGGCACGCGGGGGCTGAATGGCGTTGGCCTTGGTCGTCCGCGCCCGGGTGTCCGCGCGCCGGCGCCCCGGCCTCCGCATCCGCTCTCGCCGTCGGCTCCCGCCCGCGTCCGCCTCCGCTCCCGCCGCCGGCTCCCACCAGCCTCCGCCTCCGCTCCCGCCCGCCCGCCCGGCCTCCGCCTTCGCTCCCGCCGCCAGCCTCCTCCTCCGCTCCCCCCTGCGCGCCAGGGTGTTATTTGCAAAAATCCGAATTTCGGGTACTTTTCTGTAAATCGAAATAATTTTCGGGGTTTATTTGCAAAAATCCGAATTTCGAGAACCTTTTTATAAATCAAAGTTATTTTGGGATGTTATTTGCAAAAAACCGAATTTCGAAGTGTAAAATATAAAAAATAAATTTTTAGGGGTGTATTTGTAAAAATAACCGAGGGTAAAATCAAAATTTTTTGAAAAAAATTTAATTAAATAATTATCAGGGGCGTGGATAAATATTTTCAAAAATAGGAGGGCTTGGATAATTCCGGAAATTACGGAGGATTATACATAATTAAGACGAATTACAGAGACTTATACGTAATTATCCCAAAAATAAAATAGTATCAACAAATTTTTTTATTAAGTTTATATGGGAAAATTATATTTGTCTTTTCCTGTTTAAACTATAAACTATTCAGAAATAGCCCTCCATCTATATAGTCTAAATTAAGATTGATGCCATTTAATAAAATTTTCTTAAAAAAGAGATATAGAAAGCATCACAAATCTAATAAATTTAAATATATATGAATTGCCCTCAAATCAAATCATTTAAGCCTAGAATTAATAATCAAAAAGTCGACAAACCTATTTATAATTGATTATGAAATTACTCATGCCCGAGTTTGTAAAATTGAATTCTACAAAAATAACGCAACAAGAGATGAAGAAAAAACACATCTAAATAGAATGGCAACATCTGTAAACAATGGTTGGCAAAACAAGTATAAAAAAAGAATAAAAACTTCGGTGTGGCAGTGCTCAAGTGCCCTAGTTCATACAAACTCGTCGGATTGCAAAAATCATTTGCCAAAAGCGGGGACTGTTGCAAGTCGACATACAATAGACATGAGCTGTGTTCTGCTTGTGTTTTGCACCAAATTCCAACTCGTTACTAGACCTCAGACATGATGCTGCTAAGCTTTGAGGCGATTTTAGCAGACTTGAAATCCTCTCTGAGCTGAATGAATCTGGAATGGACAATACACTCAAAATCCAATTCCCTTGTGGTTTTACCATTTCTTTCACAGTTTATTAGTGGATAAAAAGAAGTTTGTGCTGCTGCATACCGTAATGCATCTTTTTTGATGTTTGGAGTGCCCTCAAACAAGGACGCAAGACTTTCAGGGGCAACCACAAAGACGTTCGCCATTCTGCGAATCAAAAGTGTAAGTACATTGCCAAAGGCCACAATGACCATTGAATAGAATATAAATATAGGTTATTGACCACATACATGCTCAATAATTCGAATTTTTCATCAATAGCAGGAGCATTAAAACTCCGGACAAAATCTCCATATTCTGTTATGTCACGCTTCAGCCGCAGCCCACCACTGAATATATTCATCCAATAAACACACATGAATCGAAAAGAAGATATTCATGTGCATTCCTAGTATTTTGAAGCAAAGGTGATTTAAAGAAAGCACAAAAGTTAAGCAGGTATAAATGATCGAATTTGCCATGAAATAGAAGCCAGTTTCAAATGAAATACCATAAAAGTTGGGAACCACAATATACCTAGCATTAAATATGAACTTTTGCCAATGAGTAAGCAGGCATTTGTGAAACCGATTTCCCTGCACCATAGTAGCCAATTCATGAAAACTATAGAAGAGCAGGCAAGCAACGAAGTATAGCAGCTAAAAAAATAGGTGGAAGACAATAGATGGAGATGGATGGAGATTAAGCAAATAGAATTCCAACAGCTAAAAACAATATCTACTACAATAGGAGTAACTTATAAGTATAAGCTCCTATTCATCAAAACTAAACCCCAATAAGAAGTTAAGATGCATATATCCCAAAGAATTGTCTAATTAAAAAAATGCACTTCTTGCATAAATTATTGCCACAACAAGTATCATTAATCATAGCAAACTGAAAACTTCATAAACTGACCAGCTCTGTTAAAAATGATTGTTTGTTGAGTCCCTCTAGAGCAGTGAATGCAACATCAAGTACACGAGAAAGGTAACCCACAACCCTGATGATAACCAACAAATTCTTAATGGCATATCATTTTAGCTCAGACAAAAGTTAACTACTTCAAATAGTGAAATAACACGTATCCACCTTATGCA
Source organism: Trichopus zeylanicus subsp. travancoricus (assembly GCA_005019695.1). Classification (NCBI taxonomy): domain Eukaryota; kingdom Viridiplantae; phylum Streptophyta; class Magnoliopsida; order Dioscoreales; family Dioscoreaceae; genus Trichopus; species Trichopus zeylanicus. The sequence continues at coordinate 234,528 of RXID01014371.1, forward strand.
TGCATTTGTTGGTCGATGGTCAGGAATATTGCCATCATCAGGAGAACGATAATCTGTTTGCTTCTGCTCAAAGGAAAGCAACCGCTCAACCTGAATGAAGCAGTAAAGTAAAACTGATAGGTGCCGGTGCAAATCAATAAAAAAATCTTAGGATTTCTTAAACTTGTATGAAAGGTACAAATTTGTTAGTTTCTACAAGATTATCAACATATAAATTCTACATGAACATATACACTACAATATTCGACAAGGTTCAAACTATTCAAAGTGACGATTAAGCAAAAATTGGATTATAACAGAGAAGCAGATAAGAAGGCATGCTGTAGGTGCAAGTCATTCCCACCATAAAGAATCCTATTCATGCATGATTTTATTGAAAGAACTTCTGTTACGTGAAAAGAAAAAATTGAAGGCACCTCAGCCATCACTGTGTCAATGCACATTACAAGACCCTTGTGTGCAGCTCCTTCGATGCTGGACACAGCTGTTGACATCTCCTCACAGGTAGCTGCATGGGCACCATCCACAGGAAGTAGGAGCCGAGATATAGAATTTGAGTAGTACTGTAAGTTAGTTTTAGTTAGTATTTGAACTAAAATGAGAAATAAACAAAGAATCATTCAGGTTACCTGTTGAAGTATTGCCACACTACTAGCACATCTTTGTACAGCCATCATGAATGATCTGAAACTATTTTCACCAGCAGCTGCAGCAGCCTCAGCCTGCATAAATTGCAGTACTTGTTTAAGTATATGAGCAACAGGATAATTCATTTCAGTTCATTTTAGAGTACATGGGAAATTCTTGGCACCACTGGAAGTCTGAACTTCGAAAAGGTATCTTACCACAGAAAGAGCTGCAGCAGCAACCCTTCTGCTCATACTTGTCCCCACCACATATCTATCTCTTTGATGTGCAGCATCATTCAAACTATCTATGGCTCGTTGAAGACCTTCAGTCAAGTACTTGCATATCTGCAAGGATTCAGAAGTGTGTTTGGTACAAGGATCACACAAACATAGGGCTGTAATCAGGCCAGGCTGGGCTCGGGCCTGACCAAGTCCAAGCCTGAGTCCAATCTTATACAGTTAAGCCCAGACCCAAACCAAGCCCAAATAATTATATACGATAGTTCTGGCCAAGCCAGGCCAGGCTTTCAGGCCTATACCTTTTTGTGAAACATTCAAGCCTGAGCCCAACTCAAAGCCCGTAGTGAACCCAAGCCCAAAATTTTCAGGCTGGGTCGGGCCAGGCTTTCAGGCTGCCCAAGCCCATTGAGAGCCCTACGCAAAAAGCTAAGTAGAAAGAAAATACTCAAATACATTCAGCAAATGAACTTACTTGATCTAGCAAGCAAGTGAAAACTGTCTTCACATTAGATGCAAGAAGAGTAGCAGGCTGTAAAGCAACACACTCGAAACAGTGAGTTTAAGTTTCGGCATTTAAAGAAGATCTGAAAAAGCTGAACCATTGTTATTACAACAATTGCACAGAGTAAACATATTACTAAAGACTAGAAGAATACCACCTTCATGCATAAAATGCAAATTAGTAAACAGAAAAAGCTTTTGCTTCAAGAACGACATGTGACTATCTTTGATACAAAACATTGTTTGTTAGGGAAATTCTTGTAAAATTGCTAACAGCAAACTGTGTTTCTGTACCAAATAAAGAGCCTTAATCAAGAACTCGATGTTGATACAGACCTGGGATGAAAGTAAAGTGCATCTAGATATTGCCTCCTCATTCCACCTCACAAACTCTGTTACAATCGTAACAGATATCTGTTGCTGGGAAGCAGGACTTGGAGTTCCTTTAGAACGCGAGGAATATGAATCAGATTGTTGCTGGGCTTCAGCAAGCAATTCTTCCTTCTGCACCAAAACAGTATTCACTAAGATCAATCTTTAACCACAAGTTAAACTTTTTTGGCCTTGAAGACAGACCTTAAGCTCAAAAAGCTGTCGCAGTGATGCTTGTTCATATTCAGGATATTCATCTTTATGAGCAAGAAAGAGGGACTCTGTGAGGCCTGTGGCAGGAATTTTTTTGATTCAACAAGATATCAGAATAGGAAAGAAAATATTTTCTGCAGGCACTGTAACTTAAACATACTAATTATGGGTCTCTCAACCTCAAATTGTATTTAGCACATTTCACTGCATGTTTTCGGTCAAGGTCCTTGACATGTTGAATAAAGCACAAGTGAACAATATCAAGATCAAAGATAATGTGTTAAATTTCAATATTTACCCTCAACATCCAGTTCACCACAGCCCACAGACCGTAAGTCTTTAGCAAGTTCTTGCGTTTTCTCATATGCTACTGCAAGCTTTCTGAGATACTGTAACCTCCACAGACAACATGAGAAGATTAGCTCTGATAATATATTTGGAAGCTTCAAAAAGCAAAATCATCAATTAGAACGGCTTACAAGTAAAGCACCTCCTTCCTCAACAGGAGGCAAGTTCCCAAGGGATGGCTTTAGCAATAGCTTCTCCAGAATGGCAGCTACCCTTTGCTCTAAAACTCGCTGTAACAGTAGCAAAATATCTTACAAGAATTATCTTGCATAATAAGACTAACAATCCACATAAATTGCCTGCAAAGTAATTATGTGCTTACACCCAATTCACCTATGCCCTTGAAATGATATCAGTTCAGAGTGTACGAGAAATCGTACTTGACTATTATGATATCAGCAGAAGAAAAAGATGGATCTTTTGCAGCATGATGGTTCCAAATGGCCATTCAGAGAATGATATTCTCTGCAAATAATTGAAAACTGGGACAGAATTAACAGAATTCTGTTTGACATACCTGAACTAGGATTGACATGACATCGTTAGGAGATGGGAAAACAGCCATTATAGTTGCAGCCTCTTTCCGCAAAGTCTCTACAAGGAAATTTTGAGCAGTCAGTAAAATCTATCATTGTCAGTGAACAAGATCCAGGTCTAGGGGAAAAAGCAAAACCTGTAATTTCTTTGTATAATGTAGAAAGGCCATGTGCAATGTTTTCTGTGCCAGATGGTAACCCCTGATCACCAAGAACCAACTTGGCGTCTGCATTCATAACTTCCACATCAATGAACATTGGTCTAGATGCCACATAATGTTGCATTGCACTGGTCCCCCTGTTAAACTGCATTTGCAGAAAAATTAAGATGGCAGAGTGTTTGACAACAATTTGCTACAAATTAGTAAAACAATGAAGTAATAATTTGCCAAAATTAGTACAGTGATAAAGTACGATACAGAGACGCCTGCAAGCAAAAGGGTCCACATTCATTAGCAAAATATGATTTGCTGCAGAATCTATTCTATCCTTTTGATAGCAATTATCTTTTGGTTGGCAACCAATTTTTATTTTGGATCCCATTTCATGCAGGGAAGGCAATGTCCAGAGTTATCTACCTGAGACAAAATTTTGGCACATTCTGCCATTGTTGACAATTCTCTTCGCTGTGATGCTGCATCAAAACGGGACAACAATCTGTTCTCCAATTCTGAATAGAACAAGCTTATTAGAAGATTAACCAGATTTCAAAATTAAGACAAAAGATCAAACCACTGCTAGCACAAAGAGAGCAACAGAACTCTGTCTCTCAAAGGAGAGATCCTGACTTTAAGCCCTGCAATGAGCAGGCTTGAGGGAAGAAAGAAGCAAAAAAAGAAACTATCTTGTTCAGGAAAAATTAATTATAAAAAAGATGTTAAAGGGGAATCAAACAAAACCAACCTACCATTACAATAGTCTTGCAGATTTGCAACTGCAACTTCCAAACCCCTACTAGGGTTTGCAGCACCCACACTAGATGGCATATTAATGCCATGCCTTCCAACATCCTCCTCAGCAAATGCACCTATGACAAATGAAATAGCAAGTAACTTTATGACAACAATAAAAGGATATTTGCTTGGCAATGCTGACATAAAATAAAAACAGCCATATATGGTTTTCTTTTTTTCTCAGATAAATATCAAACAATGCATAGTTTCAAAAAAATAACCACCAATAGGCAGGCCCCCCAACCAGGTTTCAACCTCCTATGGATTAGGGTCAAATAGATGTAGCAATATAAGGGGAGAAAAATTTTGAGATTATACTATACGTTAATGAACCAAATGTTTAATAGACAAAGGGCAGTTTGTCTAACCCATCATCACAACTCTCAAGATCACAAGAAAGCAGTTGAAATAATGTACTGGAGCGAGTGAATTCCAATGCTTTGACCTATAAACCTGTGTGTGGTTGAACCTGTGGAACCTCTGGACCTACCTCTCTATGAAGACAGAGAAGTCTTATAGCTGGTTGGAGATTTGAGGTACACTCAACATCTTACACAACTATACTTATATGTCAAAAATTGAAGGGGTTATATGGAGTTGAAGAAATAAAAATTGAAAATTCAGATTCCAATGAGGTGGCATGACAAATCTTAATGCCTCAACTGGCAACAGTATGGTGCTGAAGAATATGGAAAATAGTGTCAAGGTTTTATCCATGGATTATGATAAGCTCCCTACATTCCAAAAAAGAACAATTGCTTACGCAATTTCTGTGCAATGGAAGCAGCCTCAGCAACACGACTATCATCAGAAAATAGTGGAGAGAGTTCCATTAGGTCGCCAGGACTGCTATTGAACTCCATCAAATACTGCAACCATTTGGCGATAATCCAGTGAGGCACTATTGTTTGACACACCATGTACACGTTAAAACAGTTCTATATACCTTGATTAGCTCTATTGTTTGTGTGGCAGTTTCTCTCTGGGAATCTGCACTCTGACAAGAAAGGACCAACTTATTAAACAGCAGTTAAGAGTTCAACAACTACTCATTGAATTTTTTTACTGTACAGGGTATATACTCCACACAATAAAAAATGTATAGACAAGCACTCTACCTGCAAGTGATCCCCAATTTTTGCAGCAGTCTGGCCCACACTAGAGATTCGAGAATCCAGCCTGGCAAAACTGTCAAAGAGGCCATCCACTCCTTTTTCAAGCTGAAATCAAGATAAACAATTGGAAAGTAATTGTAGATTAAACTAATTAACAGGACAATTATAAACGAAAGCTACATTCAGCACATATGACAAGAGGGCAACAATGGCTGAGAATAGGGAGAAGAAGGGGAAGTTGAATGAAAAGAAAGAGAAATGAGAAGATAAATAGAATGAGACACATAGCAGATGGTACAAAATCCAGATGAACCAGAAGGGAAAACCAAAGAGGTGAATGAAACCAACTGGATTGCTCTTAAATCTATGTTTCTTTGACAAAATGCATAGCAATTAGTTTAATTTGATTTTTGATGTATTAATATGGTTTTGACGGGTGCAAATGCAAGACTTATCATGCTTATTCACTTGTCTAATATGTATTAATGTATATATCAACACTACAACTTTACAACACCACAATCAAGATTTTCAATTTTTCATTGTGTAATTACTGCACCCGCTGGAAAAAATGCAGATGGCTAAACCTTAAACAAGCAAACAACAAAAAAAGTTGAAGTCCATAAGCCCAATGTTTCCACAAGTGCACTTACCATTTTGTAAGCAAGCACTGAAAACCCTTTGCATACATTATTGGCAATTTCTACCTTTCAAACATAATTAGCCAATATAGCTATATTAGCAAGAAGGTTAAAACTTTCTAAGTTCTAGTTTGAATTTTATTCCTTCCAAGTTTGCTCAATTAGCATTAATCTTATGATGGAGATAGATCAGGACAGAGTCTAACCTTGACAAAGTTATCAACCATAAGTATAACTCGCACTGAACAGTATATTTCACGATAATCTCAAATAAAAGCATTAGCAAATAGTCCCGTTAAAATGATTATGACTTGTTTTCAGAAATTAGAAATGAACAGACCTCCGCAAGTGTCTTCTTGTGCTTAGAATCTTGGATGGCAACATCCTTCTTTAAATTTTGCAATCTAGCATCAACCTATTAGAAAAATAACGTCATACGAAGGATCAAATCAGAGCATGAAATACAGTCGAACCAAATGATTGCCATGAACTCTGAACATATACCTGATGTCGAAGGTCAACGAGCTCCTTGCAGGAATCCTTGAAGAGCGTCAGAAGCGAGTCCACCTCCGGGAAAAGTGGCGGCGACTGCCCCTGCACGCTCTTCAGCGTCTGCCCATTTGAGAGCCCGTCAACTCCCTCCTGCGAATCCCCGCCCTCATCTTGAAATCCCGGCAGGAGCTCGTTCACCAAGCTCCCAAACAACGCATCGAAAGAAAAATCACCCTAAAAAAAAGCACAAGGATCTCACACTCGACTCCCCCAAAAGATCCAAAAACCTTCAAAATTCGCAATTAAACCAAGAAAAATCACCTTGAAATCATCGATGTCGAGGATCAAAGGGAGGATGCTATTGCTGGAGCTCTTGGGCGACGGCATCGCTCCCTTTCATCTACACCAAACATCAAAATTATCAGCAAAAAGATTTTTAAAAAATGGTAAGGGATCCGTGAATAAATCGAGATCTGATTACCAAATTGGATGAAAAGGAGAAACAGATCGATCGCTGTGAAGATCGAAGAGCTAGGGTTCGGTTGAGGTCGCGACGAGGAAGGGACGTCGGATTCGAGAGAGAGCGGAAGAGCACTTCGAGACGGGCAACGAAGCAGGCCGATTTTTCGCCGGTGATTTTTATAGGGATAATTACATGAGCATCCCCGAACAATTCTAGTTTTAGTTATTACTCTTTGAAATTCTTAAAAAAAAAGAAAATTTCGTAATTATATTATAGTTTAATGAAAAAAATTGAAAAGTATATGAGCTTAATTCAAATGCCTACGGGCCTATTTTTCCCTTAAAAAAGTGGATTATGTTTTTTTAATGTATCCAATTGTTTCTTTTATAAATAAATTATCATTGAACCGCAACTGAAATGGAGAAGAAAAAAAATATTATACACAAAGAATATAATAATATTTTACTTTTTTCTCTTATTTATTGTAAAATTTTAATCGTTATAAAAATATAAATACATAAGCCATCGAAAGCATTACTGTCATTGAGAATAAAAGATAAAAATAAATTTAGACAAAAAAAAATGCAACTGTGACATATATGTCTCTTAAAATATAGACTTGAAACATGCATGTAATTTTCATACCAAAAAAAAAAATTAATTAACAAATGGAAGTAACTTTGAATGAATTTCGATTTACTCATATTTAAATCTCGATTTACTCACATTTAAAAATAAGTTTAAAATTTACACGCTAAATATTTGAATCTCGATTCTCTCAATTTCGATCAATTATGGAAATTATTGAAATTGGCAAATTGTAGTGTTTGAATGAATATTTTTTTGGTGAAATTTAAAATTGACTAATTCTCTAAAATTTAAAATATATATTAAATTTGAATAAAATACTAAAAAAATATAAATATAATTTACAAATACAAAATATGCACTATTTTTAAAAATTTAATGCTTTACTTATATGTTAATAGAATAATATAATATATTTAATATTAAAAAATGGTAACTTAATTAAAAAATCAATATAAATTTTAAAAAATAGCCTAAAAACAAAGAATACAATTATAATATAATTAATCTATAATTTATTTCATATATTTTTTCTTGTTAAATAGTTTAATAAACGTAAAATACATATTTTCTTAGAAACATGATTTATTATTTTAGAAATTGATATAATTATTAAAATGGTCCATAAATGGAGAATTATATAAATATAATAAAATTAATTCACGATTTATTTATTATATTTTAGATAACAAGTTAAATAATTTGATGCACTTAAAAATTATACTTTTTAAAAAATAACTTATTTTTAGTTAAATAAGGAATTACAAAAAATCAAAATATAAAAAGGTAAATTAATTTTAAAATAATTTTTTTATAAAAATGGTCTAAAGATTATATATATTTTTTAATTTGTGGGTCCCATCCCAATTTTTAGGAATTAGGTGTATTTCTCTTAACATGTTTGAAATTCAAAATTAAAATTGAGAAGATGTTGGAATTATTTAATTCCCTCAATTTTGAATCTTAAAAATTAAATCAAACATCAAAATTAAACTAATTGATCCTTCAATTTTTCTAATTTTCTCAATTCCATATTTTTAAAATTGATCCAAATAGAGGGTTAAATTTTATGAAATCTTATGTAAAGGCGATGGACATTAACTGTTAAATCAGACCAAAATTTCCACCATCGCTCATGAAATTTCAAATTTTTAAAAAACTATTCTAAATTTTAAAATTTCTAACACTTCATTTTATTGATCACCATTATTAGTATGAAAACTCCACATAATGGATCCCGCTTCACGTGCCAAGTATTAGTGATATTATTTTTTATATTGTTACATTTTGTTTCGTATTGTAACCAATGATATATTATATTAATATTACAATAATAATATAGACTTAAAAATAAAAATAATATTAAAAAATACATATTTTTACTGGTTATTATAATATTTAGTTTTTAATTATATATATTTGATTTGGATCGTATTATTTTTGTTTTACTCGTATGATTAAAAATGATAACAAAAATAATTAATTACTATAATACCGCTATAATAAAAATAGCACACAAAAAAAAATTAAGTACTTGACCTATATAGATGGGTTGGATGAAAGTTTTAAAACTTAAAAGGGAGTTTTGAGAAATAGAAAAAATTTCAGGAGACTATTAGAAAATTTCCCTTAAATCAATGTGTATAAAAAACATTTATAAATTCTTCAGAGCTAATATGTGGATGACATATTATCACCGGGACTGGCGTATAATTATGACAAGTTCGAGGATATGATGCAATAGTAAAAGTTTAGGGGCTTACATGAAATAAAAATTACTTACGGAAGTGACTTTTCGATAGAACCCCTGAAAGTTGAGGTTACTCCAGTCGAGGTTATTTGCAAAAACACCCCCAAAAACGTTTTCGTATTTGGGAAGAACCCAACCTGGCCCGTGCGCATTTTCGCTCTTAAGCCCTAATCGAACAATTCTCCGCTCTTCAACCCTTCGGAGGAGAAACCTTTTCTTCTTCCTCCCAAAACCGATAACCCAAAATCCCTCCTTTTTCTTTCTTTTTCGCATAGAAATCAAAATCGAGGTTGTCTTTCAATCTCTTGCCGCCGAGGCCCCACAACTACACTTCACCGAGGCGGTGATGGCAGAGGCGGAGGACGAGACGAGTAGGTTGCTCCGGATCCGGAAGAATGTAATGCAGGTGCTGGATCGCGGGTACCTCGTCTCTCCGGAGACGGAGATCAACATCACCAGGCGACAGTTTTTTGGACAATTTGGTGCTAAAACTGGCGCTAGATTCAATAGAGAAGGCTTAGATTTCATTTAATCCAGGAGCGATGACCCCGCTGATCAGGTCTCATTGCTTCCTCAAACCAGAATCATGGTTTTCCTTTCCAAATCATACAATATTATAGGTTTCAACTTGTATAATTTGTCGCCTGATTTAATTTCCCTGTACATTGTCGCACATATTACTGTGTACACAAGTATGCATAGGAAAATATGAAAATTTTATCTGCCAAAGGTCGTTCTTGATTGAACATTTCTTTTCCAGCTATGTTGGGCTTGGTGTATATTAAAAAACTTTAGTTGAATATGATTGCACCAGATATATGTGTTCTTTCCGAGTGCAGTGCAGGCTGGTGCAGCAGACATGAAGTATGTAATTTCTCAAATGAATGCAGAAAATATAAAGAGAGCAATAGTCATCGCTCAGCAGAATATGACCCCACAGGCAAGATCAGTCCTGGAAGGAATGCAGGCATTACGGATTGAGATCTTCTTGGTTTATCCTTCTCCTGTTTCCTTTATATGTTGGGGTTTGTGTACCATTGCTTTCAATCCAACAGAATCTTGATGACCATGTTGTCTAAACTTGTATCTGATGCAGGAGGCAGAGCTGCTTGTGAACATAACAGATCACAAGCTTGTTCCAGAGCATCGGGTGCTTACAAATGCTGAAAAGAAAGAATTGTTGGATAAGTACTCTCTTAAAGAAACTCAGGTATGCCTTCATTGTTCTCTGTTGGAAGTACACACATTCTTTTTCTGTTAGTGTTTTAGATGCTGTATCTGTCATTGGAAGGATATAGTGGTCTTCTTCCATCGAAACCTCACTAGCATGATGTTCACATCAATGGAAGAAGCCTGGCAGCCTTGTTCAACTTGACCTGCTTTTCTAGATAGTTAAAAGCAGTCTGATCCATTTTTCTTTTTCAATAGTATTTAAAATTGACGGGTTAATAGGCTTAAATCAAGAGGCAACAGAATCGTTAATTCATGAATGGATGCTAGGAATTGAAATTATTTTCAATGGCCGCTTCACTTCCTTTTCAATCCAGAGATTTGAATGAAATGAACTGGAACAACAGTTTCAACATGAAATTTCAGATTTGTTGTATTTTGATTCTAACTTAGGGGGTTAGTTTGGCTTTTTGGTTCATTTGTAGTTCAAAAGTGTTTAAATCTGGTTGAAATTATCCAAAATTTGACAATTTCACAGATAAGAAAAATTCAGAGATGAAAGTGATATACATTTTTATACATATAACTTGAAAAATCTCTATTGACTAGGAGATCAAAGATCCACTAACTGAAATGAGATTTCCACATGTATTTTATTGAATTTGGCTTGAACTTAATTTTTAAAAAGCTAAACTTGAATCGAATACCTTGCCGAACAAGAAAATTTAGAAACTCGCAGCTAATCATCCAGCCCTATTTTGTTCTATTTGCTGACATGCCAAACTGTTGCTTAAATAGCATCTTTTAGCTACCGAATTTGCATACACAAAAGAAAAAAGGAAAGATAGAATTTACCAGTCTTGCTCTCAAAATTTTCACAGTTGGTTGAATATAATGAACATCATATAATTGCAGTGGCTATCTGTTCTTAATGAGAACTATAGCACATGAAAAACTGTGTTAGTTATAAATTCTGCTGCCATTTTGCGACATGCGTAGTTTTGTTTCTTGAACATCATATACACTCTGAACCGTCTAGCTTGATTAGTCTTTTCTGGAAAACAATGTGGTGAGAAACACCTCAACAGGAAAAGTTTATAGCTTACCTTTTTTCTGTTAACCCAAGATTGTTTTCAACATCAATGAGTCTGCTAGGATGTACCTTTGCTCGTCATTTTCTGCATATTTACAGTTTGAAATTGATAGATGCAATTTCCAACTTTACGTATTTATTTTCCCTCATCCACTGCTCTTTCCCAGCTACCACGAATGCTAGTTGCAGACCCAATAGCAAGATATTATGGGCTAAAGCGGGGGCAAGTTGTGAAGATCATGGGAATTGCTTCTTCTGTTGTAAGAGCTAACTTGTGCCTGTCATTTGCATCATGGAAATAGTAAGATCACCAGGAAGCAAACAGATGTTTCAATTTTTGTTAGATTTCTGGAACTTGTGATACAAGAACGGAATACTTTTGGTCAAGTTCTATGCTGAAGAACAAAGAATTGTCTGGCAGAAGCATATTTTGTTAATGTAAAGTATCTCATAATAATAAATCACTGTATGAATTGTAGCTAGGCAATTAAGTTAGCACAAAATAAAAAATATTTGAACTTGTTTTTTGATGTAAACTTCAGACAAGTGTTGCTGTCTAAGACTCTAATACATTGTTTTTTTGCAGTTGGCATCTTTGTTTATTCTTGTGAAAATATCAATAGTCTAATTTTCCTTGAAAATATTTAATGTTGAAATCAAGGTTTTATAACTCGGTATTGGTTCGGTTTCGAGACCCAGCGAAACCGATACGTTTCGGCCGTTTTGGCCGTTTCGATTTCAGTTTTGGCCATTTCGGTTTCGGTCCAAAGATTTTTTTAAATTATTAATTGGGTGTTGACCAGAGTTTGACCATATTTTGACTGTGCTTTAACTTCAAATTAAAAATACGATAAAATATTGAAAAAAAATTGGAAAAATTTGAAAAATTAGGAATAAATTTATACTTAATTTTACCATAATATTAAATATTATTTTAGTTAATTAATATTAATTTTGATAGTTAATTACTGATATTGTCTACTTTTAATATATATTAGTATATTAAAAAAACATATAAGAAATAATATGAATATGATTAAAAGTTAAAATTAGCATAATCACATTTAACTTTCCATTAAAATGTATTTCACACATACATAATTTTATAAATTCTAAGATAATACAACTAATTATCATAATTATCATCAGTTGATTTAGAACATTTGGGTGTGAAATTATAAATTCAGTACCTGAATGATCCGGACGAGCATTTGTAGGCATATGAACTAGAACAACTAGTGCTACACGATCTCATGGCAACGGTTCTGAAGTATAATCATATATCGAAGGTCCAAAATGAAAATTATATTTTGACTAAAATTTAACTTTATTTCAATTATTTTTTAATTTCAAATTAAAAAATTATAATATGTTTAAAAATTTTAAAAAACAATGAATAATTACATGGATAATATTATGTACGTGAACAGTATCTGAAAAAACCAATAAGGACATTGAAATTAAATTGGCGATAGTGTTGGTCTCAGTGTAAGATCGACTTCATCTTGCGGGAGTACGAATCAGGTCGGTGAGGACGCGAGATAGACGACAGAACGACGACAGACTAGCGAGTACGTATGGCGCTTGTATTCGGACATGAAGTTGGCGCGAGGTCTTCCCCACGCCCCTCGCCGGCTCTCCCCCCCCCCACCCCCCCCCCCCCCCCCCCCCCAAACCCACCACTGCGGCACCCGCCCGCCTGCGCTCGAGCCCGGCGAGCTCCCGCCCGCCCGCGCTCGAGCCCGGCAAGCTCCCGCCCGCTCGGGCTCGCTAGCACACGCTCCCGCCCGCGCTCGGTGAAGATAAATAGTAACTATGAACAGTAAATCCTAAACCGAAATCCAAAATAGGGTTTCAGTTCGGGACCGCCCGAAACCGAGCCGTTTTGACCGAAACGGCTCGATTTCGGCCGAAACTGCAAACCATGGTTGAGACCATGTTAAACCAATACTTAAATACTGCAATAAAAAGTATTATCTATCTCAAATATTAATTTGATTTTTGTATTTACTTTTTATATAAAATATAATATATTTAAATTTTATTGGCATGGTAAATCTCGAAAAAATAAAGCTATTGTTTTAAAAAAAAACCATTAGCAAAGCTAAACCAAAGGAGACAAAGACAACCTTTGCGTATTGACCAACTACAGTCTCTTTGAACAGTTGACTTAGCCTCCGCACCGTTTCCATCCCCGTCCGATCGCAATCAAACCCACACCGGCCTGTACCCACCTTGGTCAAACTAACTACCCCCAATCCCAGTTACAGAAAAAGAGCTTCCACACCGAAAAACAAACCCATTTCCCGACCTTGCCCCTCTCCACCAATCAAGTTCGCCCGGTCTCAAACCCAAGTCAAGCACAATGCGGTCCTCCCTCATTTCCACTCCCCATCTCCACCCACTCCATCCCCTCTCCGATCCATCATCCGAAAAATTCCATTCACGATACTCCAACCCCCCCAATAATTGACTTGACTCCTCGCCGGCGCTCCGGCGACCCGCCGCCATGCCACCCCTCCTCCGCCGCTCGCCGGCGCTGCTGCCTCTCCTCCTCCTCCTCCTCCTCTTCTTCTTCTTCTGCCTGGCTGTCATCGCGGAGGACGACGTGCGCTGCCTCCGCGGCTTGCAGAACGCGCTCTCTGGCGCCTCCGGCGCGCTTCCGTGGAAATTCTCCAACAACACCGCTGGCTTCGTCTGCTCGTTCGCCGGCGTCAACTGCTGGAACGATCAGCAGAACCGCGTCATCTCCCTCTCCCTCTCCTCCATGTCGCTCTCCGGCCAGATCCCCTCCGATCTCCAATACTGCTCCTCCCTCCAGACCCTCTCCCTCTCGTCAAACTCGATCTCCGGCCCGCTCCCGCCGGCGCTTTGCGACTGGCTTCCCTACCTCGTCATCCTCGACCTCTCGTCGAACTCTCTCTCCGGCCCGATCCCCTCCGAGCTCTCCAACTGCCGCTTCCTGAACGAGCTTCTCCTCGACCACAACCAGTTCTCCGGCGCCGTGCCCCAGTCCCTCGGCCGCCTCGAGCGGCTCAATCGGATCTCCCTCTCCAACAACCAGCTCTCCGGCACCATTCCCTCCTCGCTTTCCCACTACGACTCCTCCTCCTTCGATAACAACCTCTCTCTCTGCGGCCGTCCGCTGAAATCCTGCGGCAAATCGCTGAATCGCACTGGTCTCATCATCATCGTCGCCTCTGGAGTACTCGGCGCCGCGGCTTCTCTCCTCATCGCCTACGTCATCTGGCGCTGGAGCTTCTCCCCGTCTTCGTCCAGAGCCAAGCGCCGCGCAGCCGCGACGGCGGCCGCCGGCGAGGAAGGGAGGCTCTGGGCCGATCGGCTCCGCTCGTCCCAGTACCGGCTTGCACCGGTTTCTCTCTTTCAGAATCCGATCGTCAAGGTCAAGCTCGCGGATCTGATGGCGGCGACCAATGGTTTCCGCCCCAACCACGTCGTGGTCGCCGGGAGCTCGCGGACCGGCACATCTTACAAGGTGGTTCTCCGCGACGGCTCCGCCCTTGCTGTGAAGCGCCTCGATGGGTGTGCGCTGCTGGAGAAGACGTTCCGGTTGGAGATGGCGAGGCTCGGGCTGCTTCGGCACCCGAATCTGGTGCCTCTTCTGGGGTTCTGCGTGGTCGAGGATGAAAGGCTTCTGGTGTACAAGCACATGCCCAATGGTGCCCTCTCGACGCTGTTGAGCTCAGGGAGCGACGAGCTGGACTGGTCACTGCGGCTCAAGATAGGGATCGGCGCTGCCCGTGGTCTGGCCTGGCTCCACCATGGCTTCCAGATCCCTTACCTCCATCAAAACCTCAGCTCGAGGTCGGTTCTCCTAGACGAGGACCATGAGCCCCGTGTCACAGACTTCGGGCTTGCCAGGCTTGTGAAGCCAGCCGGCGATAGCACGAACACTAGCCCCTTCATGAACGGGGATTTTGGGGATTTTGGATATGTGGCTCCGGAGTATGCCTCTACTCCGGTGGCCACCACTAAGGGCGATGTGTATGCTTTTGGCGTGGTAATGCTAGAGCTCGTCACGGGGCAGAAGCCGGCAGAGGTTAGCCCTGATGCAGCTGGGGAAGTTTTCAAAGGGAGCTTGGTGGATTGGGTGAATCAACTGTCAAATGCTGGTAGGATTAATGATGCAATTGATATGTCGATTCGTGGGAAGGGATATGATGATGAGATCATGCAGTTCTTGACTATTGCTTGCAAGTGTGTCGTTGCGAGGCCAAAGGAGAGGTCTTCCATGTATAAGGTTTATAATTCCTTGAAGGCTATCGGAGAAGGCAATGATTCATACGAGATCGATGAGTTCCCCCTTAATTTTGGCAAGGATGATGCTGATGCTTAGTGGCTGGTTCAGTGGACATGTCTTGAACACGTCGGCATACTTTCCGGTGAAGCAGTATGGGCTTTCTAGGTAAAATTTCATGGTCATTAACAGCTGGTATCTTGCTTTTATGAAGTCCTTGCTTTGCTCGTATCAATCTGTACCATTATTTCTGTTGTCTCTGATGATGTGATAGCAATGTAATGTTGCTATTCCAATCCCACAAACTGTGTAAGTCTAGCTTAGGCAGCCATTGGCACTGGATACGTTAAGAAATGTTGTAATATGAGCATGATGATATCGGTAGGCAATTCACATTTAGATTTTTTAACAACCTTCTTCTGAATGAGAACTCTAGTCGTTTCTGCATTTAAATTGTTTCTTTTTTTTTTTATTCATCCCTCCTCTTGGTTAGTCTTCATTTTTTGAAAAGTTTTTGTAGATAACCATCAATTAGTTGCTGGCAGATTTTTGATGATATCCCTATTTATGCTTGCATCTTCAGAACCACTTGATTAGATGGTAACCTGTTATGAGTTTATATATGTAAGCCCTAGGATGTTCTTGACTGTCCTTTTTATTGAATTTGGATTTGCAGCCGTTAGCGTAACACAAGGTGGGATGTTAATTTGGTACTGCGTGTGTTGGGCTTTTTTGATATTATTTGTTAACAGGAGTATGTCTTATTCTAATCACTCCTTTTATTTGCTTTGATGTTACGTTCTTGTGCTGTTGGTTTTTTGTTTGACATCTTGGACAGTTAGACTTGATATTGCTGTTTCTGATGTGATTAGATGGTTATCAAGGACATACACTGACATTTCATCACATGCTTCGAATTCTTAGCTGCTAATTTTAATCAACTGCAATGCATACACTCTGCAATTTTTATAGCTTTTTCTTTGTCGTTTGCAACATGACACATTAAGCTGTCAATGAGAAAGCCTGACAAAGGTTTCGACTACCAAGGAGTTCTGATAGATCATGAACCAGCACCAGGTCCTGTTTAGGTTAGACTTGATCACATCTCATGGAAGTCAGTGAGTTGCAAACGAATAAGACATTAAAAACTTAAAATTATAAATTATAAATTTTATATTGTATATTTATAAATAGACCCATTAAATTTTTTATTTATAAATAATTCTAAATTTTTTATTATGTTTTAAATAAAATTTTATAAAAAAGACATTGAAGGTTTTAAAATTTAAAATTTAAAATTTTAATTTTAATATTTGTATATTTAAAAATAAATCCCTTGAATATTTTTCTTTATAAATAAGTCTAAATTTTATTTATTTTAAAATTAAATTTTACAAATAAATCCTTCGTCGACCGTGTTCGTACCCTCGTTGGCCTGGGCCCTGCGCACTCGCGTCGGCCTCGGGCGTCGGCACTCGTGCATTCTCTATCCTCATCGGCCTAGGGCCCGTGCTCGCATATGTCTCTGGTGTTCGCGCTTGCACGCCCTCGTTGACATGGCACCCACATCCGTGCTCGTGGAAAAGAGTGGGCGGGGTGGAGGGGGTGTGGAGGAGATCTGCTAGCGGCAAGAGAGACCAACGCGGATCTACTCGCCAATGGAGCAGGGCGAGGCCAATCTAGGGTTGCAGATCTGCTCGCGGCGGGAGAGACAAACACGGATTAGCTTGCGGGGGAGGTGCGGACGCGGATTTGGGGACTAGCAGAGCAGCAAACTGAAGTTGGGTAGCGCAACAGCGAAAGAGGAGATAAAGTTTAACTGTAAATATCGAAAAATTTTTGTAAATATGACTTAATTTCGGGGTGTTATATGTGAATATCCGAAAGTTATATATAATAAATAATAAATTTTTTAGGGGTTTAATTGTAAAATTACGAAGTGTAAAAAATAGAATTTTTTAAAAAAAATTGATTAAATAATAATTAGAGCCGTATAGGAAAATATTTTGAAAAGAATGAAAATACAGGTAATTAAGAAAATTTCGAAGAATTTTCGTAATTAAGAAAAATTTTGGAGCGGTAATTAGTCTTTTTTTTTTTTTTTAATGCACCTTGACCAATTGGCTAGCTGGCAACGGCATGGCCCGGCTTGGCCCATGACCCATTGAAACCATTGTAAACGACGTCTACCATCTGCCGGTCGTCACATCCAAAAATGTCATCGTACTTGTTCCGTCCCAACTCCGCCCATCGAAAAGTATGAATCTTTTGTCGGAAAATTGGACTCTGATTTTTGACACCGTCTTCCTCGCCGAATAAATGGGCCGGGCCGAACCAGCCTCGATACCGTTTGCACAAACCAACCCCTTTCTCTTTGTCGCGTACGATAATACCGAGTGAGATTGATTCGACACGCCATACCGTCTCCGGGGCGAACGCTGTGCTCTGCGTGATGACATACTCCGCTGTACACAACTTTTGGAGGTGACAGCATTAAAAAAAAATACATCGCATATATATCGTAGAGAGAGAAAAAAAATCAATCTACAATTTATTTTTGGCAATTAACCACACTGATTTGGTTCGATCAGAACGCAACCAATCCAATTTGAATCACTAAATGCATTACAGGAATAAAGAAACAGAATGAATCTGGCCATGGATTTACTTCAGCTCAACTTAACCGAATAGCTGTAGCACCAATCCTGTCAGATTTGAGAAATAGTATGGCATTGACCGCGACCAATTTGTTTCTAAATGAACCTGGTTCGCTTCACCAAATAATTTGTAATGCCATCATGAGTTATGGGTCAAGCAGAAATTGACTCTCATAATAGATGGACAAGATATCATATAGCAGCTAAGACATCTGCTCTTTGCTTTTTCTTTAAAAAAGAGAAATTACAGTTGTTTGTCACATTTATGAGGTACAGAAGCAATTAGGAGCGTCTTACCAACGAATCTAGATTGAATCGAAAAAGTTCACCAACAAGCACCATATTTTTGGTGAGTGGGTGTTTCTCTGTCGTCCCTCTAGCAATTATTATGGAATTGTTGATGATAACCCATGCAAATTCAATATGAGAATCTGGTTTAGGCATAAGAGGAAGTGCCTTCCATTTTGACCCATCATCCAACATGTAAACATTACTATATACCACATAGATAAAAAGGCAAACAAAATTAAGGAAAAAAGTAAGCTTAGATGTTAAAAAATATACTCAGCCACATCCTTGTCATTTTCAGAAACTATTAAGGCTAGCTAGTTAACCAAACTGATCGACTCATAAATATCCATTACTTTGAAAAAGGCCCACAGGATAAAAACTAGCACATAACAAAACACTCAATACATATAAAACTACAATCGGAACAAGTAACCTGGAAAGGATAATTGAGATGCCATAGAAAAGACCAATCCTGAATGACCAACAGAAAAGATCCCTAAAGATTATAATCAAATCATGCTAGATCACTTTGAAATGAAGCTCAAACCAGAATACAGAATAGCTCACATAGACAAAAAGCAGTGGGTCCACACCTCATTCCGCTGTGCACATTTAAATATAGGTGATCCTGGCTTTGCCACAAAGTCACCCTCTTGACCACCGATAGCCAAGAGTTGATCATTGACTACAGCACAGGCCCTGAAGACGAAATGCTGATCATCGTAGGATTGTCAGGGCAAAAGCATTGAAACACTTTATACTAGAATAAGAGTAGACAGTAATTACCTATCCTTTATTTTGCATTGCTTGTTTTACTAGGTAATCATGCAAATCTAATTTCTTTTAAAATCACGAATTCTATCATAAGAAAGTAAATCGGCAAGAAACTAAAAAAAATGTGCAAATTACAAAGATAATATAAACAGTAGGCATGCAGATGCACAGATACACCCAATTCCGCTAAAACATCAAGCTGAAATTGCCATGTCTGTGTCCTCAGCAATAGTCATACAGCATTAAGCAGAGCAAAGATCTCTCACCCTATATTTCTGATGTGTGAAAATGTACATACACCCATGCTTATGCACCCTACTTAGGTAGCATTAAAAAATTACTATACTAAAAAACTTCAGGAAGGATATGATACATTTACTTGGTACAGAATGTAACAAACATTGAATGCAGACCTGTGTGGCCCTCCAAGAGGGATTGGTATTTCATTTTTCCAAACATTCTCTAGCGCTTTGCCATCCTTCACTGCAAGGCTCCAATGATCCAATGCAGGTTCATGACGGTCCTCGTTGCTACCACCCATAACATGGAGTCTTCTTCTCCAGAGTTTTGTGGCCGGCACATACCTAAGAAACATCAATACATATATCCAAATTATCAGCAGAAGGCCACTATATCATCATTGCTAAACTGATTCACTGAATGTTTGAAATAGATTGATAGTGTTGAGTGACAAAGTAACATGTTTTATATCTACTCTACCCTCAGTGAGAAGTGATGGAAAAACAAATATAATAACAAACACAACACCTAGCTTAAGTGTAATAATGAGAAAACTAGATAGCTAAAAAATTATGAAGGGTAACATAAGTTGAGAATGCTTGTTTTTTATGAAAAGGTTCAACCTAAACTGGAATTACTAACCCCACGCCAAATGGAATGTGTACAACACATAATACTCTATTATGAACATACATGGGGGCAGGTAATGGAGGCAAATCACGCCATTCTTTTGTCTCTGTGTCTAAAACAAAGTTGTGAGCTGTAGGCCCTCTGCACTGTGGGCCATATTGTCCAGTAACCACATAAATGTATCTACATCTGTTACCATTCCTAAATGTGAGTGTGCCATTTCTTTTGGCATATCAAACCTTCCACACCATGTGTTGTCAGTAAAATTGTATACATCCACATGAGAGTGCACCTGCATTTGGAAAAAGAATAACATCAAATAGTCAAATTGTTAGGGAGATAGTTTCCTACTCTGTTAGAACAGCAAATTTGGGCAGAACAAAGAACAGCCATTCAAGAAATACGACAACCATGGCCAAGACTTCATGATGCTAAACCTAAAATGATGTTTTCATTAAGAGGCACTACCAACCAAGTTTATAGTATCCAAGGTTAAGAAAATGACTGGTCAAACCATGAGTCTTAAACAGTGTATGATTGGTTCGACAGGTTTGCCAGACACAAATAAATAAATTTGGCATTTTACAGTCAACAGATCAGAGTAGAAAATCAAAGAAAAGCATGAAGACATAGAGTAGAGACTGATAACAACTGGAATTCATGTACAACCAGTTTGAGTTCATAAATCTTAAATTCTGACATATTGTGTGCTATATATTTGCATATCACGAATTCACCATACTTTTTACCAGACTCTGACTAAACTACAAACTGAAATTGAAACAAAGAGATGAAATGACACCACACAAATATGCACTTTTAGATGAAAACTGCAATGCACCAACAATCTGCCTCGTCCAAAGAGAATTAATTATTCTCAAGAGAAAGCAAATCAATGTAAAATCTAAATGTACACAGAAACAACAAGTCAAGTCTATGCATGATGCACTGGACTATAGCTTCTCAAGAAAAAAACAATGAATTTAATAAAGCATATGTGCCTTCAAAACAATATCATTCACTTTGCAGAGCTTTGCACATCAAGAAGGCAAAAGTCTCCCAACTAACAAATGCATCAAGTTATAGATATTTTAAATGTGTTTATATGGTGCCCAACTGAATAAGATGCAGACAAGAAAGACAAAAGAAATTGGTCACTCTCATCCTCATTTTCAGAGTTCTAAACATGATTCAGTACAAAACAACAGTGAAGGCCCAATGTCTCCATCATCCTCAATTAAGCTGCCTAAGGGATGTCAACAGGCTGGAAATATGAAGAGTAATCATGAAATACATGGATTAGAGATGCTAGTTGTTCTAAAAGTACAAATTGCAGGGGATTGTGAACAAGCATTACGAAACCATCGATGTCACTACAAAATCTAAGTGTCGTGATAATGCATTATATTAAAGAGTTTAAGAAGTCCAAGAAAGCAACTACAATATTTGGAACTCTAATGTCATCATCAATTTCACTTCATCATTGTT
Organism: Trichopus zeylanicus subsp. travancoricus; assembly: GCA_005019695.1. Classification (NCBI taxonomy): domain Eukaryota; kingdom Viridiplantae; phylum Streptophyta; class Magnoliopsida; order Dioscoreales; family Dioscoreaceae; genus Trichopus; species Trichopus zeylanicus. The sequence goes on from RXID01014371.1 coordinate 255,970, forward strand.
CCTTCCTTCCTGGGCATGGGATCTCGAGATCCAACATCAATAGCAAATTGCAAATAGCGTCGCAATTTTCAAAGAAAAAATAAGAACAGATTCCAGCATTTCACCCGCATCACCTCCACAAAAAACCCGAATCAAATCCCAACAACGGAGGATCACTAAGCCTGTGAGACACTAACCTGTTTGGATTTCGGCTTGGGGCCGTCGAGGGTGATCGCGAGGGTACCGGTTGAGAGAGGAGAATGAGGCAGAGGAGGCCCAGAGGAAGTCGGCGACGAGGGCGACTCCGAGCAGCGCGAAGCAGGCGAGGACCACCATGTACTTGCTGGTCCCGTGCTTGGGCCCGAATCTCGCCATCCACGGCCATATGGAACCCTAGAAAAAGGGGTCCCTCGCCGGAGAAGCAGACAGCGTGGCGAATGGCAGGGATTGCTCCGGATTTGGAGGACAGGAAGGAAGCATGGGGCGGGTTTCGCAGGTTTTACATACAGCCCCTTTGTAAATCCTATTTTATTGCGGTAACCCCTTGTAAATGATCCTTAGGTCGCAACTCTAGTGGACAAAATGGTTAAGCTAGAGTAAAATCATTTATTCCGCCTTAATTCAGTTATTAAGTAAGAATCTAATTTGAACAAGTATAACGATTGAAGACGTAGAGAAAATTTTTTTATAATTTGATCGTTCTTATTTTTGTCAGATCAAAATATATTTATCAACATGTCAATCAAATAATCGTTTATCAATGAAATTAAATTATGTTGAAATAAGTTTAAGTTAAAATCTACGATTATTTGTAAACAAAAATATTTTAAAATCCAGGGTTGTTGATGATTTAATTTATTTTTAGAGTATGGAATATGATGGGGTATAAGATATGGATATTGGGCAATCATCCACTGCAGCTCAAACCTTTTAAAATCTCCTAATCAAGGTTCATGAGCAATTAGCTATTCTAGGGGGGTTCATGTAAATAGGCCAACCTACCAAGGTTCGTGTCAAAAATTTCTCCCTTGTATACCCACCTTCATTCTAGGGGGGTACAACGCCGGCGAGCTCCCGGGGTTCGATCCGGAGACGAGGTACGTGCGGGAGGGGGATTGTGTCTGTGCGCCGCTGCCTCCGGCCGTCGCCGACCGGCGGGTGGAGATCACCGGGCCGGTAGAGAGGAAGATGGTCATCAACGCGCTCAATTCTGGTGCCCAGGTATTCATGGTGAGCTCGAGCGGAGACGAGGAAAAATTCTTATGGGATATTTATGCCCAGAATAATTCAAATTTTTTAAAACCTCCAAGAGGCTGCAATTTGGGCCATGGAATATTCTCGAGCGGGTGATGATATTTTGTATAACCCCCTGCAATTCCAGCAGTAGCAATTCGCCCCATTTTCTAGCTTGGACTGCATGTTATCTTATAAACCCCTGATGTTTGGGTAATAGAAAATTGGCCCTATTTTTATTTCCGTGGATTTTTTCATATGATCCCCTGAAATTCGCGTAAGTGTAAGATAACTCTCATTTGTTTTTGTGTGACCCCCTGAGATTTGGATAATAGCAATTTGCCTCTTCTTTTTAGATTTATGGGCATATTTTCTTATGACCCCTTTATCATGCAGCCAATCTTAAAACGGAGGCAAATTCGTAAATCCCCTCATATTTTCTAACAAAGAAACGATGCAATAAACTGGAATAATGTAGTTAACTTTTTTATTCCAAGCTACACGATGAGGATGCACCGCCGCCGAGTTGGGAGAATCTGATGAGAGTTCATGTCAACCTACACGATGCAGTGAACGGAACCATAAGCTTCAACGACAAGGCCCGGAACAGGCTCTACAAGCTCAACGGCAAGACGGCGGTGCTCTTCGTCCGGCCCCGTGGCTGGCATTTGCCCGAGGCCCACGTTCTCGTCGACGGTGAGCCCGCCACCGGCTGCCTTATCGATTTTGGTCTCTACTTCTTCCACAACCACGCCCAGTTCCGCGCCACCGAAGGCGGCGGCTTCGGGCCCTTTTTCTATCTCCCCAAGATGGAGCACTCAAGGTACTGGCAGCGGCGAACCCAGAATACTTTTTAATAAGAACAATAATTTAGTAGAATATTGTACGTATGAGCCGCGAGGCGAAGATATGGAACCGCGTGTTTGAGAGGGCGGGGAAGTTCGCTGGAATAGAGAGGGGAAGCATAAGGGCGACAGTGCTGATCGAGACGTTGCCGGCGGTGTTCCAGCTGGATGAGATCCTCTACGAGCTCCGGGAGCATTCGGTTGCGCTCAACTGCGGCCGGTGGGACTACATCTTCAGCTACGTCAAGACCTTCCACGCCCACCAGGACAGACGACAGCGTGATGACCAAGCACTTCATGAAGAGGTATTCCGAGCGCCTCATCTACAGCTGCCACCGCGGTAGCGTGCACGCCATGGGCGGCATGGTATGTTCTTCTCGGTTGCTTGATATGTGCTTAGTTTGGCATGACACGGTAGTATGTGCTTGGTTTTGCAGGCTGCTCAGATTCCGATCCGGGACAACCCCACGGCGAACGGAGCGTCATTGGAGCTGGTTCGCAAGGACAAGCTGCGAGAAGTGAAACCCGGGCACGACGGTACGTGGGCAGCGCATCCGGGGCTTATTCGCGCCATCCTGGAAGTCTTCACCGGTAACACGGGCAGCAAGCCGAGAGCATGAAGAGGGAGGACGCTTCTGGAATTGCGGAGGACGACCTGCTGCAGAAGCCAAGGGGCGTGAGGACGATGGAGGGACTGCGGCTGAACACCCGGGTCGGCATCCATTACTTGCCAGCCTGGCTACTGGGACCGGCTCCGTGCCGCTGTACAACCTCATGGAGAACGTTGCCACAGCGAAGATCAGCAGGGTCACTGGCTGAAGCAAGGAGCCGTCCTGGACGGTGAAGGTGACAGAGGAGCTTTTTGGCCGGGTGCTGGACGAGGAGATAGCCAGGATTGAACTGGAAGTCGGGACGGGGAAATTCAAGAATGGAAAGTACCAGGAGGCTGCCAATATATTCGCCCGCCAGTGCACATCGCGAGAGCTGGATGATTTCCTAGCGCTGGACGCTTACAATCACATCGACGTCCACCACCCCAGTTCACCATCTAGGCTGTGATCGAAGTCAGATACGTCTCTGCTTTTAATCTTGCTGCTGATATGAATAATAAATGTTTTCCGTGCCTGTCCTTCAGCTGTTATGCCGTATTTCACATAAATTATGTTGTGGCCGGAAATGACAAGACATCTAAATTGGAAGAGCTAATAGAACTACTTGTATAACTGTATTCACTAGAACATAATAGACCGAGCAACAGTAAAATAATGGATTGATTAATCAGTCACAACAGTAAAATCACAATATATTTTCTATTCACAGAGTAACCTTTTGAAGTGCTTGTATGGGAGTGGCTACATAGTTTCTGCAAGTACTATGTAGATCTCAATGATTATCCTGTGTGTATTGCAAGAGTCAAGAGTCAGTTCAGAGCTTTGTTGATTAGGCATGACGTAAGAGCTGTAACAAGCCCCAGTGCTGCTCCAGCAATGACCTGAGCAAGATTTCAGATTTCAGATTATTATGCACAAGATGACTGGTGGCACTAATCATTCACGATTCATCTCTGACGCTATAGTTCCAGTGTTTCTGCATAATAGGGATGATGTTAACAAAATAAGTGCACAATCGGGATATGATGCTCTACTGAAAGGAAACCTGATCTATAACAAAGTAGAAAGCTAATCCCTCTGGGCATGTTGGCCGATTGTAATGTTTTTTGCAGAGCTATGGAGCAAGATCAGAGTGGTTTCTTGACAATTTTCACTGTTAATTAACTTGAATTAAATGCATCTTGGGAGTGTCCTAGCAAGAAATTATAATAAAAAACCATAAAACAAGAAAGAAAACCTAGCACCTACTCAAGGCTGCCCTTTTAGGTTCTGCCCTACCTGCAAAGGTCTAAATCCTTAATTTGTAGGGGATACTAGTTTTCTACCACGCACAAATGAGGACTCTAAATCAAGAAAAACAGAACAAGTGCATCATCTTAGTTCTGAGCCATCTACTCTACAAGAACATCAAATGAGACAGAACAGAGGATTCATTAACTGGATCATTTACTGCAATTTGAAAGCATTATGGGGAAAAAAAGATGCAAATATTGGGATATCTAACAGTAAGGACTAAGGCTCCCATTTAGGAATCTTGGCTGAACTTTATGTACCGTGATCCGTGAATGTGCACAAGTATGCTATATTCAACACACCATGTGTAAGATGGCACATTTGAACAAACCTGAGTAGGGGTATGCCCTAGAAGTTCACAAAGCGGTCTGGTGGTGTCAGCCATTGGGTGCTCAGCTGGAAGTCGATATAAAAGTTGATTCAGCACCTGAAAATCCAGAACAAGGAAATTACACAATGGATTGAACAGTTAGTTTTTGAGGTGATGGAATTATTGGTCAATGATACTGCAATACTTATAGAAGTTTTTATAGATAATAAAATACGTTTACCTAAGAAAATAATAAGCAGACAACCCATCCTACCATGTAGAAATTACCACTCAGAATATGGAACCACTTGTGGATCAATAAACATTATATAATAAATCAAAAGCAAGCAAAAAACATTTCCAAGTAAAAAAATCTTTCACGAAATGCAAAACGAACATTATCATGAAGGTCATCTTCTAACCCAACATTTTTGAATTAGGGTTTATCAGTGTAACAACTATTGCAAATCTTAACAAAAATTTCAGTGGGAAGCTGACAGAAAGGTATATATTTGAACTATTTCAAAAATTGCTATTACATCAGGGGTTGAGAATTTGAGTTCACTACCAGCATTTGGATGAGAACACAGTATGTATAATCAGCCAACACAGACTTGACACTCAAATACACCAGACTTCAATCATGAAGCCAAGAAAGCTAAAATGTGATCAGGTCCTATTACTTGAATAATGAGATTTATTACGAATGTGCTGGTTAAAGAGCTCAGGAAATAGTGCAATAGTAGGAAAATGACATTTATTGCCAGCTAGTTCTGTGAAGCTGATGACATTTCTGTCAAAGAAAGATGGTTCAAGTTATCAACTTTCATGAAATCCATAAAGGTCAAAAAGAGAATGAAATACCTCAGCCTGCCTTCCAGCATGAAGACGAACACCAAAAGCATCATACATCACCTTTCCACCAATTCCATGCACAATATAATTAGATAAATGCATTAATAGGATGAAAAGAAAAACCATGCACAAGTGTGACAATAACGTGATTTTGGGCATTGTACTACAGAACAGATTGGCAAAACAGAGGCACAGATATATGATTAAGTGGCTTACAATACATGCAAGAATCATCGAAGTAGCAAACAGAGAACTCCCCAAGCCATCACGGCATCCAATTGCAATAACAAGTGAAGTAACAGTTGCAGAATGCGAAGACGGCATTCCACCAGATGCAACTAGTTGCCTTAGATCCCAGCGATTTTCCTTGTACCTGAAAAAGCATACAGCGCTTAATTCTTTTCAGGGAATGGGGATCAGATAATGCGTCCTTTAACTGAAAACTAGGCAGAACTATGATTGATGCAGGGACATAAGAACAGTTATAAAATAGGAAAACACGAGCAACTTCACCAAAACTTCTAAAAAATCCAGAGAGAATTCTCCATTTGCGGAGAAAAAAAATACCTCCAAGAAATAGGATCTGAAAAGAGTTTCTCAAAAAGATGGCATCTATAATTTATAATGGAGAGAATCTTTTCAATCCTCCATATATCGAACTACTGTCTAATGAATCTTCATCTTGTCGAAGCTGAAACAAGAATCCGATCATTGCAAGAATAATCCCTTGTAAGAATTCGCAAGAACTTCTTGAAGTGCCTTCGAAATTCGAAGGATTCGCTCCTCAAAATGAAAATCGAAACCAAAGAAACACCGATAAACTCGGAAAACAATCGGAAAATTACGATTCCCACAATCGCAAATAGATCCACGTTCCGATCTAAGGAATCAAGAAAGAAGGAGATAGGGAAGGGAGAGGAGAATACCAGGCGGAGAAGAACTTGATGAGCTGGGCGATGACGAAGGAGAAGGCGGCGGAGATGAGGGGGAAGTTGGCGAGGAGCGCCGGCGGAGAGGCCATCGGAGAGGGATGCGGCTTCGGCGGCAATCTCATTCGTTTCTCTTCGCCGAAAGACGAGCTTGGAGATGGAATGCTTGGGGAGGGAGAGAAGGAAAGCATTTTATTAGGAGCACGATCATTTATAGTTTGATTTGAAAGAAGCGGAGGGAGGAGGAGGAGAGAATTCCAGCCCTTCTAGTTGAAGGCACTTGGTGACGTGGACCGGATATTCTTTACTTGTTCAGACCAAAGAGAGGATATTCTCTGAGTTAACCATGCGGGATTTTTTCCCCTAGGGATTTTTGTAAATAAGACCAGGTATCGATATTGCAAAAGCATCACTTTTAATATTAACAAAAAACCTCAAATTTCAAAAATTTCCCCAGTTTTGTCGAGGTCAGGCCATCAAACTTTAAATAAATTCATCCAAAAATTGACTTTTATACCTCTTCGTAGAGAAACCAACAATCCAGAGCAGAATCAGTTTTAGTAGGAATTTTTTTGAAAAAAATTCTTATGCGCCCCTTCAAATTCATGATATTTTTTATAATACTCAAAAACTTTAATAAAACAAAATTTTTAAGGATATATAAAAATTTTAAAATTTTCCAAGAGTAAAAAAAAAATTTGTAAAATAATTATTGAATTTCATCAGGTCTATGAGGAGGCATTTACGATAAAATTTGAGACAAATATAAAAATAAAAGGTTAATAATTAACAAATCCTTATGATAGACAAGCTGTAAAAGAATTTAAAAACAATTAATGGGTTCGCAGGAAAAATAAAAATCACCTTTTAAGCACGTACTTAATGGGCTCCAATCCGCCAACATAAACGTGTGCTACATTCCATAAGCTTCTCAAGCTGCAGGATGCACATTGCTCACAGGTCTGACCAACAAAGAAGAATACCATCTGTTAAAAGTTGGGAAATTACAGTTTCAGATCTTTATTTGCAAAAATATATTTAGAATAAGCCGTCAGTAAAAACACGAGAAAATCGGGGAAAATCGTTGACTACTTTAACATGAAAAATGATTTCCCGAATGATTCGTGGATTAATAGCTGCAGAAAACTGGCCATCTTTTGAAACAAAATTATTTTGAGTCTCTTTCTGAAACAGAATTCATCAGCTCTAGTGTGGCAGCTTGCATGACACCTGAAAAGTCAGATACTTAAATGCCTTTCCCTGCAAAAAAGGTTTAAGCAGCTAGAACTTGGGTCTCAAAGCAGTGAAACCAGTAGTGAAGCAATATTGATTGCTCTTACCAGAAATGACATTTGGACCAAGTTGCAGAGAGAAAAGCAGGGATAGAAATGCCGTGATAATCCTCGCTATTGCTCTGGGTGTAAACTTGACATGTGAATTGCTCTGCAAAAACACCTGTTCGAGAAAACAATTGCACCTTCGTCCTAAAACTGCCAGAAATTATGCTCCAAGTTAGAGTTGCACTGACAGTTCACCTTTATATCTGCACGCAGAAATGGGCTGAAAAAGTGAATGAGAACCACATCAGTTCAACTGAAGATAAACGCAAAACATCAAAAAATGTGAGACCAATGAAACTAGATAAACAATACTAGCTCAATTAGCAACATAACTGGAGAAAATGTAGAAAAACACCCTGTGAAAATACAGTGTACAAGGGACATTGAACTGCGGAAGCGGATGCACATATTGCTCACCACCAACCTTCAGCTGTGTTAGAATAGTAAGCAGTACCTGCCACAAAAGGGAACCCCTTGTCGTGTTCCCAGTCAGGATTTGATAATCTGATAGCCTCTACTCTCAAACTCTAGGAAACAAATGAAGCACACCTTTCAGCTTATACTTTCATGAACTGAGGTGCAGACTGAATGCCAAATCATCTGACTCAGTTTCTGTCCTTGATCTCGGCATTAAATCCAGTTGGCATCCCCATTGAGATGAACTTAACAAAAACTCTCATTGATTTCATAGAAACTAAAAGCTCATTTGCAGACGCTTCATCAACGCAAGTAGGAAAGTTAAATTGGAACAGCGTTTGGCGGAAAAGGAAGAAACAGAAAATTCAGCTATTTTATCGGAGTGGAAGATAACCTCTTCTTTCATATCAAATTTCCGCAATGCTGACTCCTTAATCAGGGTAAATGTTTCCACCTCCATCAATGTCATAGGTAAAAATATAATGCAACATTTTGTTTATCAATTACTCATCTACACAATCACTGCAAAAGCAAATCATTCATTCCACTATTATTCTAGAGTTGTTCAAGATAACAAAACTCGAAAAGAGGCAAAAGTCACTACCTGTGAGAAAGACTGCGAAGCTCATAATCACAAGTGTCATCAAGGAGCAGATGGCAGAAAGATAGTTCTGCCATCTCTTCCAGCACGTCCAGTCTCCTATCAACTATTAAGTCATGTGTTTGAATGTTAAAAAAGAGAAAAAATTCAGTAGATCCTATTTTCAAGTACTAGTAGTACCAACCTGGATATATTCTTCCAAGCTCTCAGGCATACTATAATGGATTACCTGAATATGGTTCCATCAAATCACTTGGTCAGATAATCATAGTACTACTAGTTTACATATTGCATCCTTGTCCATACTTTGTGAACAAGTAAAGATTGCAACAGTTATTCCGCATTCCTTTTGAATAAAAAAGTAAAATTTGGTAACATTCAAAACAAAACAAAAAAAAAAAAAAAACTTAAACACAAGTAAGTTTGTCCATACCGCATCAACATCACTCTTATCGAGGGCCATGCCAAATGCGACGGTTGCTACAACCACACATCATAAATAAAACAACAAAAACATTTATACATATAAAAAAGAAAATTTTTTTTGTATATCCCTATAAAACAATGGTATTTCTCCTATAGTCCTGCAAAGGTTGTATTATACTATATTATTTCTGAAAATCTTTTTTATTTCTCAAATACTCGTCTGATTAAGCAGTATTAATTTTAACCATTAAATTTAATGAAAACAATATTAAATTTACCATTATACCTTTATTTTATATATCTATATAAAATATATTTTACATAAAAAACCCCCTGACATTTAAAAAAACACTAAAAATCTAATAAAAATCCAGAAAAATTATTAAAAATCTATATAAATATAGAAAATTCGTATAAAATTTCCTGAAAATATAGTAAAAGATAAAAACCCTTAGAAAGTTTATAAAATCACAAAAAAATCTAAAAGTACAAAAAAATATTTAAAATACAACACAATAAAAACTCCTAAAAATAAAAAAATCCCAAAATATAATGAAATTTTAAAAATTACAAAAAATACAAAAAGTATAGAAAATTGCAGAAAATCTCTAGAAATATAGAAAATTGTAAAATCCCCAAAAATAAAAAATACAAAAAAATCCCTTGAAAGTTCAAAAAGTGCAAAAACCCCTTGAAAATATAGAAATTGAACAAAATTCATTGAAAGTATAGTGGTTTTTCTATAGTTTCAAGACAATTTCAAAGATTTTTCTACGATTTTATGAACTTCAAAGGAATTTTTTGCGATTTTTTTATTTTTGGGATTTTGTGATTTTCTATACTTTTAGATATTTTGTGTAATTTTCGATACTTTCAGGATTTTTTTTTTGTAATTTTCTAAATTTTCAGTATTTTTGTGATTTTTTATATTTTTAGGAGTTTTTTTATTTTTTAAGAATTCTGTGATTTTTTATGCTTTTAGATTTTTTTAATTATTTTCTAAATTTTCAATGGTTTTTTTATCTTTTTCTACATTTCCAAGGTTTTTTTGCCAATTTGCTATATTTTTAGAGCTTTTTTATAATTTTCTAATTTTTATTAGATTTTTAGTATTTTTAAAATTTCAAGAATTTTTTTATAAAAAATATATTTCATATAGATATATAAAATTAGGGTATAGTGATAATTTTAATAATTTTTTGCTAGATTTAACGATCAGAAGGGTATCAAAGAAAGAAAAAAAAATTTCAAGAATATATAGGATATTATAATTTTTATACGAGTACAGAAAAAGTACCACTACTTTATAGTAATATATAAAAATTTTCCTAAAAAGAAGCCCTTTTTAAGTATTATTGGTTGTTATCAATTGGTCAAAGACATATTAAAGAAGCATGATGACTAACAAATAATTCTTTGAAAACTTAATGACCCTAAACATTCTTACCACTCTTAACTCGTTTGAGAAGAGCTCCTGTATCTTATTCCTATCCCTTGTAGGAATGCCACTGTGATATCCCTGTAATCAACTAACATGATAGACTAGGTTATGATTTAGGATAATATATACAAAGTATATATTAAGCTCAATGGCCAACAAGCAATGGACAAATAATAGAATTTGTAATTGTTAGCAGTTATCTTTAGTTTTATATCGATAAAGTGTAAGAATTAAAATTGAATTAAATATAATAACTGTCGTATATCTAACAACGATGTTTTTTCTAGAGAATTGAAAAAACAAAAACCTGAGGTCAAGTGGACTGCAGACTGCAGACTGCAGACGTCCAAAAGGAATATTGTATTGGGTCGAAAGTATCACATAATTGTATTAGAATCATGGTTCGCGGTTTTAGCCGAAACCGAAACGTTTCGGCCGAACCCGCGCCGAAACCCTAAAAAACGTTTCGGTTTAGGGTTTCGGCGCTGCAGCGCGGCTGCGGGCGAGTGCAGGCGCGTGCAGGTGAGGGCGAGGGCGGCTGCGGGCGAGGGCGGCGGGCTCGGGGCGGCTGCGGGCGAGGGCGGCTGCTGGCGACTACGGCGAGGGCGGGCGAGGGCCATGCACTGCGGGCGATGGCAGCATGCTCGGGCGGCCGGCAGGCCTCGCGGGGTGGGCACAGGGCAGTCGGGGCAGCCGCAGGCAAGGCACGCGGACCGGCCGCAGGGAGTGCGGAGCGACTGCAGGGAACGCAGGCCGTCGGCGGCGAGCGCAAGGCTCCGGCGGCGAGCTCGGCGCGTGCATGGCGAGCGCGGCGCACGCGGGGTGAGCTCAGCGCGTGCGGGGTGAGCTCGGCGTGTGCGGGGCGACCGCAGCGCACGCAGGGCGAGCTGAGTGCGCCGACGGCGAGCTCAGGGCGCCGGCGGCGAGCTCAGCACGTGCGGGGCAAGCGCAGCACACCGGCGGCATCCTCAGCGCACTTGGGCCGACCGCAGCTCGCCCATGGCGCCCACGGCGAGCTCAGGGCTCGAAACTGGCATCTCCGGCATGTCCAGCATCCCCGCGCGGCATCTTCGGCATATCTGGCGAGCTTAGCAGCCTGGCATCTCCAGCAGCTCCGCCAATGAGGGCAGCTCGGCCACCTAGCGCAGCTCCCCCCGAGAGCGCAGATCGGCCGGCGACGATACTCACCCCCGCTCTCGGTTCGGTTTAGGGTTTACTGTGCTGATTAGTATAATTCGCATAGTGGGCAATATGTTAATCAAGATCCAATAGATAATGCGAGCTATAACTACTATGACGGTTATCAGAGCGAGATGTTTATATCATCAGTCAATGCAGGACCATACCACTTCCCACTATCCACATGCTAAACAATACTATCGTTCACAATTCCATCGTACTGATGAGTATGGTGATCAAGAATATCAATCTTTTCAAGATCTACCTCGGAACAGCATGTGGTTATAAAACGTGAATTTATATCATGTATGAAATGATATTTTTAAATTTTAATCATATTCATATCATTTCTTGTATGTTTTTTTAATACACTAATATATATTAAAAGTAGACAATATCAGTGACTAACTATCAAAATTAATTTTAATTAGCTTAAATAATATTTTAAATTATTGTAAAATTAAGTATAAATTCATTTATAATTTTTCAAATTTTTTCAAATTTTTTTTAATATTTTATCGTATTTTTAATTTGAAGTCAAAGCACAGTCAAAATATAGTCAAACTCTGGTCAACGCCAAATTAATAATTTAAAAAATTCTTTCGGCCGAAACTGAAACGGCCGAAACTGAAACCGAAACGGCCGAAACGTATCGGTTTCGGCCGATCCCGTAACCGAAACCCAAACCGAAACCGTAAACCTTGATTAGAATCACTCCACACTTCTTGATCGATGTGAGTTAACTCAATGAGGACGTTGAACCTTTTAGGGGAAAAAATTATTAGACCCAATGGGCTAATAGACAGACAATAAAATATGTGACTAGTAGTAGTTATCTTTAATTTCATATATGATGACTGTTATATACCCAACAACAAAATCTTTTTCAAAAAGCTGAAAAAAATAAAAACTTAAAGTCAAGTGGACCGTAGACCGCAGACGCCCAAAGACAATATCATGTTGAGTTGGATGCATCACATAGTAGCATCAAGACTACATTGCACTTTTTAATAATTGTAAACTACCTCAACTAAAACGTTGAACCCTTTAGGAGGAAGATTATTAGACCTGGTGGGCTAACGAGCCAATGAACAGACAACAAAACTTGTAATTGATAACAGCTATCTTTAATCTCATGTCGATAAAATACAAAAATTAAAACTGGACTAAATATGATGACTGTTATAAACCCAATAACGAGACCTTTTTAAAAAAAACTAAGAAAAATATAAACCTGAGATCAGGTGAATAGCAAACCGCAAATACCCAAAAATAATATCGTGTTGGGTGGGGGTGTCACGATATAGGCTAATTTTCATGTTGTGGATGAAAAAATTAACAAGGGATGTTGTTATCAGAAAGATACTTGCTTACCATTTCAGTTTCAGCCTGAAAAAGCAAGTATAACAGAAATCAGCATTTAATTTTGAGCTGGTCATTATCGCAGGAGGCACAAAACCAGACAATTTATAGCACTTTCCAGTATAAGCAACAGTTTGCACCAGATGTAAATAACTTCAAAGAAAAGAAATGAAAGGCTGGATGGTTTCTAGCATCTCCGTGTCAGTTTAGATTAAAATGGTTGCAAACCTGAAATTTACAGTACAGAATACTGTTTTTCTTGCCAACAAAAGACGACGACTTCAACAGCATTCACAGGTCCTTCAATCTGCCGGTAAACAGAATACCAATAAAGTGAGATAAAAGTACAACACCAACCAACAAAGGGCAGAGCGCAACAGTCTATGGGTAAAATCAGCACTAATATCCAAAAAACACCCTTACCTACTTCCACTGGAAGACAAAAAGAGTTGAAGTTTTTCCACTATTTGGCATGTTTGAATGAGATCATTAGATGGAATTTCTAAAGCAGGAAACAACGCATATTGCAGTCATTGCAAACATACACTTACCGTTAAGCTTTGCCCGAAAGTTGTGGTGCCCTAGCCTCATATATGAAGGTCGAAATTTGTGAGACCTGTCCAACACAAACAAATTAATTTAGGCAAACCTCATTGTAATTCAATCAAACAACCAACTTAGTAGAATTGATGATCATAACAAAGCATAAAAAGAAACAGCCAAGAGATCATAAGTGATCATCCACAAGTGGATGCACTGAGCATTGAGATTTAGGACATTTCCACTAATGGAAAATCAAACAAGCAATCTGCTCACTAATATGTAAGTGGACTTACATAGTGGTACTTAAAAAGCAAAATGAAACCTTAGCTGTACAGTAATTCAACATCTGTCAATTGGAGGCAAAAATGCCTCTATATATACAATAATTCTATCTAGATGCAGAGAAAGTCACAGAAGGATATTAAACAAAACAAAAAATTTCTCAATAGTCAATTTCCTTCTACTGTCCTCTGAATCTCTGGCAGAAAGACCGACACCAAGACCCAATAAACAAAACATTGCCAGCATTATCAATCAACCAAACTATGAAACTTCAATCTCAGATTTTCCTGTTGAAACAAGTTCAAAATAACTCTGGAGATCTATACATGAGCAGGAATCTAGATATGTAACAAGTACCGGTTGTAAAATGTTATGATGTGAATTGTTTTTTTGGATGGTTGTGATTTAAGTATTAGTTCAGATTCTATGGATCCGGTTCAATATCAGTGAAGTTTAAATAGGGTTTGTGAAATTCTAAATAATTTTAGGATTTAGTTTTGACAGTGATGGCTAGAAAAACTCGTCGACAACTATAAATGAGAAGAACTGATCAATGTTGACACGGATAATGATGGCTGTGGTTAGATGCAAATAGAGGAGATATTTGGGCATTGACAATATATAGAGGTAAGTGAAGACTTTCCACTATCACTGAATTCTCTTCTCTTTTATCTCTATATGATTATAATAATGACATTCAAAGATGAAGATTGATAACTATTGAAATTTATTATTATTAACGTTTTTGATATTTACACTTGATTTTCTATTGGAAAGAATCTCCCATACTGAGCATAAAGATTGTAGTTTTTTTTTTAATGAGTGATCAAAACTTATATTTGTCAGTGAGATTAGAATTGTATATTCTTCAGATTTACTGTAATATTTACATTTGGAGGTTTGTAGCACTTGTTCTGGTGGCGTATGCATGTCTTTAGGATTGGGGTGTTACATAAAAGACAGGTGAGGCTTATTCAAGGAAATGGACAAATAAGTAGAAATATAACAAAACTACATTTGTATGTGATAGCAAGACAATGAAATGCATAAAAAATAACACAATTAAAGGATCTTAGAGCATAGAACAGCAATACTAAATAAGGAGAAGAAACAAGACAATAAGTAGAACTTTACTCATTCCCCAAAGCACTCACCATTATGAGCTTCATCAACCACAACAAGGGATGCAGTCAACGCACCCTCAAGTATTGATAAGAATTTAGCATTCAGAAACCTCTCAGGAGAAACACAGAGCACCTGATGCGCAAACACTGACTTCAGCATTTAAAGGTCGAGAAACCATTTTTCTTTTGCATGCCGAATGTCAAAATCATTCCCCAGCATCACGTTTATTTTCCCTTGCCTAAGCTTATCCAGGGTTGCAGAAGCCTCTTCCCTTGTCTGCAACACATCAAAGATCGGATGAAGTCATATCCTTCGCAACAGAACTATAGACACCTCATACATGAAATATAGGTGATGGCCTTTGCATAACAACCTCATTGCTGGAAAGTAGCCCACCCAGTATCACTGGAGGCAAGCTCTTTAGTTGATCAACCATCAACGCTACCAGATGGCTCACAACCAATGTCAACCCGGGTAAAACAAGAGCTGGTAATTGAAGAAATCATTGCTTTCAGTACTAAAACTATCACAATTAAGTGCTGTTTAGGCTCTCGATTGTGCATCTACCACAAAAATGCCTGCCTAATATCCTCCTAATCGAGTTGGCAGCCTTGACTTCGACAAGAATTATGTACCTGGTAACAAAGCGACTTTCTGTCTCCAGTGGGCAGCATCAGCATTATCAACTGCCCTGCAATGACCTTCTCGATTGCCTTGAGCTGTCCTTCACGGAAGGAATCATATCCGTAGACCAACTTCAACAACCCTATCAAAATCCCATCATTTGGCTTCCTTCTCGCAGCTGCCATAGCCTCCTCAATGGCCTCCAAATCACAGTTCAAGCTCATTTCAATCCCGTCCCCTTCGCCAGCTTCATGCCCAGGTTTACCACATCTACCAAAAGACCTCCTCGAAAACTTTTTCTTTCCACTTTTACAAGGATACTTCCTTCTCACCAATAGCCATCCTTTCCACTTGTATAAGGATACTTCCTTCTCACCAGTAGCCATTGATGCTGAGGCGCACGAAGACTGAAGCCCTGACGCTTCACCGCTGGCTGTGGCGGCGCTGAGGAGGGGATACAGTTGGGGTGGAGCTTGGCGGCATCAACACGATCAGGCAGAGGTTTCACCGGAGGGGAAGGATCGACGGCGAATTGGAGATCAGCGGGGTCAAAGGAGGGGCGGCGAGATCGAACGGGAGAGGAGAAGGAGGTTGTGCGGTGGGGATCGGAGGCCGCCTGGCGCTGGATCTTGAAGCGGAGGGCCGTCGAGAGTGGCTAGGGAAGGAAAGGAGAGCCGAGAATCGTTGGAGAGCGGCGGATCGCGCAATTTGGGCTTGGATTTGGGGATGGAGATGGTCGGGCTTGGAATTGCGGGAGGATCTGGGAAGGGGACGGCGGGGAGGAGTGGCGGAGACGTGGGACGCAAGGGAATCGGAGTCGGAGGAGGAGTCCATCGGAGATGAGGACAACGACGGTGAGAAGGATGAATCGACGATGCTAGCCGCGATGATTTGCTTTTAGGTTTTTACTTTGGGGCGCCAAGTCTTCCCGCCAAATCTCGGGTTTTATTTTAGGGATATTTGCAAGTAACACCCCACGACGACTTTTGATGTTTTGTAGGTAGCCCCCTGAATTATCGATATTTCCTACTTTTAAATAAAACTACCCATAGTAATTGATATGGTTATTTCTACAATGGATTAGTTTGCTTCACAATATTCGTCCACTTTAGCGCAAAAAAAATATTACATTTATCCTGCAATATTCTATGGAGTTGTTTGTAATTATCCTGAGGAAAAAATTCATGCATATTACTACAAATCATGATATTTTCTTTATAATCTTATAAAAATTGCAATTATTGTATACTTAATAAAATTTTTATTTATTTCTCAAATGTGTCTCTCAGATGGATATTTTTAAAAAAGTATTTAAAATAAAAATATATAGTTTTTTGCATAAATATACAAAATCATGATTTTGTAGGAGTATAGGAAAAATTTCCCTTGCGAATTTATCTGCAACTAAAAATATACAGTTGCATCCCTCCAAAGTCACTAAGATCTTTAACTCCACTTGAATGGTATGCAACACCATTATAAATAGAAAGGAGTTGCATAGCTTCTGATCACATAAATTGCCATCAAAGGCGAAAATGAAATCCAATTATTAAAACAGAAAAACTATTAAATACGGGGCATGTTGGTTTCCGTTTTGTGTCTGTAGCAATTTATGCAATCTATCCGGAAGATCAATATAGATCTTCTCCTAGTACATCCACTATACCAAAGAACAGTAGCACAGTTCAATCAACATTAAGAAACGTAATCCACTTCAAAAATCCAAAAAAAAAAAAGAAAACAGAAGAAACCTTTACAAAAAAGAGCTCAATATGCACCCTCCTGTTTTTGAATTTAAACAAAACAGCAGCAGCACAAAGCCAGCGTAACAAGAGAGAAGGAAAAAATTATGGCAAGGGCCAATACAATCCTATAATTCCTCTCGTGGACCGACCCATAGACAAGAATTATACAAGACCGCATCGCCAGTGCGAACGTGACTTTCCTTACATACATATCAGTTGGTAGACTATATATATACTACATTATTGTGCAATTGCACTTGGATTCCAACTTTGGTGGTCTCGCACTGTCAACTTTGTGTTGTAGCTCAGGATTTGAAGGCGGCACGTTTTTCACCTTTGTGTCGTCTTCCAGCTCCACAGCAATGGTGTTGGTGTTGGATTCAAACCTTTTACATTTGGTTTTTTGAGATTTTGGTGTCCTTTTGTAGGATGATGTCCATGACTCTCTCTGGTTGGCAAAGGTTTTCCCCAAAATAGTGACCATGGGACGAGGAGGCTCAGTCATTGCAGATTCCTCCTTTTCCATCCCAATGGTTGCAGCCTTGTAGGCAAGATCATGAATAATAGAGCTGCAGAAAAGAATGGAATCGGTAGCTTCTTCAAGCGTTAAGCTTCTTGACTTGTGTCGTCCTCTTGGCCCTTCAACTGTCATGATTGATTTTTCTGTCCAAAGGAAGGATCAGCAGTAGATTAAAAAGATATGGCAAAGCAAAACATACTTGAAAATAATGTTGATTTCGAAACAGGGCAGGATAAGTACTACGGAAACAAAGAAAAACAGAAACCTAGGCATGGATAAGTCCTAACAAAGACAATCAACCCATAGAACATAGCAAGCTATATTTTCAATGAAAAAAATGAAGATGATGCCTAAAGTCAGCAACAATCCTTAGAAGTTGAAGTCGTCTTGTTTGAGAACGAGGCAAATGCTTTTTGCAATAATTATACATGATATACTAACAACTGGTCTTTTTGTGCTCGTCATACATACGCATTGTCCTGTATCCTAATTCCAGAAGTTCTTTATTTTATAGTATCTAACTTTAAGATGTAGTGACAGGTAAGATGACAACCAAGTTTCAGGGATGATAACAAGCACAAACCAAAAGAACACTTTGAAGTCTTTAATTACATGGTCTCAAAGATTGTCATTATAACCACTTTTAGTGATGGTAATGACAATTTGGGGCCTATGGCATTGCATTGGTTATACATAAAACAAGCTCTAAATTGGTCTCCACATTACAATAAATGGATGTTATCTATTCTTAACTATGAATCTTCTTTTATTATATTTAACATCAATTCCCTGGAGATTCACTGTTGCAAAACACTACACATACAACTAAAGTCGATGTTCTACAAGGATTTCTACTACATGGTTTCACATCAAAAGCAATATGATAACAATACAGTCAAGGGACCCTAGAATAATAGACGCAGCTTTTAGATGCAGATAATAAGGCATGGGGGCAGATCATCGATACCGTGACTGCAATCAACAATGTTAGATTCCAATGCAGAAGCCAACAGGTCCTCTGACAAAGCGGAAACAGAACATTTGTGTGAGACATCCATGTTATTTGGGTCTTGCAATGCAGTGGAGTCCATTCCAAAATTTTGGTCATTTTCAAGACCAAAATTTTGACCTAAACTTATGCAAGAATTACTATATCCAGCAACACCAGAATCATCATTGCCATAGTCACTACCATTTATGATGCATTCTTTTATAACAGAGGAACCGTCGAGTTGTGCATCTGTATCTTTACTAATGCCCTCATTGTTTAGCAAGCCTTCTGATTTGACAAATGAAGTACAATCTTTATCATTCACTAAAGCTATTGCTAAAGTATCGGACATGTGTTTGCCATTTGTGCAACTCTCAAACTGAGCTCTGGAAGAGTCTGTGGCCACACAAGTATCAGAACAACTGGAAATATTTCCATATATAACAGCTCGCATGATAACCGAGGAATCTGTGCAGCTGGATCCCATATTCTCTGAGCATTTGTGTTGTTCATGAACTGACCCACATTCTCCAAAGGCATCAAATTCCACAGTATCCACAGAACCATCAAATTGGTGACTGGTTTCAGTACTGGGGGAAACTACAGCTTCACAGTCATCACTTGAGACTGCAGAATTTGATAACGCTGCACTCAGTGCTTTTGCATTACACTCATTTCTCCCATTCTCCATCTCACCTTTCCTGCTGCTTAACTGCCGTTGGAGACAATGTTCTGATTGTCTAGGTGATCCCAAGTCAACAGAAGAAGAAAGTGAAGCACTATTCCAACTTATGCTTTGTTTAATAGAATTTGCATGATCCCTTGTATATGAAGGCTCAGAGCAAAGTATGTTTGTGGCAGAGAGGAATCTTCCCTGAAAAACAGGCCATTTACTGCTGCCTGACCTTTGCAATAGAAGTACAGATATACCTGTTCCCTCAAGACACTCAACCCTTGGGCTTAGATGGAGAACTTCTCGCATTTGTTGAAATTCACTTTCAGACGGGGAGGCTTTTAACTCTTGATAACTGTTTGGTTGCTTTTGGGAATGGCCTTTGTCTATTAGATCCATATCTGACTGAATAACAGAGTTATTTGGCAAAATATCATGAACCTGCATTGCACTCATCTCATGCAGGCTAGGCAGGCTAGGCTGAATATCAGGGCCACTTTTCTCAGGCAATTCAGGAACTTCCTCTGAAACTTGTATTTCATTTGATAATCTAGCCCTTCCATCAGCCATCTGAGACTGGAGGTTTTCATTCTGAGTAATAAGTAGAGGAGTTTGAGGTGCCCCTTCAGGGAAGAGCCCATCATTTTCAGCACATTCTTGACAAATATCTGTAATTTGATCTGTATCTGTTATTGGGAATCGCTTTCCACATCTAGTGCAAGTTCCCAGCATTCCAGAACAATTGATTTCAGAAGGATTATCAGCATCACATGAAGATTCAGAAGCAATTGCCAACCTTGCAGCATCTTCAAAGTTAGAAGAAACTTTCTCCAACTCCCGTATATCAACTCTAGTTGTCATACCTCCAACAGGGATTCTGCTTTCCATTAACTTCTCTACCTTGTCAAACATAAATATTTCCTCTTGTGTCTCACAATCCAGTGCCTCATTATGATCACCAGTCATATTGTTCCCGTCATGTTCAGTGGTCTCCATATCTGGAACAATGCTTGCACCTTGCTCAGAGCTTGCATTACTGCTAGTTGTTAATGAAGAATTTCTTGAGGGCATCCTGTGATGCATAACGTTTGATTTGCCAATATAGAAGGTAGATGTAGGAACACTTGATAAAAGTGGCCTAAACATATTATGGGGTGTTTTGCGATGTTCCTACAAAAATACCAAATAAGTTAGATCAGCACAGTCAGTGAAAGGAATGAATGCATTACCTAGAGTTTTTTTGCCAACTTGTCGAATGCAGTACACAAAGAAGCAGATAATTGGGTGAGAAAAGGAAAAGGAAAGGTCAAAATAAATACAATTCTTGATAGTGAGCACAAATAGACATGTGTGTGTGTGTGCAAACGTTAAAATAAATTTAAAGAATAAGCACATGATCGTAATCATCTTTTTGTTGTTTTTATATTCATTATTGTTATATAAGACAGATATTTTTATTTACCAACATGGCAAATAACTATATGGTATGTGTAGATATTTGGTTTGGATTTCAGGTATCAGTATCCACTGACACATTGGTGCTACTCATTAAGCTTCTTTAGAGATGTACTGAACTAAACACGACAGAACCAAGGTGAGCCTACTAGGCTACATACACTTCTTCATTATGATAGGGAACATACCATCTGTCGAAGTGCAGAATCAAAAGTTCTTTTGGGAGCAGAACAGGAAGCTGGAGTTCTGACAGACTTCTTTGAGAATGTCATAGCTCCGTTGTTTGCAAGAGTTCCAATTTTCCCTCCAGTTGAGTTGCAAGAGATTCCAACACATGAAGAGTTCATAGAGGTAACATCATCATCACATGAAGAAGCTGCAGAGCCTTTGCTATATGAGCTGAAGCAATCTCGGTCATGACTGTGGGATGAGCTAGTTCTAGAAGCAGTAGGTGACATTGACTGCCTTCTGTTTCTAGAAGGAGTTGGGGAGATAGAGTGCCGCCCTCTAGATGCAGGAGATGACCCCCTAGTATATGATGATGGCCGATCTGCCAATGAAGTTCGAAGGTTTGGAGGCGGATCAGAAGAGAATCCAGGGAGGTTTGTCTGCCACCCTCGAAATTTTGGCAAAGCAGAATTGCCATGACTTGCTCTTACTGGGGATTCCCCCCTTCTTCCAGAGGATGCCTGTCCATTTGAGCCATTGTTTACTCTCCGTCGTGTGAGAGTTGCAGACTGGGGAGTAGGTGTTGAGGATTTATTTGGAGGAGTAGATGATCTTCGTGAAGGTGTTGTTGACCTCAAAATGGCTGTAGGGCTGGAATGAGGAGCAGTAGGTGGTGTGCCTCTTGATTGACTTACAGAAGAGCTAGGTCGTGGAGATGGGCTTAGTCGATGTGGGCTAGAACTGCCCCTGCTTGATCGCTGAGCCCTTTCAGTCTGTTAAAATAACAACATTGCTTGTTGAAAAAAGAATGAGTATTGGCTGAAAATGCAAACAGAGTATATTTAGTGAGACAAAATAAATAACAAAACCAATAGCTTACCATAGACGATCTTATAGCAATTGGTTGGCTTCGTTGCCTACCCCTAGGGGCCAGACTAACAACAGGTAGAGGATCCTCATCATCCAAGGAAGGAAAAAGAGGAGTATCTGGAGGAGTTAATAGCCTATTTCCATCACAGTAAACAATCTATTAACACCCTACACCAACTTCAACAACAAATGATACAAAATAGAATGTCCAGAAGAAAATTTATATGGGATGCTTGAATTAATATTCTGTTATGGAATGGATTCACCAGAGAATACTTTGAAGAAACAACATTACAAAATTAATGTGTTAACAGTTAAATATTCACATGTAATGGTAGGTAGCACTCCATTAGCTGTTCGAACATTCCAAATGGCAATGAAACAATGCAAGAGTCAATGTTGATAGGGATCCTTTATTTGAATTCAAGTATTAGTTCTGACAGGATAGAAGAAGAATAATCCAGCAGCTTGTGGACAAAGGCTAACTTACCAGTCATAGTCATTCTTTTCCCCGTCCACATTGAGCAAATCACTACTCTCTCCCCTAACAGGAATGTTGATGCCAAGCTTGAAGTTGGAATAGTATCTCAATTTCGCTGATGCATGAGGATAGAAACATCATTGTCAAGTAGCATATTTTAGGCAATGAAAATGAACTGAACTTCACGGACTGCAAATCAAGGAAGCACAAAAGTAAAACTTCAGTTTAATTACCAATTGAGTCATCCAAATCATCTGATGCAAGCAACAAGAAGTTGTCTCTCTCTCTCCTTGGCATATCATTGAACAGCGCAAGATCATCATCTTCAGCCTTGAGCAGAAATCCGCTCTCCAGACTGTGGCCTCTCTTGTGGGCATTCTCGGTCCTAAGTTCCCGCCCTGGGGAGCACCTCAATGCTGGTGAAGGCGGCATCTTTCACAGAGATCCAACTCCTCCCGCACATAAAAACTTCCTCACAGCGTGACTTTCCAGCCAAGCCTGCAGATATAAGCCAAACATATTCTTCAGTTCTCATACGCTGACATAATTCTGAAAAAATACAGTGTGGAAAACTGAAACCGACTGAAGGAGTCGCCTTTGAATTCAGTCCTATCGCAATGAAATCACAGCAATGCCGTATTGTTCCGTAAAAAAAAACACAGGTTTTGCGAGCAGAATTAAGTAAAAAACAAAGATACTTACATCGAAATCAGTAAATCGTGCCCCAAAAAAACGACAAAATCCTCACCCACAACCTAACAAATACCACCCCCGATTCCCCCGGAAACCCCACACAAAGCAAAATTTTTCACCCTGTACGAACCAAAAACCCAACTAATGTCCTCCACCTCGGGTACGCAAACTCGCCTGCAAAGACGACACCTTTCTCCAGCCTCGGCCCAAATCAACACAACCTGGAGGTGGAAAACAGCTGCATTCAGCGAATCAACAACGAAACATCTCCAGATCGGCGGCCGGGAGCCCTAGATTCTGTTAATTCCGCAAGGAGCGGCGCTTGGGGCTTGTAGCACAAGGGAATCAAAGAAACAGGAAATGCCATAGGGAAAAGAGGGACTGAGAGGGATCGTTATTTGGTTTCTCTTTCCTTCTTTTCTTCTTTAATTCGGTGATTTCCGGAGTTAGGGTTTCCTCCAGTGCAAGCTTTCCCCTTCGTGTTTCTCTATCAGCGGGTGCTGGCATCGACAGAGTTCCTCACTCTCTCTCTGTCTCTCTCTCTCACTTTATATTCTTGCCCGCTGCGCTGGAGCAGTTTTTTTATTTTTTTATATTTTGAAAATTTAAATTGATCTTAAATTATTTTTGCGGCTATTTTTGTCTTTTTGACATTTACTTTAGTAATTTTTTAGTTATTTTTTAGAAAATAAAAAATTGTTTTTTATGGCTTGTTATTTTCTTTTGGGGGTACGAAACCGGATTTTTTGTCAGCTCCCAAGATACTCGATAAAAATTATTAATAATATATTTTTGGGCGTATAATCTCGTAAATTTTCACCCGTATGCTTTCGAAGGTGCTACATCTATGCTGGCAAAATTACTAAATTTACATGTATATCCCTCAGTGCAATTTTAAAAATGCCTACACTTAGATTTTTGCATTTATAATTATTATTTAAATATATGTTATAGAAAGGGACATATCTGAAATTTCTCACTTTTCTAAGGGTATTACACATAAAAAAACCCTAATGCTAGTAATAATAAGTTTTTTTACGATGAGAGTCATAAAATTGTATAAATACCCCCATAAAGTTGATATTTGGATTGTGAGTTTTTTTAGATAAGATTCTGCTATTTATTCAAAAAAATGTTTGCGCTAGCCGTGTTTGATCACAGTGTTTTGAAAATTTGACAAAGTAAACCTGGGCATTTAATAGATTTTATAAGGTTAGATTGGAGCAATTACACACGAAATCTGTGATCAAGACACGCGTTCGGGAGAGTAAAAGAATCAGAAAATTGGTGATTTATATTGAAAAAATTAATTTTCAAAATGATTTAATATAGTTCTAATTTTCAAATTTGGAAGAATCCTTTTTTTAAAAAATTTTGATTTTTTATTTTTATTAAACTGATATTATTAAAATCTCATTAATCATATTATTCTAATGTTTTTATTTTTTTTAATTTCAATCTATTTTTCTCGAGCATAATTTTGTCTATTATTTTTTTCAAAAATTTGATATACCACTTTTAGAGCTAGTTAGAACTAATATGATATACTCTCGTGGATTTTTCAGAATCCAAATTCGATTTTGATTATAAAAACTTGTGAAATGGTGCAGTTCATCTTTTTGCCGCTCCTATACAAAGAACGCTGAGCTTTCATATCAACCCGGGCCGGGCCGGATCCAACCCGAAATATACCGATTATTATAGGCCAAGGCCAGGCCCATGTTTCAAGGGTTGACAAAACCCAAGTCTCTCTCACGTACTAAAACAGCATTTAATTCGAAATTAAAATCAAATTCAAAATTAAAATTAAAATTAAAATATAAAAAAAATGGATGATCAAAATTTTAATGGTTAGATGCTAGTATGGCTAGTGAATGATTTAAATTTTTTTTAAACCTTTATGTCTTAAGTATATTATTTTTATTAAAATTTGAATGAATAAATATAATGATAGTATGGTAATTTTTTTTAAAAAAATAATATAATTTTTTTAATATTTAAATAATAAATTGATCAAAATAGAATGATATTGGTCCTAATTTTGAAGCAAATGAACCCTAAAATCCAATTCCTGTTTGCTGCTCTGCCAGGCTTGCGCTAGCTGCACTGAGAGCGATTAGGTCCGGGCCGCGCGCCCATTTTGTGGGCCGTCAACTAAAAAAGAAGGCTCATTTTCGGAAAAAGGTTGTTTTAATATGTTGGATTTGGTCTTGGTCGAGCATGTGGTAATTTATACCGTGTTGACAATTCACATAATCACTTGTGATATAAAGATTATTTGATTGAATGAAAGTGAGCAAAAAGGTTAAAAAATGAAATTATTTTTACCCATTTCTGATATTTATTTAATAAAAAATAATTTTTGTAAGTAGTAATTCACTTTTGTATTTTTTTTTATTTGGAAGTCTAAAATAAAATAAATTTTATTTTCAAATAATATAATTAAAAGTAATCTTTAAGAAGTCAAAATGGAAAAATTATTTTTATTATTTTATTTTTGTTTAATTATGCGTTAAAAAGTGAGATAAAAGCGAAGAAAGGGTACAACTGTAGAATAACTGCATAAAGCAAAGGCGAAAAAAGGCAGGCAACCCGACCATCCATGTCTCGAGAGCCTCACTTCTAAGAGTGATGGCCATGCACACTTTGTCTGCTCTTCATCGCCATCAACTTCAAGATGGCAACAAAATTTCACTTTAATCCTAAACTTTGTTAATAATTCAACCCGAGTCGGTTGGTTTTAGGCGCAGCCCATTTCGCGTCTACTTTGCGCCTCGTAGGTCCGAGCACCAGGGAACTTCTTGTCGTCGTCACATCGATAAATTGTTTTTTTTTTTGCATATATACCCCTGCAAAATCACATATTCTCCAGATATTACAACTACATCTTGTACTTTAAATTATCTTGTTAAATTATCTGAGATACAACATAATAAGAGGCGAAGAAGGTTGGAACAGGAACACCTTGGTGGCTGCAAAAGGCTTGTTTATGGATCGAGCTCAACAAGCACAACCAAAGGTCCCCACCAATACAAAACACACATATTTCCAAATTTCTCAATTATACTTTTTACCCAAAAAAAAAAAAAAAAAAAAAACATGAAAATAGGTAATGAATTGGTCCGGGCCTTATTACAAATGCCTCACTGAGTTCTGATGTATTTGCATAAGGCTCCCTGGTGCAGTTGGATTTGAATGGGCAATTAATTTCGTTGAATACGAGACTCTCGGAGGGGTGTTAACCAGTTGCGAAGAATTCAGAAAGAACCAATGAAGAAGTGCATAGATTTCTAAAGGGAGCTTATTATTATAGGACCTGTCCTGATATGGGGGGCGAGTCAGCGACAACTCGACCTATATGGAAACAGGCTAGTACTAGCCAAGTATGCTCCCTTTTTAATTTCTAGCACACAATCATGCAACAAATATATCACCCATCTAAGACTGGCATTTGTTTCGTTCTTTCTCTGGTTGGTCCTTGCTTCCTTGAGGTCGTTCAAAAAAAATTAAAATAAAGTATCCTTAAAAAAAAGAAATCTCAACAAAGAAAATTTTAGACACAACCCAATGTTTTGTTGATATTGCACAACATAACCCACCATTTCAGACAATAGAAAATGTTAGATATTATTTATAAACATCGACAGATATTGTGTGATTGTCTGCAAAAACAATTCCAGTTCTACAGGCTATGTCCTACACCAAGCTGACCAGGCTAAATCATAGGTAAATATGTCAACTTACAGCTTACCCCTGCCTCACCTTGGATAGTCAGGTAAACCCTAGCTGTGAGCTGTGCATTTGATACGCCAGATATTTGGATTTGAATCGTCCTAAAAAGTGGTTCAGACAATCAAAACAGAAACTAAGGGTAAGCTAAGCTAGGGTTATTCCTGGATTTACCCCATTTAATTGGTCCAAATACAATGACACAGAAACCAACATGGAATAGAATTCATAAAGAAACGTAAAGAACAGCTAAAAACCGTTTATGTTATAAGTGCATTTATGTCCAGTGGCATTGCTTGTTATTTATTTCATTGATCCTTCAACATCAAGTTCTATAAATATAATGCTAAGGTTTGAGGCCTTTGTCCACTCACATCAACATCACAAGCAGCCATGGCATGCAAGCTTACTCTTCTCCTACTTATCCTCCTATCTCCTCTTCTGCTCCTACAAATTACTCCAAGTAGTCTCTCACTCTTTCTCTCTCTCTCTCTCTATATATATATATATATGTATGTATATGTATATCTTGCTATATGTCTATCCAGAAAGCTAACGACTCTAGCATGAAGCAGGAGAACAGAGTCTGAAGAAGGGAGAGGAAATGGAGTCAGACTGCTACTTCATAAGTGTGAAGTGCACAAGCCGCTGGGACTGCAGCCGGACATGCAGTCTACAGGGGTTTGACCCTCACGGTGCACTCTGTGTTCCTGATCCCATGGCTGACAGCACTCGCTGTTGCTGCATCGTCAGTGACGGGCCTCGGCACCATCACTAGTCTTTTTTTCTTCTCCATTATTTTATGTTCTTCATCCAGTGAATCATTAGCTATTTGGTGTTATCTAGTAGTTGATATGCCAAAGCAGTTCTCAATGTATACAGAACTTAAGAGCTTATAAGGTGTTAGTCACAATATATTATTATCATAACATAACATTTTCTTTCCTATATTCTGCTGGTAGGTGAGAAAACTAAGGGGCCACCTTGTGAATCGAATGTCAACAAATAAAACAACAAACATATAACAATAACTTACCCTCCAAGTTGAATATTCATGCACAACTTTGTGAAGTCAGCTGAGACTCTGGGTGTAAGCAACTTCCTCTGTGGCAAATGTTTAAATTAGAAATATAAAGCCATACACAAGATTTAACTTTCATAACTGCATATAGGCAGTCAAAGAATTTTTGAAGGGTAAATATGAAAAAAAAAACAAAAGGGGGAAATTTACAACAAAGATAGAGAGGGAGTAAATAGACAGGTGACACAAACACAAACCACCATTCCTGAGCATGCATGAAGCTATGCAGTTTGAAGCTTGCTACCATTTATGAGATATGAAGGTAACTTAAATTGGGTGTTATGTTTGTGGACCCTTCCCAAATACCCATGACGAAGTGGGTACTCAAAAAGGACAACAAAGCAGAGTGCTCACGGACACACATTGGCGGTCAGAGCACTTGAATGAGCTCATTGGATCAAGTGCACAGATCCCTAGACATGCAGAACTTTTAAGCTCCAGGTCTAATTATTCTTCATTAATGCTTTCATATTACTTCATGTGATCCCCAAAGCATTACATGTTACTGCTGCAACATGGGAGGACAATCTTATGCTACCTTAGGAAATGTCCGGGGTCCACTACATCTGATGCTCAACAAAAATTCCTAAATTCACATTTCTAAAGCTATCTTAGCAGGCATGGAAACATAGTTAGGTTAAGACCCCTATTTTAATACCCAGGTAGTGGAAGCTAGGAATCCTGGAGTTCTAAAAATAAGACCCACAAGTTTTTTGATCAAGGATGTTCTGGCTACAGAGTTTGCGAATAACACATTTGATTGTCTACTCAGATTAAAATATCAAGTACCCAAAAAAAATTATTTCAGACTATAATCCAAACCATTTGAAGACTCAATATTGGAGTTCTAGTCCGATTACAGCATCTGATCCCAATGATAATTACAGTATAGTTTTCAAGTGAACATTTAATTAGATAATTCACAACCAATGAATTCGCACAAAGGCAAGTGATCTGCACTTTGCTGAATCAAGCAATAGTATAGACCTGAAAAGCAAATAAAGAAGAAAACTTAATACCTGTAACAGTTAATCTGTCAGACCTGAAGATCTATTTTTTTCCCAATCTTCCCACTTCACTGAAAACCAGCATACAAAGGGGTCAGAAAGCACAAAGATCTATGCTCGCCAGCAGAAATTTAATTATTCATGAAGGTCACTATATCATCCAAAAAGGAAGCTCCTAACTACTGTCAGCAGTTTGCGACCAAGCCAAACCATAAAACATCTGTTCCTCCAGATGCTAAATATACTGTTTGACTCATTAACTAGGGAAAACAATAACATTCAGTGTCCAACACTCTACTCAGAAGTTGGCAAAGCATGTCTATACCCCAGAAAAAGTTGAAATTGTGATTATGCCACTGCAAACCAATTGAAATTGCTTGTATGCCTCCGCTAGCAAGCCTGTTGAAAAGTTGGGGTATACATGCATATGCCCTTATGATTTTGCATGTGTACACCTCCTTGAAACACCGCCATAAAGAGAAGCAAACATGCAATTTCCAAGGTTTAGAGGGGCATAAAGGCAATTGAACTTTCAAAAGGTACACATTCAGTTTCCCAACTTCAAAAGCAAAAGCCCCTAACAGAAGAAGCATCTACTGGAATTAGGTGTCATCAGGATGGGGTTCAAAGATGTTCCGACGATGATATTTTGACTTCACTTCCAAGAAAAGTGCAGTGAACTCCTTTGTGTGGAGAAATTTGCCAAGAATAATATGGCTTATGCAGAGGGGAGCCAGTGATTGGTGACTGGCTTTCCCTCTTGGCATTCAGCAACACAATCGAGAGTGAACTCAGTTGATTTTCCACATCTTCCATTGGAAGACAGCCATCAACAACCGGCATTGCAGTCAGATCATACAAGGCAAACCAAAATGTGCCTTCTTTTCCAATAATCAGCACACGTGTTTTTCTGTACACATTTTTTCTTTTGGAATTTTACTTTGTTATAATTAAGTGTGTTGGTTGATGTTTACATGTACAGGCCTAGAAGGTAATATTGAGACAAAACAGGTACCACTTCTATTTATCAACATTAAGGCATACTGGTGCAGCAGAAGCTGTTTTGGAACCCAACAGAAAATTTACAAGGATCCCTCCGGGGAACCGTGGGTTAAGAAAATTTAATGAGAATAATTATATTTCATAATAATCTACTATCCATGACAATAAATCTTTAAATAGGGTTTACAAGGCCCAATAAAAGGGAGAATAAGATAAAGAACTAAAGAAAATAACTATTAGACAACTTAGAATAATTCTAAGATAACTTAAAGTAGTGAATAATGTTGATGTGATGCATCAAGCTCTTCTGTTTGGACAAAACTCACTCTCGAATTTGTTGATTGTAAAAAGGACTCATCGGGAGGAACATACTTGAAAATATCGGCAATGTTGAAATATTGGAGATGTCCATATCGGCAAGGAGGTAAATCTTGTAGGTTTTGTCACCAATTTTCTGTAGGATATGGAAAGACTCAATTTTTTTTATTCTTAAGCTTGTTATAAATACCAACTGAAAAACGGTATTTGCGTAAGTGAACCATCACCAAATCACTTTCATTAAATAGTTAAAGACGTCTATGCTAATTTGTAATGGTCTTATAACGAAAATTAGTATCTTTTAAATTCTTTTTGACTTCTTAATAAATTCATTGAATATGTTCTGCAAATTCTTCAGTATTGGAATTATCATTAGAAAGAGGAAGGTGAATTAAAACAATTGTATGTTTCACAGCACTAGTGTAAATAATTTCAAAAGAGATTTTCTTGGTAGAATGATTGGACATGCTGCTGAAGGCAAACTCAATTTGGAGAAGGGTAGCATCCCATTGCTTTAACTTGTCTCTACTAACTGATTGAATCATGTTGTCAAGAATGCACTTAACCACTTCGGTTTATCCATCAGTTTGTGATTGACTTATACTGCTATACTTCAAAGCAGTATCAAATAATCTTCACAAACTCTTCCAAAAATGACTTAGGAATTCCACATTTTTATCTAAAGTAATATAACGAGGAACAACATACAAACGAACAATCTCTCAAAAAAACATATTAACCACATAACTAGCATTTGAGATCTTCTTATAAGGAAGAAAGTACACCATATTGGAAAAACGATCAACGATAATAAGAACTGAATTAACATCAAGCTAAGTTCTTGGGAGACTAAAAACAAAATTTATAATCAAGTCTTACAAAATCATCTTGAGAGCAAGTAAAAGTGTATAGGGGCTAGTATCTTGAGCTTACCTTTTTGTTTTCTGAAAAATTAGGTAATGTTGAACGAAACGCCCTATGTCATATTTGAGTTGAGACTAGTAAAATCTCTTTCTTACAAACTAATTGTCTTATCACGAACAACATGACTTTCTAAATCTCCAATATGCAATTCTCGAATTAAATGTTCATGCAAAGAAGAGAGAGAGATGCATAACTGTATATTTCTAAATAGGAACTGATATTAAATAAGAAAATCGGTAACAAACTCTTTGTTATTGTATCGTGCCCATATATCGTCAAAATCCTCATCAATAATATAAATAATTTTCAAGTAATCAAATCCCACCACCTCAGTACTGATTGTGCCTAGTAAAGAGGCACATTTACCTAGTGTATCAGCTATTTTACTTTTTTACTGAGACTTATATTTAATAACAAAAGCAAACTTCTACAAGAAAATAATCCATCGAGCATGCATCTTATTCACCGGTTTCTGAGAACTAATGAACTTTAGAACTTGATGATCCATAATAGGAAAAACTCACGTTGAATCCGGTAATGCTCCCAGTACTTCAAAGTTCGAACAACTACATAAAATTCAAACTCATAAGTAATCCATGATTAACGCAATTCGCTAGCCTTTTCACGGAAAAACTCCACCAAACGACTTCAAATACCCTTTCAAAGTTGGACAGTGTTAATATGTTCGTACTACATATTTTAGCTTTTATTAATATAAAGCTATCTTCTCAAGTCTCTTTCTACTGGAACTGGTCTTTCTTTAAGCAATCAGTGATAGGTGTTACAATTGTACTGAAATCTTGAATAAAACGCACGTAGAAAATAGCTAAACCGTGAAAGCTTTGCACCTCATGTATAGTTTTAGGAGTCGGTCATTCCCTCATAGTTTTCACTTTCATCTCATTAACCTATATACCATCTTTTTCTATTATAAATCAAAAAAATAAGAGATGATCAATCATAAAACTGCACTTCTTAAGATTAATATATAGTTTATTAGCTCGCAAAACTAAGAGAACTTTCTTGAAATGCGCTAAATAATCTTTCTCGTTCTTATTATAGATAAGAATATCATTAAAGTAAATCATCATAAATTTACCAATAAATGGACGAAGAAACTAATTCATGAACCGCATAAATGTGCTTGAAGCGTTTGATAGTCCAAACAACATCACTAGTCATTCGTAGAGGTCATCTTTAGTTTTGAAAACGATCGTCCATTTATTGTTAGAACGAATGCAAATCTGGTGATACCTACTTCGTAAATCAAGTTTGGTGAGCATCATCGTACCTTCCAACATGTTAAATATGTGATTAAAGCGTGAGATGAAAAAACGATACTTAACCGTTATTTTATTGATGGCACAACTGGCTCCATCGTGATGAGCTTGGCTCCATTGCTCATCACCGAAGGCTCCTGCCAAAGGTCAGCATCACTTCGCCAGCCAAGATCACCCCTTGACCTTCGCTTGTACACGTGCGGTGGGGGTTGATCGCTGAAGTCACGAACCATGCCTATGTTTGCACAGATCACACCCAAGTTCGCGCAAATCCCGCCACCGCCCTCATGCAATGACCAAATCTAAGACCATCAGTGGTCGCCGAGACTCTCTTGACGTCACCGTCGTCCTTCCAAGACAAGCCCTTCGAGTTCTAGTGCCCTAGGTTGCAGATTAATGCCATTTGCGGACCTAGGATTTCGGTGCTGTCGGCCATCGTCCACCTCTCCATCGCTGGAATCGGAGTCGCCGCTCTCGTTGGTCGTCCCTTAGTTATAATTGTCGTATTTCGAGTCTCTCTCCGATAACCAGCACAGCTACCATCTGCGGTAGGTTGCGAAGAGTTTCATCGAACCCGTCAAGGCGTTGCTCAATTTTTTCGAGTCGTCGTTCATGGTCAACAATTTGTTGCTCATTAGAACCGTTTTCAACCATCAGACCAAGGTAAAAATCCTTATTTTGATACTATTTTGGTGCAGCAAGAGCTATTTTGGAACCTAGCAAGAGATTTGCAAGAATCTCTCAGAGGAACTATGGGTTAAGAGAGTTTAACAAGAATAATTGTGTTTCATAATAATCCACTATACATGACAATAGGTCTTTAAATAGAGTTTGCAAAGCCTAATAAAAAAGAGAATAAGATTAGAAAATAAAAAGAATAACTATTAAATAACTAGAAATAATTCTAAAAAAGCTTAAAATAGTGAACTATTGTTGATATGCTACATCACATACTATTATCAACTATCTCAGCAGTTGAAGGATGCACAACAACAAAGATTAAAGCAAATTGTATTAGACAACAAAGATGAAAGATGACATCAACATAAGTGATAGAAACAAGAACTACCTCCCATGTAGCATCTCGTTAGCTGTTGTAGTGCTGTGCAAGTTTCTTTCAGAAGTCAAGTTTCTCATACTTCTCAGTGCCATATCCTCCTCTTTCAGCTGCTCTCTGATATAACATGAATTCTAAACAGAAAAGAACTATGAAGAGATATGGGGGGAGCAAGTAAAATGCACTCACACCTTGGACCCTAAAATGCCAGCATTACGTTATGGAGCCAAAAAACCCCACAGCAAATGCAGTGGATGCATATCAACTATGGTTCAATTTCAAAAAAACTGGAAAATTATAACACTGCAGTGACTGATGGCATGAAGAAAATGGTGTTTGGAGGATGAGAAGAAGAGTGAGTGTGCCATTAAACCTGAACAGTTCCTTTTATATCAAGCTTACATTGACTGCAGCAAGTTTATGACAGAGGGTCACACATTTCAAATTTTTTTCACAGCCTACATGTGCTGCCTTAAGCTCATAGAACTTGTGCAACTTATGCCACAGATCTCCATATATTTTCAGAAAATATGCAAATGGTTTTATTACTTTGAGCTTGAGCCAGTAGAAGTTGAGAGCACTACATTTTTATTGTTGTTAACACTTTTATAATTAGAATTTAAGACATTATTGGTACTATAAGGTTTGCACGACAATTTGGATTTTTCTTGTATCACCAGGAACAGTTGTAAATTTCAAGCTATCACCAACACATATCCTAGGCAGATGGAAATTTTATAAGCTACTTCTAGGGTTACATCGAGATAGATAGCAAGATCTGGAGCTATTAATCCCAACTCTGGAGACTGCAAAAGGATATCATCATTATGCGGTATCACAGAGAGAGAAAAGAATGATACATGCAGAAAATATCTGAGCTAAAATATTCATACCTTACACCAATCAACATCAAGCCCTTTGGCAGCTGAGAAAGCTACTCCAAAATAACAATAACAATCAACCACAAGGGAAGTTCCACTCAGCTTGCTCTCCATCAATGATCTACAAGTCAACCATAAAAAATTAGCCAATCCTTTTGTTTCAGTGTTTGTATCCATGTGTATTGCACGACCCAGATACACAGTTCAGTGGACTAGTGCACAACTACACGTCAACATACTTAGAAGAGGCTCTATGTCCTTGTTGAAAAATGATCACCCATATAAAGAATACAGGTATGTTGAAGTGTTCAACCTTTTCTCCCAGCAGTTGGCACTCAAGAGCAGGTGGACTGTTCTGTCATCCAATTGGGTTGGCAAGATATGAATATATCATCTGCACAACAGATGTGCTTCTATCAGGAAACCGCCAAGCTTCCACTGATATTCCTTTTCTTTTCAAGTAGGAGACTAGCTTCTCAGACTAGGAGGTTTTCCCACTTCAGTCTAATCCTACGAGGACAATGAGGTAACCACGTGAACCAGCATGGTGACTGTTATCCATGTGCACTTGTTGATATGAACACTTGACAAATGACCTTAGGCACAAGTTCAGGCGCCTAGGAGTAACAACTCCAAAATTTCTATAAGTAAATGAAGGAACTGAAGTTCATAAAGATCAGAAATTCAGAATATTTATGACCACTTGCCTTGGATCAAGTTAGACAAGGGATACTAAGGACAAACTGAATGATGAATTCTTAAGTCTAAAGCAGTCTATTTACAAATTCAGAGGAAAAAAATGAATACAAAGCAGGTGTCTGAGAGCATCTGGTCCTACCAACACCTAGTAAACAAGTGGAGATATTCAGACCTATAGATCAATAGCAATAGAAGCAGCAAGTTTCTAATCACCACTGTTGAACACAAATGGCTCTCACTGAACGAGACTAATTTCTTACATGCATTGATCATAACTATGCAAACAAATATAATTTTGAGGTCTCATGAACAATTAACATTTTAACTAAAAACAATATTTTAGAAAATGCAATAGATTGGAGCAGTGCGTACATTAGACAAACTAAAATATCAGATGTCCGGATTGACACTAATGCAGGTATAAAAGCATTGAAGGCATGTTTCCAACGCTGATGCATTCTAATAGCACATCAAGCCTATGAAACAGGATTTTTTCAGACAAAAATTTAGTTACATTGCTAATAAGATAAGTTTGTTTCTGGACCTTTCTAATATAACAAGTTCTAGCTGATACTGCAGTTGGTAAGTCAGTCCCTTAAACTGCCTTCATAATCTACTTTATTATATGCTCGGGTAAAGTCACATAATAAAACATTTCAATCATGAGACTGGTCTTTTCAAATAGACAAATCAGTTGCGCTGCGACAACATATGCACCTATGAAGAAACTAATGGGTGAATTTTAAGTTTACGTGCTGTAGGAAATCATTTTAACTATGATTTAAAAGCTTTCTCAATTACATTAGACAATAATATTAATGCTCAGCCATTTCTGACAAAAACATTGTACATGAAGGAACACAACCGGTACAAATTTCTACTTGAAAAAGATTAAACACAGGAAAGAAAGCCAAAGATGCTCACGAAAAACTGGCAATGGTTGAAGTGTAGGCATGTGACATATACCCAGCTCGCACAAGTGACAAAAAGTCAAACCCTCTGTTGAAGGTTATAGTGAAATGGAAAAGAGATATGGAGTAAATTTAACAGGGCCAACTTCAGAGTTTTCTATTTTCTACTTTTATATGTTATAAAATCTCATGCTATTGGTTATTGTAAATTTCACGAGCAACAAACTTAACGATGCCCAACTATTTTTCTGATAACAAAGTGATACATGTCATGATAACATGAATAATACCAAAAAATTATCCGTATTGCCAATCATTAACTGCAGGTAAAGGCCATGCTAATTCAGTTGAATGTCTACAGCCGTACCTTCCATTGTGATGTTACTTCATTCCAGTTAAATTTTACAAGTGCTTGCACATATCAGCTGATTTGGGTTACAGAACTGGAGTAAAACAAAATCTATCCGTATTGACCCTAAACTAAAGTGCAACATGTGAAACTGTAAATGCACATAGCTCTTTCCTCGATCCATAGATGAACACAAAACCCCAGATCCGGAAAAAAAACACGGAAAAAAACTGATAAATGATTCCCAATTTGAGTCCACATCGCATCAAACTGCCAAAAATTCACCAAAAACACCGAAATTTAAAACAGAGAAGCATCAATCTGCTGAGATCGCCTTTTGTAGCATAAAAGCTTCACAATATCGAGAAGAGAACATCCAAAAATGGAGAAATTAAAGGTGCAGATTCACTGCGGAACAATTATCCGAAATCTGCATATCATGCTGCATCACCGCGATCTCGTCGCGATCGACCAAGCTGGATCGGGACGGGGAGATGTTGGGGAATAGCGGCGGAAGAGATGGTGGCGAGCGCGGGCTTGGAGGCTGGGAGCGCGGGGGTTTCGAGTTTTCAGGAGTCCCAGCAGCCCTCGATGTACTAACAAGAGCGGGTCGGGTCGGATCATATCGGTTTTCATAATCCAAACCGATCCACTAGAAAAAATTTTCTCGGGAAAATCCTATGGTAATATTATTATATTTTAGGTTTTTTAGGCACACTCCTGAAAAATATTATATTTACAAGTCACCTTGACATTTTAGGAATTACACTTAATCTTTTTTGCTTTATTAATTTATTAATATTTCTTTTAAACTATTTTTGGAGACCTCTTAGTTTATAAAGCAAAAATGGAGGGCTTTTTTTGCATATTTTTCAAATGTGGCTACGGATAAATGTGATTTTTTCATTGAATATGTACGAAAATTATCTCTTTCTACTTCATTTTCATGAATTTTACAATAATATAATTAATTTCATAGCACGTGTAAAAAGACAAGAGTAGTGTGTATTGCTGAATCACCTAAATTTTTTGCATAATTTATATATAATAAAAGAAAATTGTAAATTTGCAGTTGATATTTTTTTTTGTTGAATATATCATTCATAAAATATTTACTTATGATCATGAAACACTAACTAAAAAAACAAAAAATTGTACATTCAAATGTATTGGGTGTTTCATCTTATTTTAATATAAATAATAATCACAATAACAGCTAGAATTTAGCTAATAATCTAAAACTCGAAGTTAACAAGCCAATTTTATCATTTTGATGTTTCGATTTGTTTATTTTTCTAAAAATTCATTGAATTGAGACAAACTAAGGTCGAGCCAGATTCTATTCAGTGCGCAAACCCGACCAGCCACCGAGCCCAATCAAAACATCTCAGCAGCACCGTTTCCCAAAAACAATAACTTGGACGTTCATACACGTTTCACCCTCACGAAGCCCACGCCACCGCTGGTTCAAATTCCCCTACAACTGCCCAACGACCGGATCCCGGCTCCAGTCAGCAGAGCAAAGTCAAAGAAACGTGTAGTTTAACGAAAACCAAAAGTGATTCGGCGTGGCCGACGCACCGAGACTTATCGACCGTCTGATCAGATCCCTCTACGCCGTACGATCATAAATCCGACGGAGCCGATCAGTGGCCGAAGGGAGCTGGTGGGGTCTATAATTAGAGGGAGGCGAAAGAGCATGGTTCCATCGCTGCTCGACTGGTGTGTCCGTTTTCGCTTCGTGTCCGAGCTCGAGAGGAGAGGAGCTCCGAGGGGGATTGGGGTTTCGACTTTAGGCGCGCGCAAGGCGGGGCTCGTGATTCAGGTATCGGCGTCTCGATTCTTGAAGATTCTTGGTGTTTTTTTGTGATATTTTTGGTTCGTTTCGGTTGTGATTTCATTGATTCTGGTTTGTGGCGTAGGGGGTTGGTTTCGGGGGTTGGAGCTGTCCGAGGGCTTGAATTTTTCTCACAATTTGGCTTCTTGCAGTGGGTATTTGTTGCTGAGGCGGCGGGATTCGAGGTCGATTTCCTTTAGGGTTTCGCATTGGAGTGGAGATTTGGATTTGATTACCGCGTTGAGCTGTTTTCTGTGTCCTTGGACTAGTGTTTTGCGTCTTTGGAGGAGCATCTGGGTGGAAGCTTGGATTTTGCGGTCGCTTCTTGAATGCACTCTTAGATTTCTGCGATTTGGGGGTTTTTGTTCGAATTGAGCTTTGGTGTCGATCCCGTTCCCTCTGCCCCGGAATATACTTTAAAGTTTGATTTTGTTTATACTGCTCAAGATTTTATTCTGGTGTCTGCCTTGTGCATTGACACCAGTGTCTATTACAAACCGTCAAAGAAATAAGCGAGGTGCATAATCATAGGAGCCTTTCAAACAACTGGTATTAGTAGGATTTTTGAATTCAAAAGACAGAGCTACATACAGAACTGACTCTTACTGCACAAGTCTTTATCCAAGATCAAGAGGATTATTTAACACTATTTAATGCTGTAAAGTGATGATGGCATGCTTTGATCATTCAGATTTTTTGTATTGAACCTATGGCCCAAACTGTCCTTGTGGAGTACACCAAGGAAAAGGATCTGAAAAGGAAATCCAGGGATCTTTCTTTCTCCATGATGGGCAAATCACAGAAGTTTTCTAAAGGATACTCATCAGGTTTTGTCCCAGATTATCGGCATGCTGCAGAGACAATGGGTGAATCTGAAGGGCTTGGTAGCTCTGGTCGTGTTGATTCTGAGGACTCCTCTGCTCCTAAGAGGAAATGCATCAGCGTAAATGATAGATGCACAGGTTTTGATGTTCCATTGCGAGTTATTTCTATGCACAAGATATCCGGTCCAGAGAGGAAGGAGTTGGAAGTGAGATTGAGGACAGAGTTGGAGCAGGTACAAGCATTCCAGAAGAAAATATTGTCTAGGAGTGTGACGAGCGCAAATGCAAATGCCCTTTCATCTTTTAGTGATGCACATGTTAAGAAACGAGATCCTATTGGACAGAATAACTCCAATGTAAAGCGTGGTGTTACAGGGAGGTTTGAATCTGCAAAGAAGGCTCCGACTTCTGCCCCTGTCAGCAATTCGCATGTCATGCTGATGAAACAGTGTGAGACTCTTCTTAAGCGCTTAATGGGACATCAGTTTGGTTGGGTGTTTAATACCCCTGTTGATGTGGTGAAATTAAAGATCCCGGACTATCACACTGTTATTAAGCATCCAATGGATCTTGGCACCATTAAAACTAAGATAGCTTCGGGTGCCTATACTAGCCCATGGGGTTTTGCTGCAGATGTGAGGCTCACTTTCACCAATGCCATGACATACAACCCTCCAGGCAATGATTTCCATACAATGGCAGATGTCATGAGCAAGTTTTTTGAAACGAGGTGGAAACCCATTGAGAAGAAACTGGCTGCAGCTGATGTGAGTGCTAAAAGAGAAATAGAATATTGCAAGCCAGTGCCACAACCAAACAAAATGAAAACCCTGTCTTTGGGTAATAGCATTGTTGCTGCAGAGATTCCGAAGCCTAGAATGACAGATGAGGAGAAACATAGTCTAAGTAGGCATTTGGAATCATTGCTAGGGGATTTACCAGACAACATCATTGATTTCCTAAAAAGGCACAGTGACAATGGAAATCAGTCTAGTGAGGATGAAATAGAGATTGACATTGATTCCCTTAGTGATGCCACATTGTTTGAGTTGAGGAAGCTCTTGGATGATTACTTGTGGGAGAAAGAGTCAGGGAAAACAATGAAAGCCGAACCTTGTGAGATGGAGGTATTAATGTTCTCTTCAGTCTTATGGATTAATTTTCTTGGAGATGTGCAATTCACTATTTTTTTTCCCATGCTTTAGCAGATTTTAAATGAATCTGGCCTTAGCAACTCATCTATGCATCCATGCAAAGGTTGACTCTCATTTTCTTTGAGATTCTTGTGGATATTAAACATGGCACTTGGATTTGATCATCTCATTCTTTCTCATGGTTGCACAGTCAATGAAGCTGCTGACGAGGATGTAGATATTGGTGGCAATGACCCTCCTATTTCAAGCTATCCTACAGTAGTGATAGAGAAAGATACAGCACTGCGAAGTAACAAATGTAGCAGTTCAAGCAGTTCCAGTAGTGATTCTGACTCTTGCAGTGGTCTGTGATTGCTTGCTCTCTCCTGCTTTCTATTAATCTTAACATTATTTTTTGTAATGTTGCTCAATAGGTTTCTTTTAGGGTTGTCTTAATTCTTTCATGGCATATTTTGCTACATTTCATGCTGTCTCAATATTCATGCTTTGTTCTCAATAGCAAAATTGTTACTTTTTTGATTCGCCTATTTATTTTGTCAATATGGTCCAAATCCATTTGAACTTAATGAGGAGAATTAACTTCCTGCTTGTCTATTTTTTGAAAATTTGAAATCTTGATTGCTAATGCATTTGATATTGGTTAAACTGTGTTACACAAAGTATGTTGGCTATCCTTAT
Source organism: Trichopus zeylanicus subsp. travancoricus (assembly GCA_005019695.1). Taxonomy (NCBI): domain Eukaryota; kingdom Viridiplantae; phylum Streptophyta; class Magnoliopsida; order Dioscoreales; family Dioscoreaceae; genus Trichopus; species Trichopus zeylanicus. Next base: position 296,692 of record RXID01014371.1, read on the forward strand.
TCTATTGACTAATGTTGGACATTCATTATATGCGGTAGGTTTCTGGTGTGCATCATTTTTTTCTTTCTAGTCCTAGTTACATTATCTTTGAATAGCTTAATTGCCAATAAGTTTGTAACGTTTGTTAATTAGGTTAGAATCAGCTTAAGATCTGATCAGAAGTGCTGCACTGTGAACACCTTAATACAATTAAGGGCCCATTTGGATACTTAAGAAAAAAATCTGTTGCATACAATCCCACTTTGTGTTAAAAAACCTAGGTTTTGGGAGTTGTGGCCATTAGTGATACAGAGGAGCTTGTGTGCAAATTCCATTGCATAGGAGAACTAAAAAGAGGTCCAACCTTTTTAATTTTTTCCTATAGAATCTAATGATTTCAATGGAATTTGGGGTTGTCAAAAATTGGTGCCAATCACCTACAGAGTAAAAAAAATTCCTACAAAGGGAAAAAATTCTATGAATTCCTGATGCCTATGGAATTTGGTACCCAAGCAAGCCCTGAATTGAGAAACATTGTTTATCATTCCTTGCATTTTATGCCATCATAGAATATTATTGGAAGATGTTAAGAAAATGCTGTTTCTAAATATGCAAAGAAGGAGCCCTAGAAATTACTCCATCCCTGCTGTGGGCTTTCTAAAATGGCTATTAACAGTGACTCTAACTATCGGACATCTTGCTTTCCTGATGATTTGGTGCACCTTGCACTTGACTTATTTTGATTGAATAAAGTTCTCTTCTTGTATTTTTAGTTAATGTTTGTTTGTGAAAAGAAATGTATTCTTTGGCTAGCTGTGTCAGACAAGTGAGTTGGATTAAATAGATGGATTGGGTTTTCTTGTGATATTCTCAGTCAATTGGTTCTATCTGCTTGCAAAATTAGGTCATGGGTTTTTTGGTAGTGTTTTTCATTGGATTTTAGTTTGTAAATTATGTTATTGCCCTTTGGAAGAAAATAAATTTTGGAAGATTGATGAAATTAATTGGGCCATGGGTTTTTCTTGTTGGTTTGATCGGAAGTGCCAGACATCTTATGGGTTAAGTTCGTCAATAGATGGATATTTCTGTTAACTGTATTTCTATATTTTGTGGGGATATCCTGTCGGTGTTAATTAAAATTTGTTAAGAAGTGCGACAAATTTAAGCTTCAGTTTTTTTTTTTTTGAATATTCAATGGTAAAGTCAATAAACATTAAGAAAGTATTGAGGCTGTTATGAGGTTGTCCTAAGCTATTTCCAGACAAGTTCATTTCAATGTCAAATCCCTTTAGATGCAGATGTTGCAGTGTAGTCTTGCTGCAACTTGTTGGACAAAAGTGGTAAAGTTGAATTGCTGAGTTGGTGGATGATAATGGGATACCTATTAGGATATCAATTTCTTTCTCCATCTGATTGGTGAACATCCTAAATCATTTGAATAATTTAGGCTGTACAAAAATTGCTATGACAACTTCAATTAGTGGATGGGAAGGTTGGCTGGTCCACTTAATGAGTAATATGATGGTTACCAATTACCATTTGTCTATTTTTCTCTTTGAACTGAATGCCATCATTAGGGATTTTCATGTGCCTTCTAGACTCGAGGGAGGGAGGAGATAATTGGATCAGATGCAATACCTGAAAATATGACTTTGGAGTAAACTAAAGATTTGTTGATGCTTTTCAGTATTGTCCTTCTACTTCTACATCACTGGCGCTTTTTGATCAGAGATAGGAAACTGTGTTTAGGGTGGAATCTGCCATAGTGGTCAACAGTTGGAAGGTGCTTTTGCAATTTTGAAAATTTGAATATTTGGGTCTGGGGGTATGTAATCAGGGTCAACATTTGGAAGCAGTTTATGTGTGAACAAGCAAGATTTTGGAAGGAGTAAAATTTACCACTCTGATCTTGTCTTCTTCAGTTCCAAAAGTTGCTCAGCAACTTAAGACTGTAGACAGGCTTTCTAAGATTTTTCTGCATGTAGGGGACTGGGGGGCTACTTGCAGCTGAATTTTTTAGGAAATTTTGGCACCCCTCTACACAGGCTGTTGATTATTCCAAGGAACTCCATTTCTGCTTCTATACTGCTGCCTCTAAGTTGTGTTTTTGCACCCGATTTTTTCTGGCCAGTTGCTGAATTGTATGCTTGAGCTTGATTTTTCTGGTGGAGCCATTAACTGTCCAAACTACATATCATAGATTTGAAAAACTATCTTTACTTTTATGACTAGGCCTACATGATGCCCTAGGCAGTGATAATAAAAAGAAATTTAGGCATGCTCTTGTGATTTATGCCTGTAGCAAACTCTTGCCTGAAGTGGAATGCAAGTTTTAGTAGCCTCAGCATGGATAAAATTTATGGTGGTATATATTGATGCTTGGTAATCTCTACAATCATATTCCCCATTATTAGTCTTCATCTGTATGTTTTTATGCTTTTGGCTTAGGGTCTTGCAATTATACTTCTATGACCTTATATTTGTTCTTTTTATGCTTCTACAGATTCTGATTCTGGAAGTTCTTCTGGAAGTGAATCAGATGTTCAAGTTGGTAGTCCTCTGAAAGCTGGCAAGGTATATCTTGGCACTTCCATGATGATGTGCATGCCAAAAAATTATCCAAGAAGTATCTTAGCGCAACCTATTAATTTACGTGTTGGAAACTTTACCCTTTTCATCAATTTATGTGGTCACATTTGACTTGCTCCAAACTCATCTTATTAGCATAATGCTGATATCTTGGTTTCATCTTGCAGGGAAGTACTGGTCAAGAGCCAGTTATTGCCCTAGAAAAAAGTGACATCATGAATCCTCTTGACATGGACAGTAAGTTCTTGAGAACATCAATGTCCCTTCTATGCTGAAATAAGTCATTGAATGCTTGCATCCACATAATGAATTTGGTTGTGTTTAGTATCTATTTTCTTATCTTACATCATAGTTGGTACTTGTATCTTCAATTTGCAGGATCTGTTGTTGGTATGGATGAATCTGAGCAGGGGTGTCCTAAACCTGTATCTGTTGGGCTGAATGAGCAAAAAGAGGGTAAGCATGAATTTTGAGCAGCAAACCATGAGACCTGAGAGTCTAGAGCATTTAATTGCATGGGTCACCTTATCTTTTCCCTGTGGAAATTTTAGGGGAGAATGCTCCATCTGAGAGGCAGGTCTCCCCTGATAAGCTCTATCGAGCAGCTTTATTAAGGAGTCGGTTTGCCGATACAATCCTCAAAGCTCGTGAGAAGACACTCGACCAGGTTGGTTGTAGATATGACTCACTTGTCAGCTTTATATTTGCTCAAGTTCTCTATTCTCCATTTGGTTCTACAATGGGCTTGATTTGGAACAAACTTCTATGAGGCCAGGGTGAGAAGGGGGATCCTGAGAAGCTCCGGCGGGAGAGGGAAGAACTTGAAAAGCAGCAAAGAGAGGGTACTCGATCAGATTAACTATAAACCTAATGCATTTTAATGCGGTAATTGTTGTGGTGTTTGCTTTGGCTAATTGTATGGTGACCAATGGATGCAGAAAGAGCTCGTCTGCAAGCAGAAGCTAAAGCCGCTGAGGATGCTCGCAGGAAAGCTGAAGCAGAGGCTGCTGCGGAAGCTAAGCGCAAAAGGGAACTTGAGAGAGAGGCAGCACGTCAGGCCTTGCTTAAGGTAATTGGTTGCCGTGGCCCATTTGATGTTCTCCATTTCTGATTTACAGTTTCATAACACTTCTGTTTGGGAAAATGCAGATGGAAAGGACTGTTGAGATCAATGAGAACAGTTTGATTCTTAAAGACCTTGAAATGCTGAGATCTGTTCCAGGTGAACATATGCCCAGTTCTGTTGATGAAACCGGTACGGATCCCTCTCCTGATGGTATGGAAGGTTTCAAGCTTAGGGGAAGCAATCCCTTGGAGCAACTTGGTTTGTATATGAAAGTAGATGATGAAGAGGATGAAGAGGAAGAAGAGGGTGAGCCAAGTAACCTTCCACCTAATGACAGTGAGGAAGGAGTAAGAAATCTTCCCACCAATGATACTGTGGAAGGGGAAAGTAACATTCCCACCACTAATGACATTGAGGAGGGCGAAATTGACTGATTGTTCCGTACTCTGGCTGTTGTTATAATGCACTTGGACCTGAGGAGATGAGTCACTGAGCTCTGGTTGCTTCTTGAGCTGCAGTTTGCATGAAATTCTTCTCATTGGCTTGAAGGGATGATGATAAAATCAGGAGAATTGATTACAACTGGCACTTTTGGTATCTGGCTGTGATATTAATGGCCTTCAATTTTGGAAAAGTTAAAGGAGGGTCTGCATCTCGGCATCTGTATGGAACTGTATTGTAGATCTATTTATGCTACTAATGGTGCGACTTTTCTTGCTAAGCATTTGAGTTTAAGGATTTCACCCAAAGGAAATGGCAAATGCTGGAGGTTTTGAGGCGGTGGGAGTGTTATGAGGTTTGTTGATCATGTTGATATCTTAGGGTTTGGGTGCGCATATGGCTCCCTAAATTTGTACAAAGGCAACTGCTGATACACCAATTGTTTTCCTTTCTTCCCTGCTGCTTTTGCTGCCAGACACTAATGCTCCTCTTTTGTTCCATATCTGCCTCTTATGTGCATTGATAGACTATTTGTTAGTGTTTGTGCATATCTTTCAGAAGATTTTTTCTTGGTTGGTGTAATGTTTTGACTCCGAGGAAGGCAAAAATTGTTTTTAGCCTTCTTTAATCTCCGTGATAGTACTGCTAAATTCTAGGAGTGAGTTGGCTTCTCTTGTTTTGTTGGCCGCAAAGGTGTGATTAATTTCTCTGTTCTGTCGCACGTGCAAATCATCGCGTAATGCTTTGGCCCACCTTAACAAAAGAGTAATATGTTATTTAATGACAAATTATGAGAAAATTAGATAAAAAATGTTATTTTATATCAATATGCAATTCCAATACAATAGTTGGAGTGGAAGTACTAGCCGTATTACATATTTATAGAAATTTTTTTTATCATTATTATTAATCAAAAATTACCTATAATTGATCACCTCCTAATCAATATTTTTTATTTTTATATAATTTTTAACATTTAATTTAATCAAAAAACTACTATGCCTTTACTTTTTTTTAATTTAAATCTAAAAATTTATTCTTCCTCTTTTTTTCTACATATGTTCAAGATTCCCTTGACTTAAGACAGAAAATGAGAAAAATAAAGGAAAGTAAGTTTTAATATTTAGATTTTGTAAAATAGAAACGCAATAGTTTTTCATTTCCAATTAAGTATTAAAAATTCAAATAAAAATATATTAATTAGAAGCGTTATTTGTAAATTCTTTACTATAATATAGCTGATTTTTCGTTGATAATAATAAGGGATGATTTTTCAGTAAATTCCTTAGATAATTACTTATTACAGTTTCTATAATAAATAAATGGAGACTAGTGAGATTAGACTAGGTTTTTCCGTCTTTGAGTAATTACGTAAATTCGCGGGGAAAAAGAAAAACAAAGCCCTCTGTCGGTGACTCGCTTGCAAAAGATAGCCCCGGTATGCGAACGCGCTGGGCAATCCTGACGCATTGGGAAACGCGTTTCTTTCCTCTCTCTCTTTCTCTCTCTCTCTCTCTCTCGATCCCTCTCTCTCTCTCTCTCGATCCCTCTCTCTCACTTTTCTTGTTCGGAGAATCAAGAAATGTTTGGCAGAAAGCAAATTCAAATCCGCAATTTCACGGGCTTTCAAATTTGCAATCTTTGATCAATTCTCTCCGCACCCTAGCTTTTTCTTCCCTTTCTTCGACCATGAAAACCCTAGTCCCCGCATTGTCAGTCCTCCCCGCCTTCTGTACCATGTTTTCCGTCATCTACTTCATCGGCTATTTCGTCGTCTTCCGCAACTGGAGCCCCAAGCATCGCCCGGATGCCTCGAGCTGCTTCATCTCCCTCTTCCACGGCACCCCAGCCGTGTTCCTCGCTGTTTTCGCCCTCCTCTCCGAGCCCGCCTGGAGCTTCGCCGCCCCCAACACCGCATTCGACAACCTGGTCCTCGAATTTAGCATCGCCTACTTCTGCGTCGACCTTCTTCACTACCTCGTCCTCATCCCTGGCGACGTCCTCTTCATCGCTCACCACCTGGCCACCCTCTTCGTCTTCCTCTCCTGCCGCTACCTTGCACGCCACGGCGCCTTCGCGCTGCTCGTCCTCCTCGTCCTCGCCGAGGTCACAAGTCTCTGCCAGAACGTCTGGACCCTCGCCGGGCTCCGGCAGGCGGAGGTGCCCCGTGCGGCGAGGGTTTACCACCTCCTGTCATTGCCTTTCTACGCGTTGTACACGCTCATGAGGGCGTTTGCTGGGCCGGTATTCTTCTACAAGATGAGCACTTTCTACCTCAGTGGCCAGGCAAATGGCGCGATTCCCAAGTGGGTTTCGGTTTCTTGGATTATTGTTGTTGGGGCTGCCATTGGCGTGAGCATTCTTTGGATTTCGAATCTTTGGGTTGAGCTGTACAAAGAGAGAAGGAGAGGGGGTTTGGAGAAGAAGGAGACATAGTTGCAGATCAAAATCCTTGATTTTTCAGCTCAAGTTTTAGTCTTTGAGAGCTTAGGTATCATCCATCATCAGAAAGGTATTTTCTTGTAGTCATTGATAGTTTTTTTTCTTCTTTTTAGTTTTTGGAAGGTAATGTATTTGCAAGAACATTGAGCAAAGATCATATTGGAACCACATATGCATCTTTGAATGCATTTACGTTTTTCTTTTGGCACAAATTGATATTTCGATTTAGGTTACACAATAGTTTTCAGTTTGACTGCGTGGGAAGAAGAGAATATGGTTGCTATGTGATTTTTTTTATTTTTTATTTTTTGCAGTCACTTCTTTTTCTGCTTTTCACTGGAAGCAATTGTGAAGATGATATGAATCTTTTTCCCTTGACAGCAGATGTGGGCATGAATTAAGATTTAAGAAGCATGTTTTTCTTTGTAATTTTTTTAAGGATTTATTAACTATAATTTCCCAAATTCTGCTGGAATTACATATGCCTAAGCCTTATATGTAATTTCGAGATAATTTAGACATTTACAAAATAATAAATATTTATTTATATACTTTTTGTATTCATATATCCTGTGAAAATTTGGATATTTTATAGCGCTCTGGAGGTCCAGTAATTCAATGTTATCCCCATTGTTTTTAAATTTATTGGGGGGCAAAAATGGAGAGTGACGGATGTGGTCTCCTGATTGCAGCTCGAGGGACCTATTTGGCAGTTGTTTGAACCTTCAGGTAGAGGCGGAAATCTCTGGACTTCTCAATCGTACATGCTCGTTCGCTGATAGAGACTGGTTACAACAAAAATCAAACTGGATTCCCACCATTCATTTTATTTCTAGCTTACCAATGAGAGGGACTAGGATTCTTTTTGTCAATTTTAATGAATTTTAACATACTATATTATGATGTTGAGTGTTGGGTTCTAAATTATATCATTGAGAATAAAGCAGGGCCTACGGGCGATGCTTGACATATTTAAAGGAAGATACAGTGATGACAAATCCATTCAATTAGTGCCCCAGGTAGGAAAAAAAGACTGAAGCTGCTTCTGTTTTGACGCCTTCCCTCAGAATCTACATTCGGATTATCGATGCATTTGATTTGTCGAGATTTTCACAGTACTTGAGCTCCACAAATGTACCACCTCCAATGCCCTTGGCTAATCTCCCAGGATTTACGCACAAGCACCTGGCGCATTCTCTTTCATTTCCTTCTCCCAGAGATAGCACCTGCATTATTAAGTTCAGATTGCCTTCAAAAAAAAAAAAAAAAAAAAGAATACTTGAGTGACAGCAAAACATATCAACTATAGCGGGACTGCAAAATTGCGATCTCGTCAAACTGGAATATGTAATTCAAGCATCAAATATGAACCTATGCAAATAATTGGACCATAGATGCTCTTGAATAGTGCAATAGATGATTAAATGACCTATAGTACCTTAACAAATGGAGCAAGATCTGATGGGAGTATGACCACATCTGGAACAGAAGGAATCTCCAATGCTTCAGGTGCAAGTGAAAGATCTAAAGGAACACTGATTGAAGGCGGATATAGAGGATAAAAGCTGTATATAATGCATTGGAATCATTTGCATTGATAAAAAATTTCAAATTGCATTTCTCTGCAATAAAAATGATGATCAATTTTACCTCCTCTGGCTCAACAAGTGAGTTGCAAGTCGGCCCATACGATCCCCGTTTGGGGAATTTGCTGGCATTCGTGAAATTTCCTCACTACTGAGCTGTTTTAAGATGTCGACAGTACAACAACCAACCGTAATCTGACACAGATAAGGAGAGTTGAAGTCAGAGCTCCATGAGATAAAGGATTATGAATGCTGGGATACAAGAGAAGGCATCCAGTGGAAAAACCTAGGATCTAATTTTTTCGACTGCAACATAAAGTCATAGAATACGATTCACAATCACAAAGAAAAATCAGCAAATTTGACAGTCAAAAGGATGGTTTGCTAATGCTGACTTTTAGAACAAAATTGGGGCTACAGTGAGTCAGCATTTGCAATTTCAAAAGGTTTGAGAAGTTAAGCCTGAAAGGCAAAACAATTTGAACAATTCCAGCACATTCAAGTATGGATAAATACCAGAGTTTTGGGGAGCTACAACAAATTGGAGAATGCCAGCAGTTTTCTTAGTACATCTGATAGAAAACTCCAATTATTTGTTATTATATGCTTGTGGCTAAGTAACTTAGTGACGATACAAATTGTTAAACAATCAACTCTTGATAAGAAAAACTGTAAAAGGAAGAAATTGACATAATAGTGTTGCACTTCAAGTGACAATTTTATGCACTCAGCTTGTTGGGAAAAATAAAAAATAATTCATGTATCCAAATGGCATTTCTTAGATGGACCAAATAAGCTTTTCAACTAAAATAGTTTGTAGAGGCATAAATAACCTATTAAAAAGGCTCACATACCTCATTAGCACTGAGAAGATTTGGGTTAGAGAGGCAAGTTATCTGAAAAAAAAAGTCATTTTCAATCTTATGACTAAATAGTAAAGTATAAATTGAGTAAAGTATTGATACTTGATAATGTTGCACTAATGACTAAATAGTTCCTCAGATACAAAACACACACACACACACAAGTAAAAATTAATACCTGATGTTTGATGTTGTCAGGTATGTTAATTTCAAATGCAGGCTGCAAAACAAAAGATAATAAAAGAATGTAAGCTGTCGCCGTGTCGTGCTGATTTGGATGGGAAGTACAAATTATATACATAAATAACAAGGAAGCATTCCAGTAGATGTGCAAGTTTGAAGCATGTTCTTCTACTGTTGTTTCAAGGTAATGCTGGCATGGAGTAAAATGTCATACAATAAATGTTCTCAAAATACATGTTCCCTAAAGAAATTCTAACATATCAGGATGGAACTAGATGATGACCTGAGGAAACACGTAGTCATGGTTAGCATCACGTATGGATGGAACAAGGATAACACGTGCAGCAGAGCCCATGTACTCAGTGTAATCTTGCAACTGCAGCAGATCAAACAAAGCACAATCCCAAAATAAATCTATCCATTGGACCTAGAAAATTTAAATAGAAGCATTAATTTGGAGAACTGCCAACCCTCCTAAGAATTTCAGCATGAAAAATGTCATCAAAACTTCTATTCACAGTTCCTTTTTTGATCTCTGGATGATCAGAATCAAGAAATGGTCCCATCTACATATTGACAGAAAAATGAGATGTCTGAGTTATGCTAGTCAATACCAAATAAAGTTTATCAATATTGTGAGACAATATATCAAAGTTGTGTGAGGACCAGCATAAGCAATTGTGACTGTTTTCTACTGGCATATGCAAGCAGTTCCGTAAGAGGCTCAAAAAAAAGATTATCAGTTGTTGTAAAAGGTCCAGCTGCAACAACCTACAAACAGTTCAAGGAACTAATTCAGGCGCATTTAGTGACAAAAGAAAAAAAATGCAGGATTAACGTGCTTGCTGATGTATATAACATCATTAACATGGTCCATTGCTCAATACATAGACAGATGCATAGTTTGTCATGTAATGGATTGTGAAACTTGCAAGTAAGCTAATTCTTCAGTCTCTTTATTAGATATACACTTTTGATTGCTGAGAGTCACTATTCCAAACAAATATCTGTACAAAGAATATGTGGCTGGGAATGCATTTTGAGCAACATGTCCGTATATCCATAGCATGAAGTCCTTCCATCTGACACAATGATGCAGATTATGGCAAAAGTAAAACATAAAAAGCTCAACAATGTGCCATGTAAATACCAAGGATAGCATTCTGGATGTTTTAGGTGGCGAACTAGGTTGATGATCCTGGTCCATCACTTGCTTCTTAGCAGGAGGTAGATCAATGTTGGGGACATATGGCAAAGAATCAACCACTTGTGATGCAATCAGATAGTGCCCACTGGGGTTATGACCTTCAATGCCAATTACCTGAAAGCCAATGTTCCTTGTGCTTACGCTACTCAAAAGTGACTACATGTCAGATTTAGGTTTCTCAAAACCACAAACCTACCTGTCCAGGGAACAAAGAAAATTGGGCTAACTTCTGGAGGTCAAGGTGCACTCTCTGGCCTCCAGACTGCTCAACACTGTTACCAGACAAAGAAAATAATTTATGTATGTACAGTAATTCTGAACTTACGTAAGGAGACAAAGCGTTATGCAGGAAAAGAAAGTGTCTTCTACCTGCCCTGTAGTAAGATGGATTTCTCATTTAGACGACCTTCCCCTTCACAGCACACCATACCAACAGCAAATATGCTTTTCTGAGGGTGAGAGTTAGCAGAATTTGATCATCATATTGAAACTAGCTCATGTTAACTTAGCCTTTTTTTGGTAAAGATGTGGACTTTAGTTAGTGGGCAAAATGAGGCAAATCCATAAGAAAAATATGGAAGCAGAATGACATACATTAGAAAGTTCTGACAAAAGAAAATGAGATTAGAGATGTTATTGACAGATCCTTAAAACAAGACCACAATGCTGTTTGTTAGACATATCATGAGGGTTTTACATTGGAAAAGTTGCAATGGAAGAAAAAAGAAATTCAACGTGGCACCTGCCTGCGAAGCTAATGTAGCATCAGTGGGTTCTCCATAAAGTCCAGATGCAGCAAAAGCATTTGCATACTTCTTAATCCGGTTTTCAAGCGCATTGAACTAGGTCCCAGAAAATTCATATTAAATAGAGCACAATAGGCAATGGAACTTGAAATTGTGAGCTTTGCAGAATTATTTACCTGGTCTTCAATCCTGTCATACATGAACCTGCAACCTGGCTCTGGTTTTGAAGAATGAACCTGCAAGGAGCACCTTTCACCTGGTTGAACTCTTCTAATGATGTCGTCTTCCATTTTTTCATTTTCCTCTCTTCTCGAGTCATTGTCAATATTTTCGGCATTCAAAGTAAAAAGTGATACAAATTTGTTCATCCGTTGTCCAAATGGAGTAACATGATTGTTAATGGCGTTTGACTCTTTGGTAGATTTTTCATTTGTTCTAGGTGTTAATAGAGAGTTACTTGACTCTAAATATGGCCTCTCAAACTGACCGCTTGGGGTGTTGAGTAAGCGCTCTCTGATATCGTCATGTTCCTCATTTAGAAGCCTATGAGAAATTTCGGAAGCTCATAATGGCAGATAAATAGAAGATAGAACTACTGAAAATGTATAAATCATATATTATTGCTAGAGAAGAATAAAAAACCTCTCTGGAGTCTACTTAACTTTCTGCACTCACATGTCCACATCATTGCTAGAGTAAATATGTAAATCAGGTTCATATTTGATTATTCTTCCTTTAAGCTCATTTTGAAGGTGTGTGAGAAAGCCATCCATGTGATCATTTTCTACCCTCAATCCGCTTAGCTGCCTGCAGTACACAGGTGCAATAATGTAAGTAAAGCTAAACAGAAAATAATTATTATGGCTTCATTAATAGAAGTCCTTAGGATAATCCCTTATGCATGCTTTGCCCATTGTAACCACTGTACCTGCTGCAACCATGTCTGGTTGTGTATTTATTTTATGGAGAAATTTCAGTTCCTGTTCCAGTTTATTTTGGATGAGAAGTCACAGCATTGGCCACAAGTCATATTGAAGCTCTTTTGAAGTTATAAATGGTTTGCATAGAATTTCCCCTGTACAATAACTAAACACACTATTCACTAATAAATTTCAATTTGCAGAGCCATAAAATCCAAACCAACAAAAACACCAGGAGTTTTACAAACTGCTAAATGCATCTCTTATGTTCCTAAAGTGTACTTAATGGCAAAATTCCATCAAAATCCAACTTCCAGAATCGAAATTTTTTTTCTTTTCCAGAATTAATCTCAAAACAGAGAGTTCTCAAACTTCTTATCCGTGACTAAATCCCCTAAATTTCACAAGTCTGTGCATTTATTTCCCAAGTCCCCGAAATCACACTTTCTTGCAGCATTTAAAGCACTCATACAGATTTCATTAAAAAGAATAACAGGAGACAAAAAGATCTCAATCTCTCAAACGTAATGATCGGAAACCAAATGTAACAGGAAGCAAATCTAACCTGTTGAGAAAGAAAATCTCCCAATTCGAAACAAGATCCGACGGGCTAAGCTTCAAATTGATGCAGAAAGTGAGACCTACCAGGTGAAAAACGCAAATCAGATTTCTGGAAAGAGAGATTAGGGGGAATCGATCCAAAGAGCAATACGAGAAAAGATCTCACATTTCGCGAGCACCTCGTCCTCGGGATGGAGAGAGAACCCGCTCTTCTCGAACTCCGCCTTGATCTCTGCTTCCATGGCGACGATGGCCAACCAGCGTGAGAGAGAATTAGGGTTTCTGGAGCGCGAGGAATGAGCAGACCCGAAAAATGGCGGGAAAAAAAGAGGAAAGGGCGCTAAATAGAAGGCGTCATGCGGAAATGGCCCCGCATTTTCACTTTATTACGCGAACGCCGTTCCTCCTGTTCGACGGGTTCGGGCGCGAAAGCCAACAGGTTCGCGAACCCGACAACCCGGTAGGGGAAAGCAAACTGTTGGAAGTTCAGAATTTGGCATAAAACGCTCCGATATCTCGTTCGAAATTAAATTTTAGATGATACGGTTTGCACATTTCAGTATTTTCAAGTTTAAAAAAAAAAACTCAAGAAATTGGGTGAAATTTGATAGTATTGGAAATTGTTTCCTCCTTTGAAAAATTTGGATTTCCCGAAAAAGCCGAATATAAAATATTTTTATTATAATATTTTGATCAAGCTAGAATTTGCATTGTACTATAATTTTGCATTAGAAAAGGTCAAACAACCAAATTGTCCACTTTTCAGCTTCCCCTACTCGCACGTGCGAATGCCCCCCCGCACACCCGCCGCGCCTCCCCGCCGCCCACCACAAGGTCCCACTCCGCTGCGAGAGGCCGCGAAGCCTCCCAGACGTTTCTAGAATCTTCCACGTGTCCTGTCCGACCCTCCTCTCCTCCCCCTCATTCTCCACCAATACCTTCAGGATCCCTAACGTTTTCTCACCTACCGTTAACCGCCTCCAGATCATCATCCCGCAGCGATCTCAATGCAAAAGATTCTGCCGCTCTACACTCCCACGTGCGTACGTGCGCACGTGTAACCTCCTCATTTCCTTCTTAAAACCCTCCTCGCGTTCCTCTTCCTCCTTATCTCTTTGGGCTTCAAGAGCTTCGTCTTCGGCTTCGAATTAGGGTTAGGGTTTCTTCATTCTCATCAATGGCGACCTCGTCTGCCGCTCAGATCCACGTGCTTGGTTCCCCGGCTGCCTTCGCCTCCTCCTCTCGCTCCCGCCGGGTGGCCTCCTCCCGCTCCATCTTCTTTGGCGGCCGACCCCTTGCCGCTCCGAGGACGGGGTCCCTCCGGCTCCAATTCCATGGTGGGCCGGTTCGCGTCGCGGCCGAGAAGGTCGTCGGCATCGACCTCGGAACCACTAACTCTGCGGTGGCGGCGATGGAGGGCGGGAAGCCAACCATCGTCACCAACGCTGAGGGCCAGCGGACCACGCCGTCGGTGGTCGCGTACACGAAGAACGGGGACCGGCTTGTCGGGCAGATTGCTAAGCGGCAGGCTGTGGTCAACCCGGAGAACACCTTCTTCTCGGTGAAGAGGTTCATTGGGAGGAAGATGTCGGAGGTTGATGAGGAATCGAAACAGGTTTCTTACAAGGTTGTTAAGGATGATAATGGAAATGTGAAGCTTGAGTGCCCGGCGATTGGGAAGCAATTTGCCGCCGAGGAGATCTCTGCTCAGGTTTTATGTTGCTTCTGTTTTGAGCTCTCCAATTTAATTTGCTGTTACTTATTCTATAATTTAGGTATTTATCGTAGTAATAAGGACATATAATGATTTCTAAAGTTATATATAACAAAGTTTTATATTTCGGTTTAGCATTCGTATGGTTAATTAACCACTAGTACATCATGATCGATTGTAATTAACTGTCAATTATGTCAGTGGCTCTGAGAGAGAGAATGTCTCTTTTTGTGCTCAGGTGTTGAGAAAGCTTGTGGATGATGCGTCAAAATTCTTGAATGATAAGGTGACTAAGGCAGTGGTCACAGTTCCTGCTTATTTCAATGACTCGCAAAGGACGGCAACAAAAGATGCTGGTCGGATAGCTGGTTTAGAAGTTCTCCGAATAATCAATGAACCAACTGCTGCTTCACTAGCATATGGATTTGAGAAGAAGAACAATGAGACTATTCTTGTTTTTGACTTGGGAGGTGGTACATTTGATGTCTCAGGTATATAACTAATCAATTTCTTGTGGCTCTATCTTTATCTAGATTCTTGTATTGTTAGTCTGTCAACAATTACCATTGGTTAGTATTTTAGCCATTAGAATGCAGCAATATTTGCATTTGATTTAATCTTCAAGTGATAGATTGATTGGTTTGACTTATGTTCCCAAAAGAAGAGGTTGCTGTTTGGATCCGTCAAGTTGTTATGTATTGGTCTTCCAAGAAAATTTAAAAAAAGAAAAACTCAATGATCTTCAGCTTTTCACTTGGTTTTTCAGTGGCCATGCATTTGGAGTGATTTTCATAGAACTTTCTGTGCGAGGGAGATTTATAATTTATTTTATTTGAGAATGGTATTCTGGGATTAAATGCTGCGCATAATGTAAAGTTACTGATCATGATAGAGATGGTATTGAGGGTGCAGCTTATCTAATTGTCTGTGTTTGCATTGTAGAACACATATTGATGATTAAATATTTGGCCATCTACCAAGCTTTAAGTAGTGGCCTGGATTGTCAACATTTGATTGGAATTTTACTGATATATATATGTCAGTCAAAGTTGACTGTAATAACTGTGCTGTATCTACTGGCTTGCAGTACTTGAGGTTGGAGACGGAGTGTTTGAGGTGCTTTCTACTTCTGGAGATACTCACCTTGGTGGTGATGACTTTGACAAGGTGATTATTTTGTTTCGTTGTCTAAGCTATAGAAGAAGTGTAAATCTTAGACACATGTATAACCTATTCTTGCTAAAGCAGGGTCACAAAAAAAATTTTTAAAAATGACATTCGCTTAATGCATGGCAATGCTGGTGCCACACCTGATTAGAAGGTTCAAAAACATCAACAATATAAAATTCTCCTTATGTTAGCACAAAATCACACGCGGTGCTATACTTGTTTAGGGAGCACTTACACACTACTGAACCTTCTAAAAGTTATTAAAATATTTGATGAGCAGCGAATTGTTGATTGGCTTGCGGCCAACTTCAAGAGAGATGAAGGCATTGAACTCCTGAAGGATAAACAAGCACTTCAGCGACTCACTGAGACAGCAGAGAAGGCAAAGATGGAACTATCGTCATTGACTCAAACAAATATTAGGTCGATTTATTTATGTAGTTATCTTTCTTTATTGGTTGTTTGCTCTTCCATCATCCTTGTGTTTCCTCACCTTTGCTATTTTTTTTATTCGTTTGTAGTTTGCCATTTATTACTGCCACTGCTGATGGCCCCAAGCACATTGAGACAACCTTAACAAGAGTCAAATTCGAGGAGTTGTGTTCTGACCTTCTTGACAGGTGCTATTCTGACCTATAAATGTAGTTATTAGAAATACGAGGTCCATGCCAATCCATTTGTAGGCCTAAATGGGCTTATGATTTGATATCATGCCTTTTTTATTCATAATGAAGATTAAACCTACTAGCATTCAATGTGTGCCATGCAGGCTTAAAACTCCTGTAGACAATGCATTGAGAGATGCAAAGCTCTCCTTTAAAGATTTGGATGAGGTCATTCTTGTTGGGGGATCCACCAGGATTCCAGCTGTTCAGGAACTAGTGAAGAAGATGACCAATAAGGATCCCAATGTTACTGTCAATCCTGATGAGGTGGTTGCCCTTGGAGCTGCAGTTCAGGTAGGTTGATTTATGCTCATCATTCAGTAATTTCAAATCCATTGCAATTCAGTGTATTTTAGCTTGAAGTATGGTCTCTCTTCTTCCTATTGCAATATTTCTTGCTTGTTTTTCTGTTGGCTCATAGTCCGTAACCAAGCTAGTTGTCGAGTTTTATGTTGTGCTGCTATTAACCTTTTGTTTTGTTTGAGTTTTTGATGTATCTGATCTGCAGAAGCTACCTATCCAGTTTGGAAAAAAAAGATTTCTTTTGTTCAATCGGAAATTTTGAAAGGATGGAGTAACAGGCAGATGTCAACAAATGGCACTTACTTTTTTCTTTTGAGAAATAAATGGCACTTCATTTATCTTTTTTAACAGAAGTATTTCACTGGTGCAAAATACTGGGTTTATACTTTTCCAAGCTTCTAGCACATGGAGTGTATCAGACATATAGTGCAAACTGGTGATACGGAACTTTTATGTTCTATTATAGGATCCTTTTTCCAAAGGGCTATGATTCTATAATGAAAGCTTTATTTTTTGATTGTAAAACAATACTCATGTGGATATAATCAACGGGTGCCAAAATTCCTTCTGTTGATATCTATATATAATTTCTAATTTCAGGCTGGAGTGTTGGTTTGAGATGTCACTGACATTGTTCTTCTTGATGTTACTTTCAGGCTGGAGTGTTGGCTGGAGATGTCAGTGACATTGTTCTTCTTGATGTTACACCACTTTCTCTGGGTTTGGAGACTTTGGGTGGTGTAATGACAAAGATCATCCCGAGGAACACAACCCTGCCAACATCAAAGTCAGAGGTGTTCTCCACGGCAGCAGATGGGCAGACAAGTGTGGAGATCAATGTTCTTCAGGGTGAAAGAGAATTTGTGAGAGACAACAAATCACTTGGAAGTTTTCGTCTTGATGGAATTCCTCCAGCACCACGGGGTGTTCCACAGATCGAAGTCAAGTTTGACATTGATGCCAATGGTATTCTCTCAGTTACGGCTGTGGACAAGGGCACTGGGAAGAAGCAAGACATCACCATTACTGGTGCCAGCACCTTGCCCAGTGATGAGGTAATGCATAGAATCACAAGCTCATGTTCTCTATAAAGCAATAGTAGGAGTATAATTCATATTTAGGCTTTTAAAAACTGCACTAGAATGAATTTGCTGTGTGGTGTTTGCTTCAAAATTCCCATATCTTGGTTTATTCTTGGTTTTATGTTTGAATTGAACCTAGGCACTAGTATGAGTTTGGTTGGTACTCTTTGAAGTAAAAAGAATTTTTGTGTTAGGTCTTAACTGGTTTAAAAATTTGATAAGTTCATATCTAGAAAATCTCATTGCTGAAACTGATTGAATATATGCTTTCTAACTATTCGAAACAAACTAGTTTGGTTGAAATAAATTTTGGCCAAGCAGGACACAAACAACTTCTGAACCCAGATTCTTCGCAAAACTTGCAGTCCATTCATAATGAAAATAGCTACAGTTTGCAGATCCTGCGACTTCTGCCTCAAACTAATGAACTAACATACACCATTATGCAGGTGGAGAGGATGGTTAAAGAAGCTGAGAGATTTGCAAAGGACGACAAGGAGAAGAGAGATGCTATAGACACCAAAAACCAGGCAGATTCAGTAGTCTACCAGACAGAAAAACAGTTGAAGGAGCTTGGCGACAAAGTACCTGCTGCTGTGAAAGAGAAGGTGGAGGGCAAGCTAGGAGAGCTCAAAGACGCCATCTCTGACGGAGCTACACAGAAAATGAAGGATGCCATGGCTGCACTGAACCAAGAAGTGATGCAATTAGGCCAATCTCTATACAACCAGCCAGGTGGACCAGGGGCTGGGCCTGCAGCAGGAGCTGATGCTGGGCCTGCAGGCTCCACTGACAAGGGGAGTGAAAATGGCGATGTGATTGATGCCGATTTTACTGATAGCAAGTGAGGATTGTGAGAGACCCAGAGCATAGATCTCATTTTTTGGCTTCATAATCTGTATAGGGCACCCATGGTGAGATATGGGTTTCTATCTGTGTTGTACTTGGCTAAAGTTTTGTAATGAGAACAAGTTATATGTTGTGTTGACAGAAATGCTGAATTGTTTCTACAGGCAGGTGGCCAAAGTTTGAAAGCAACTGCGGTAATGTAGATGGAAATGTTATATACCGTGTTTCTGCTGAATATATTGGAATGTTATTATTCCTGAATTGAATCCAGGGGTTTGCTTGAAATATTCCGATTCAGTCCTGATAAGTTTGCATTCTGGTCCTTTATGCATATTAATTTTATCACTGCACATTTTTCCTTTTATATACAGCCTTTTCAGGAAATTTACACGTGACACCTGGAAGTTGTAAGATTATATATATATAACCCTTTTCTGTAACCACAGCTTTAGATTTTATTTTTTCACTTAACCCCCAACCCCAAAAAAAAAAAACCTGTATTAAGTTCTGACTGGCTTTTGGTGGAGGTTTAATCAATAATTTTTCAGATTTTAGATTTTTATTGAAATATGCTTTAAATCTAAATAAAGACTATCACCAGCTAAATTCCCATCAATATAAGGGTTCGAATGTAATTATCACAAGATAGAGGGGCTCAGATGTAAAAGTCCTTTTTTTTTTTTGGTAAAACGCCTTGAGTGCTCTCAATTCTCAAATAAAAGAGAGCATTTGCAGGATACATGGTCAAAATAACAACACGCCTTCATTTAATCCTACAAATTAACAGTTCGTGACCGGAAATTTTTGCTGATAAACAACACCAGGTAGATAGATAATTAGACATCAGTATCCATGATTACATCCATTCTGAACAATATTCACACAAAAAGTGGTAATATATGAGCAGATATAAAGAGGCAGTGAGGAACTACTGCGCAGCTTATCCACGTCATTTTCTATACCATTTGTAATGGACAAGTCAAGCGACCTCCAGAGTCGAGCGCTTGAACATCCGGCGAAATCTTTTTCCATTCATCCTCTCATCCACAGCCAGCCCTTGTGCTCCAAAACAGAAGTAATTATTCATCAGTTTGGTATTCACGAAGCCTGATTTCCGTGGTGCATTCCCTGTAGCTTCTTCTTCATCAATCTCTGCATTTGAAGAGCAGGCTCCGCCATTCTCATCATCAAAGCAAACACCTTTCTTCTTCTCTGATGCTGAGGCAGATCCTCTTGCGAGTTCGGTGGTGGAGCGAGGCACCAAATGTGGCATGGCTTGGATGACTCCATGCATGAGACCAGCTGTGAATTTCTTCTTTGTAGCTGGACTTGGCATTGAGTTCCTTACTGAAAGCGTACGCTTGTTGTTAAGAAGTGATGTTCCCCTCGAGAACCGCTGCCGGAGGGGTGTTGGTGTGTCCTCCCGTTCACTCCATTTCCTTACGGACTTGAAGGAGTCCAAGGAGTCATCATCTCCAACCTTCTTTGGCACTTCAGTCTTTTTCTCCTTCTTCCGAGGCCAGCGGAGAAGGATTTTGAGGCGCCTGGCTGCGTTGTTAACAGAGCTCTGTTTCTTCTTGTCTAGAGGAGCATCATTTTCATCAATCGTCTCACTTTGATTCATTTCGGGTTTGCTGGCACTTGAGCAAGAACTAAACCTTTCACTGATTCGATCCCCTCCTGCATTTGGTATTTGAACACCACTGTACAATAATATCTCAGCATCCGGGATCCTAAATGAAGTTCCTGGGCTGTTTCCGATGCCATGAATTTTCAATTGAGAAACTATAGCCGATCTTGCCATGTGATCTTTTGTGTTTGAAATCCCTCCAGCAGAAATGAGTTCTTTGATCAGAATTTCTGACGATGGTGATTGAGGACGGTGGCTAAGCAAATCAAGAGGTGTCATGCCATTGAAATCCCGAATATTCAGATCAATGGAATTTACAGTCATCAGGAGTTCAACCAGGTTAGAATGCACATTCCCCAACACTGCAATGTGAAGAGCAGTCTGTCCTTCATGATTCCGAATGTTGATCAGTTCCTCAATGTCCACAACATTTCCTGAAACCAACTGCTTCATGAACTCCATTTGCTTGTCCAGCCTCCGGAAACCAGGAGTTCTGAAGCCTGCTACTGCCATATGAAGAAAAGTATCTCCTGCATTGTTCATCGATGAGGATGATGGAGAAGCATTAATCAAAGTTTCTACAACTGCTAAGTGGCCCCGAAATGCTGCCACATGCAATGCAGTATTCCCTTGATTGTCTCTGGAGTTTATGATATTGAAAGATAACACTAGATCTTTAACTACCTGCATGAATGATCAGATAGATTAAAACAGCCAAAAAAATCCTTCAGCTTGCCTGCTATAAAAGCATTAAGCAAAACAGCTAAAAGATTACCAGGTTTTCAACTATTGATTGCATTTTAAGATTAATGCAATGATCAAAAGGAAAATTCACGAATATTACTTCCCAGTGCACTTTTTGGCTCGCACAAATCTTAAAAGTAAAATCAATGGTTAAAGAGTTGTTAAATGTTTGCAATCAATTAATCCGTGGTTCAAATCATCAGTTCAAACTGGACCTCACCAATGTCACTTAATCCATAAATATCAAACATCAAACAAGGAAACAAAATCTAAGCTCACGAAGTTCAGCAACTATCCCACCAAGAAGAAACAGCCTCACCTCAACCTGCCCTCGGGCGGAAGCCGCATGCAGGATAGTTGACCCCTGACTATCCCTATAAGCCAAAACATCTGGGCAGTCTCTGACGAGCTCCCGCACCATCTCCAAGTCTCCGCCCCTAGCTGCTGCATGAACAGCCCTATTCATCATCTCCCACCGGAAAACCGACGACCCACCACCGACCACCACCCGAGACTCCTCACTCACACAATTCGTCAAACACCTTGGCGACACTGCAAAATCAAACAGGACCCTGAACACCTCCGAGTTCCTGCTCCTTGCCGCCGCGTAGAACACATCTGTGACGACGTACTCGCCTTCCCCAAACACCAAAAGCGGATCCCTTTCGAGCAATTCCTGCACAAAGCTCATGTCGCCGGCGGCTGCAGCGGTGTAGAGGAGCCAGCCACCGTATCCGGCTTGGACGAGGGTGTTCTTCTTCTTGTGCTTGCATTCGCAGTCGAGGAGTAGGCTGCGGGCAACAAAAGCGCGGCACTTGGCGGCGTCGGCGAAAAGGGCGTCGTCGTCCCAGACGGTTTCAAGGCGGCGGATGCGCCGGAGGGAGGTGAGTTTGATGAGGAGGTTGGTGTCGAGGTGAAGGAGCTCGCGGACGAGGTCGTAGTGGCCGTTGGCAGCGGCCCAGTCGATGGGAGACGCGTACCACCACTGGTCGCCGGTGCTCTCCCAGCGGAGCGGGAAGTAGGAAGGCGGCATTGCGGAGATTAAAAAAAAGGGGAGGGGGCAGTTGTGAGAGAAAGAACAAGACGAAATGTGAGAAAACTGGAGAAAACTGGAGGATTTGGAGTTTGGAAGCAACAAATTGGAGATAAATCGAAGCTTTTTGGAATGAGAAGTGGAGGAGTAGGAGAAAAGAGAAGATTCAGATACTTAGAGCAAAAAAAAATTGAGAACAAGACAATGTTTGGAACAAGAGACGAGGATGGAGAAGAACATCTAGTTGAAGGTGATTCATATGAAATAAAGGGTATTCGAGGGAGAAAGAAGAAAGCTCGAGGCAAATAAATTACTGAGAAGTGAGACTAGAACATTTTGAAGAAGGAACTAAGCAAAGAAGAAGTGGAACCACAAGAGAAACATGTGAGAAACGATCCAAGAACTGCTAATTTGAGCTACATACAACAAAAAGGTCACATGGAAAAGATCGAAGAACCATGTGATATGCAGCAAAAGCTAAAAAGCATATCCACTGAAGCAAGAGCAGAGAATAGCAGAATCCCATGGGAGGCCTGAGGAAGAAAAGAAGAAGAAGAAGAAAAAGAAGCTGCAAGGGAATCCGTGAGAGAAACCAAGCAAGAAGTAACAGCTACTTATAATGGTGAAAGAGAGTGAAGCAGAGAAGCAGAGCGAGGGGAGCCAAAGACTCCATTTGTACCACGAAAAAGAGAGCAGCGGAGCGATGTGTGCCTGCGGTGTGTGCAGTGCAGATAATGATGTGAAGATGCGGACCTAGGTGTGAATTTTTATGTCAAATCTACAAATGCCTTTGAGACTTGCGACAAGGCAGCGAAAAAGCTACAGGACCTGCATGTGATGCACCAGTGTCGTTAGGGAATTTTAAAGGTATTTTCTTGATTGCTTGTTTAATTGCTGGAGAAATGTTCTTGGGTTTTTGCATATACACCCTCTTGAAATATGCTAAATTCATTTTTGCAGTGGCATATTTGCAAAGAAAACTTCCTATGGATTAGGTTTTGGAGGCGTGGAGTTCGGTCACTTGGATTGGTCTGGTTGGGATTTTGAGGAGTGAGATGTGCGATCTTAGATTTTTTTCGGTTATTGGTTTCTCTCATTAAAGGATTTATCTTTATACTTCCATTTTGCTTCTCCAATTTGGAGAAAGTAATTGAAGTGCTGGAATGCTGAACATCATGCCATTTAAGTTGGGCTGTTCCGAAAGCTAATTGCTACTTTCAAATCAATTAGTTGGTGGGGCGTTCCTGCCCATGACATTTTTCATGGTTTAAGACACAAGCTCATAAAACTAATCACTGCTGCAACTATGCTAAAACCCATAATAACACCATTATACTATTATAATCACTTGTATTTTTCTTCAAAGACCATATTGTTTTACGAATAATGGTCGAAAACAGGACTTGTGACAGAGATTTATGTGTAAATTGAAGACGTGAAGTCAGAGACAAAAACATCAAGAGAAATATGTGAAGAGATAGCAAAAGAGACCGAACTTCAAGTAGGGCTTTGAAACGGAGACAAATACGACTGTTTCAACTCCTATCAGCAGTTCAAGTATTGGCCAACGGGAGCAGATCTAGTCAAATATAATTATTTTTAGGGGTCGTTTGCATCAATTCCAAATTTGGAATTTTAAAATCAAGAGAGTTCAGTGATTCCGGGAAATTAAAAAAATTAAAAAAAATTAAATAATTTCAGTGTTTTGATGAGTATTTACTGTATGAAATTAGAAATTGACCAATTCACAAATTCTAAAATTCCGTTGTTTAGTTGACAAATGAAATTAATCAATTCTATTAAATTTTATTAAATTCTTGTGTTTGGTTGACGTGAGAATTGAGAATTAGTATATTACACAAAATAATAATCTATATGTAAATTAATACAGAAATATAATAAACTTAATATAAATTTGATAAATTAATTTTCACAAATAATAAAATTCTCTAATGAGTTGCACAAACGAAGAATTATATAAATATATGTTGAACAAAATAGCAACTTTCAATATATATACAATAAATTTGCAAGTTTCATGGATCAAGAGCTACAAAATATAACCATGAGAATTCAAAAAATTAGAAATATAACAAAATCAGAAAAAAAAAAAACCCTCATTGATATTTACAATAGAATAAATTTAACAAAGAAATAGTGAAAAATTCGAGGAGTTATTTGCAAAAACCCATACCAATGGTCCTCCATCTCCTGCTGCTCCTGCTCCCTTCTTCTCCACAGTGCACAACCAATAGATCGAGCTCCTCCACGCTGATCGTGCTCCTCCACACTGATCATACTCGATCAATAACGAAGACGCAAATCGAGCACAGGCACAGTTGAACACTGTGCAAGGTCGAGAATGGAGTGTGGTTGGGCCGCGGCCAAGCAGCCATAGATCAATGACAGAAGGCCCAATCATCCTCCGATAGTCATAAATCAACCACAAAAAGCCCAAATCAAGGACGATCGACGTCGGCTCACCACAAAAGGCACAAATCGAGCTCCTCCGCGCTAATCGTGCTCGATCACTAATAGAGACACAGATTGAGCACAGGACGCAGCCAAGCAACCGTAGATCGATGACAGAAGACCCAATCGTTCTCGGGCAGCCATAGATCAACAACAAAAAGCCCAAATCGAGGACAACCAGCGTCGACTCACCGCGGAAGGCACAAATCGCGCTCCTCTACGCTGATCGTGCCCGATCACTGATGAAAACGCAGATCGAGCATGGGACACAATCAAGCACAGTGCGTGGACGAGCACGGGGCGCGGTCAAGCACGGGAGTAATCGTGCACGAAAACAAGCGAAAATGGCTAGGAATCACTGGGAAATCACTAGAAATTCACTATGAAGTCACAAGAAATCACTGGAAATTCAGCGGTGGGACTCACGCCAATTTCGGGGGAAATTGGTGTCTTCCCCACCCAAACTCAGGGAATCCAAAATCGAAATTCAGACCCGCTAGGAATTAACCAATTCCTTTAATTTCGAAATATAGAATCGAATCAAACAGAAATGGAGGAAATTGACTCTCAATTCCTTCAATTCCCCCAATTCCGAATTTCAGAAATCGTCCCAAACGGGCCCTTGGTTGAATTAGAGGTCAGAATGTACAACGCTGAAGAAAACAGAGAGAAGAAAATGCGGGCCTTTTTTCCTTGTATATCCACATTCATTAAGATCTAACAGTTGGGTAGCAGATAATGAGCAGCAACGAGCAAAAAATATACCACCATATACATACATCATCTAATGTAATGCAGCACACAGATTTGCTTAGCATGGCACGAATTCTAAAGCATCTAAGATATGATTTATTCAAGAAATGCGGACCTTGCACCTTATTCCACTACACCAACACTTGGGAGACAGATCCGTTTAGGTTTCTGTTTCACACATATTATACTGCCACCCTTTTCATGCACCACGAGGACGCCTCTTCCAAGTAAAATCATTTTTTTTTTCAAAACAAAGTTACAACTACGAAGAATTATGTGAAGTTATTAAAAAGTCAAGGGGCCACATGTAATTACCTAAATTTGTAGGTGGTTGTAGTTAAAAATTTCTCTCTCTTCCACTGCAACAAGGTAACAAGATCAAGTCATAAATGGTTAGCATAATAAACAAGAAATCCATTAGACCCTTAAATATATGGGGAAAATACTAGAATCATTTCAGAAATTCTATAAAACAAAAAAATGGAATTTTACTTTTTCCTTTCAAATAGCAAAATCAGCAAAGAGATGGAACCTTCCCTTTAGCCCATTTTAGCAAAACAATGATAAATCTAATTGTTGCTTAGAAACAGAATAGATGAGAGATTTGGTATGCTGTAGCTATTAGCTTGAGGATCTTTGGATTGTGAGGCAATCATGCTTGTTGGCACCATCACCATTGCACATGCTCTTATTAAATTTTTCCAGTTGAACCTTCACATGCACTGATGCACATGCCATTCTTTTCAGTCCTCAAGTCAGGAGATTGATTACCTTCTCTTATAAAATGTGTCCCCTCTCTGTGTCTCTCTCCTAATCCACACACATGGGTAGGGATTAGCAAGGTAGCAAGAAGTGTCAGCCAATACCTACGCATTAGGGATCAACATGGTGCATCAGGCTCTTAAAAGGTCTAAATCCAGCCCCTTTCACCACAATCCTCCCCAACAGAATCCTACATGTTCTTCAATTTTTTTTCAATCACATCTATGTCCCATTTTCATGCATTTTCCTTTTTATGATTCTCATAAGCCAATATGCTGCCACATGAGATCTGCCACATTAGCTTAAAGACCCAACCTCCAAACCAAACTCTGGTCCAGATTGATGGCCATAACACTCTGAGTCAACACAAAGCAAACCACACGATGAAGGATTGGGATGGCTAAGAAGAACATGGGGACACGATGAACATGGGAGAAAAGGCTGGACCACGAAGGATTGGGCTGGCTAAGAAGAACATGGGGTGTTGGAACCAAAGCTGGTTAATGCATCAATATGGTGCAATGCATGGACCAGCCACAATTGGGCTAAGTCAGTTGCTGTACCTGCTCATCCACTTCACTAAGCTCTTTTTGCCTTTCCTTTTCTCTCCTGCACTTTTCACTCTCTTTCTGCTTTCCTCTTTTGATCACCATTGGCTGTAAAGAAGGAAGGGGCCATCCTTGACAATAATGCTTACACAAGCCTTAAGAAAAAAAATGATTAAGCATATTATCAGCGAGTTCACTCAAATATATATATATATATATATATAAAATATCAGGGCATATAAACTTGCATTCTGATAGAGATTTATCCTTATGAATTTTACCAGATAAAGGAGGCATCCTCACAGCACTCTGGTCTTTGCTGTGAAGCAGTTATGAGAAAGTTAGGGTTTATAGAAAATTGGTATAAAGGATTTGCATTGAAGACAGTATCAAGAAAGGTAACAAATTTTGACTTGGATTAAATACATATTTTTTCAACAAGTATTGAACAACTAGTATCAGACAAAAAAAGTGAAAAATCATTATGATTCTGCATTTTTCCAGTTACAGTGTTAATGAAAATACATTATGGCAGTAAAATGTCAGAAACTCATTAGGCTAATGTGAATGGGAAATTCAGATATGAAGAACATAGAGATGGTTCATGTAATCTCAGTAATGTCAAGCTATAAAAAGCGCCCAATTAATGGACTTAATTTTCTCATTAAAATAAGAAAATTCAAGTGCACCCAAGTTCTTGTGCATACCTCAGTTGAAGTAGCTTTGAAAAAACAAACCCTCCAGCATCAGTCTCATCTCTTTCAATTCTTGGCTTTAGAAACATTGTCTTCTTCTGTTACAAGGTGATTCAGTTCAACAAAGAGCTTAAGGTCTTCATAATGTAGAGTCTCTGTGTTCTTGCTGAATAGCTTGCTTATCTGCGAACGTTTCTCAAGCAAGCCAGGATACTCGGAATCAGGTAATATCTTGGGGTCTGCATCATTCCCTAAGGATATTAGCATCAAATGCTGTAGTGCTCTTTGGTTCAATCCCTAGGGTTGATGCTTTGGAAGCTTCACTAGCTCCCCCTTTTGACCACTCTTTGACTTGCCACTAACTGTAGAAAAGCCTCTTGTGCCTGTCACTCTAGCAGCTTCCTTGTCACTTCAGATGTTACTGGAATCTGGATAGTTTGGGAAATCTCGCCGTCATATCTTCTCTGTTGTGCAGTCCTAAAGCATAGCCAGTTATGAGCAATACAAAAACATAGAGACACAGGTATTCAAGGTGAATGGGTTAAAAGTAAACTGGAGAACAACCAGTAAGATCAACAAAGTATAAACATATGATTAATTTTAGAAGTGGAACAATTGGATCACAGTTTTAGCAACACATAATAGTTGGAAGATTACCCCAAAAAATCATACAATAATTTTAGGGTACCATACAAAGCTCCAAAAAGCAGATTTTTCACACTACTCAAAATGAAATACAGAAAATACATGCTCATTTACAGTAGCCCAATTGCCTCAAGACATCATTTATCATTTCTACAGTGTCATAAAAGTTTTTTTGTCCAGCTTCTTCAAGAAGTAATCTACATGTCTGATGTCTGGGTAATATGTCCCGATCAATCATCTCACGAAAGAGAAGACAAGCCCATTCAATCTTGTCTATTCTACATAGCCCATGAATCAAGAGTGAATATGTTGAACGATCTAAACTCAAGTGATGTTTGTTTACAATGTCACTCAAAAGATCACGAAGGTCTTCTTTCTCTGCTTTTGTAAGACATAATTTCAGCAAGGGAGTATAAGTCTGAAGATCGGGTCTGAAAGATGAAATTTCCATCTCATTCAAGATAGCAAAAGCATTTTGTTCCTGGTTATGCAGACAAAAAATTGAAATCATTGTATTGTAAGTTGATAAACTGCGAGCAACCCCATTAGTCTGCATATCAATCTCAAATATATGAGAGGCCTCCGAGACTTGGCCTGCTTTTCCAAGGATGTTGATTAAAGAATTGTAGAAGAGAGTATCAGGTTTGCAACCAGTGGACTTCATTCTCTCAAAAATGTTCATAGCTTCATCAATTCTATTTGACTTAGCAAGTGATTTCATGATAACAGTGTAGGTAACAACATTTGGCAGGCAGCCCTCAGTGTGCATCTCATCTAACAGCTCATAAACTTTATGAAAATTGAATTGGGTACAATATGCTTGAATAATAGTCGAGTATGTGATCACAGATGGCTGAAATCCATACCCTTTCATCTCTTGAACAGTCCACATTGCTTCCTCTAACCTACGCACATTGCACCAACCATGAACAAAAATGTTAAAGGTGTAATCATTTGGGCGAACGTTAGCCTTTAGTTCCATAAACACTTCTCGAGCAAGATCAGCCTTCCCATCTTTGCAGAGTGCATCAAGCAGAATATTCATTGACTCTACATTTTTCTTAATACCCATCGACTCTAAATCATCAAACAACTTAACAGCATCCTTCCATTTACGCGCACCCACAAGTCTTCTCATCACCTTGGCTATCGTTTCAAGTCTGACAAAACCACTGGTATGCATCTCATGAACTAAATCCCACATCCTATTGAACTGCCTTGCCCTCCCGAGTAGATCCACCATCTTATCATACGCATACTGACTGTGTGCATAACCAATATGCGAACTAGCCCACCGAAACAACCCCATTGCAGACTTCCAATCATCTCCAAATCTATGGAGCAAACTATCAAAAAGGTTTGTCGAAATTCTAATTCTATTGCAATACTGATCTGACCTAAGGGATTGAAGGACATCCTCAACTGACCGATTTGAAGAATCAAAAGCTACCTTTCTGATAATGCGTGCATCATCCACTTCATGTGGTTCAAGAACAAATTCTCTAGGTTGATACTTCTGTTTTTCTGCCCCCAGAAATCCATCACCTTGCCCTAAAGAAACTGGGCTATACTTGCATCTCGAGATCCACGAAACAGTTCCAACATGAAAATTTTTGGCCCTGCGACTCAAATCGCTTAACAAAAACCTCTGAACAAACATGTCCCTGCATTGATCCCCAGTTGACAACAATGCCTGAGCTTTTTTCACGAATTTAATTCACAAGATTAGTTCTTTGTTTATCAATTAGCAATTCCAATTCAGAAACAAATCATGGAGAGAATTATTCTTCATCACGGCGACTAGAAATGAAGAATCAGCCAAATTGGATTGGCGCGAAACTGGATTGCAGAAAACGTAAAATTAGGTAAAAAAAAAAAACATCAAAGATTAAAACCGAATGTAAAGCAGAAGAAATGGTAAAGAAGTTAAGATTGGAGCCGGACCTTGGAGGGATTCGCATTTGAAGAGCGGCCAGGCTAGGGTTTTGGCCCCCCTTCACGTTTGATCCAAAATCATATTGGAAAAATCACGCGAGAAGCCGATGCGGAGGCGAATCGAAGCACTCTTTAGCACCTTAGCGGTTTGGGTGGCAAGCGGATCGGATCCAATTTGAGTTCGGTTTAAAATCGACCCGAATCTAATCTTATGCAGCTTATTTATTCATTTATTTTTAATTGTGATACTTATATTTGAGATTAGTTTTGAGGAAAAAACTTACATTTGAAATTGCATATGTAATATGTAAAAGACATAAGAAATACAAAAGATAAGCTCAAGAAATCAAGCTCCAGCTGAGCTTGCGCTTGGCTTGACATTTTTAGAAATTAGATTTGTTTAATTATTTTTAATTAATGTATATTAAAATAATTTTAAAAAAATATTAAAAAATCAATCATAACATCATACATTATAATTTATAAATTTATAATAAAAAATGTTAAACCTGAAAATTTTATAGATAATAATAATGATATATATAATTTAAAAATATAAATATTAAAAATTTATGATAATAAAATAATACTTAAATATAAAAAATATTATATTATATTTTTAATATTAAAAAGATAAAAAACAGCTCAAGCTACGCGCAAACTAAAAGTAACACCTCAAAATACAATCAGTCCGCGTCGGTAAGGTGCTCTACACATTTTACTCAAAGAGGTTGCGGCCTAGTGATACCCGATGTGGGACTAAATACTTTCCACCACGAAAACTCAATGCACTAAACAGGCTGGGCTGGGAATCAAATCACAAGCAACAGTACAGACTTAATTCAAACTTACAAGATATATATGTGTGTGTATGTCAAGTTGGCCCGAGAGAGACAGTAAGTTTAAAAAAAACACAGAATTAGTATGAAAAAAAATCGATTATTCAAGAAGTAAAAGAGTATAACATTGCGGATGTCATATACGGTTTCATCATATTTAGCGGGTCTTTCAAGCCTGGCAGTGAGATGATCCACAAGCAGAACATCACATATAAAATTAGCAGAATAAAAATATTTACTCATCAGAATTCTGACAAGAAGCAGCAAAGTAAAATGCTTCACACGATTCGTGATATTTCTATGGTTGCTTGCATTATATGAATAACTTGGAAAGCTTGCTATAATCAGATTTTTGCAGATGCTTAATAGAAAAGCTTCAGCTCTCATGGACAAAGCTCTTGGTCTCCCTGAGACCTAAAAGAGCCGGAAATTTGACATATCATCAATTGTTTTCGGTTGTCTAATGTGTTGTGAAAACTAAGAACCTATTGCAGATTATCTCGTTAAACAAGCCTTATGACAATAAGTTGTTGAATTTCGAGACAATCTTCCTCCTCAAGAGGTCAAATATCATGGACTGTAATCCCCTTTTTGATTAGCTCCCTGTTGAAATTTTGGATTTGGATAAAATATTTTTTTACCAAAAACATTTA
The DNA here is from genome assembly GCA_005019695.1 of Trichopus zeylanicus subsp. travancoricus. NCBI lineage: Eukaryota > Viridiplantae > Streptophyta > Magnoliopsida > Dioscoreales > Dioscoreaceae > Trichopus > Trichopus zeylanicus. Next base: position 327,767 of record RXID01014371.1, read on the forward strand.
GATAGACAAATTGGGAAATACCCCAATAATTTTTAGAATTTTAATTGCTTCAAGGTTTTGAATCCCTCGTGTTTCAGCACACTACGATTTTTACCTAATTTCACAAACAAATTCGCCACAAAGCAACCCCCGACCATCCACCATCAAGGGAACGAATACAACAGCATCTAGGCCTAGAAACCAAACAAATCAACCAGCGAGCACCTAGGCCTAGAAACCAAACAAATCAACCAGTGACTTTAATTTAATATATTTCAGTTCATACATTGCCACTAATTTTTTCCAAAGGCACATTTGCACAAATTTCCTGATAAACAGAAAGAAACACCAAGCAGAACTACCAAGAAATTTGAAACCACACAAGATAATAAAAACAGACAACATGCTTCACTAGAGATTAAATTGAACAAAACTCGCAAAGGATTTTATAGACATCTCCGGGTTAGCTTGGCTCTCAAGCTAAGATTCGAAACATCTCTTACCCAAAGACACTAGTTAAAAACAGAAGTTATGTTCCTAATGAACATTTTATTCCAAACGGAGACCTAGATAACAGTGAAACATCGACCAAGGGAGCACTTTCAACTAGTGCAAATATTCTATTTGGTCCTGGCCATGTGGCGGATCAGGTCAACCACCCGGGTGCTGCAGTAAGATAAAAAATACAAATGAGAAAAACAATTATATAATCCCCCGAGTAACATGGAAAACAATGATTGATTATGAAAATTGAAGAGTACCTGTAGCCCCACTCATTGTCATACCAAGCAACAAGCTTGACAAAGAAATCATTCAGGGCAATTCCAGCCTTGGCATCAAAGACGCTTGACCTGCAATATTAAGATTAATATAAGATTAGTGAAACAAAATCAACAGTCAATAGAATTGCTACACTAAAAGTAAGTTGCAATGGACAAAGCAGACATTCATTACCGGCTATCACCAAGAAAGTCTGTGGAGACCAAATCATCCTCGGTATAACCCAAGATACCTTTCATCTTCCCCTCAGACTCTTCCCTGCACAACAAACCATATACAGCTAAGGTTTACGACAAGAAACATCTAATAGACAGGGCAACATATCACAAACAGATTGCAAAGCAATTTTCATGGCAATTTGCATTTTAACTAACAAGTGATGAGAGAAAAAACTCTATGCGAACTCACTTGATGGCAGCCTTGATTTCCTCATATTTAGCTGGTTTCTCAAGCCTGACAGTGAGATCTACAACAGAAACATCCACAGTGGGAACTCGGAACGACATTCCTGTCAGTTTCCCGTTCAAAGCGGGTAGCACTTTGCCAACAGCCTACACATTTACCAAACAAAATCATTCAATAATTTTAGCATTTCATGAAAGATAAAATATAACAAAAAATCAATCCAAACATGTAATTGATCTACAAAAACCTCCAACAGTGCATAAGGGTCCTTGTTAAACTATTAGTAGCAAAAATTTATTCGAGATAATTCAACTAAATCTTGTTCTTTTTTACAGGAAATACAACCGGTTGATCACTTCTATGAATAGCAAAACACAGCATAACAATTCAAGCACCAAAAATCAATGCTACCACACACATACAGCCACAGCTTTGATCAGAACATGCATGTCTTAATGTAATAAAAAAGCAGAAAGCACATAGCTTGTTTAACACGATATAAATAGTTGCAAAAAATGTTAACACACAAATATCCTGTAGAAATGTTAACACATAAATCTATACACCCAAAAGAGTGGATGTCCAGCATAAATACAAAGGATTGGATATAAAAATAAAGGATATCACTATCCAAAAAAAAAAAAAAAGTCTTGAGTTAAAAAAGAAACAAGTCAGAATACAAAAACTGTCTTTCAGTTAAATGTCTATGTAACAAAAACAATAAAAAACAGCCAACATATCTGGTACAACCCAACACCATAAATTATTTATCAAAATAACTGCAAAGAACAAGCAACAGGTGAAGGACAGGATATCAAATATCTGTCAATCCTCATAGGTCTAGGAAAATTAGAGTAGCAGGCAAGTTTTCTTCTCAATACTAAATATTTCACTCGGACACTATTCAAAACTAATCAGGATCAGAATGGCTAGAAATATTTAATTTTTCACAAACATTTGATCCATATGACAACAGAGGGAGGTCTCTCTGTTAAGTCTCAGTTCTATTGTATTCTATTTAGCAATAACACATTAACCGGACTACAATAAAAATTAAATGGAAAAACATAATGACCCTTTTAACTGAGCTGAAATACCTTGGCAGCACCAGTGCTACTGGGAATTATGTTAAAACTCGCAGCTCTTCCACCCCTCCAGTCCTTGGCAGATGGACCATCAACAGTCTTTTGAGTGGCTGAGCAAAAAATTACATAGGATGACTGGGTAAGTGGAAATACAGCACTCAAGAAAATTGCGTATTGACTAAAGATCTTCATGATAGACTTTACCAGTAATTGAGTGAACTGTGGTCATCAAACCCTCAGCAATACCAAATCTGTCGTTAATGACCTGAAACAAACCTCAAATGAGGAGTCACTACTTGACAGCAAAAAACATACAGCCAAATTAGATTACCACAAATGCAATACCTTGGCTAGTGGTGCAAGACAGTTGGTGGTACAGCTAGCATTTGAAACAATATTGATGTCTGCCTTGTACTCATGCTCATTCACACCAACAACGAACATCGGAGCATCTTTGCTTGGAGCAGAAATAATAACCTTCTTAGCACCACCCTGTGAATTTGAAATTAAGCCAATTACATAAACAGAATATCCCAATTAGAAACCCAAAGGAGAAGGTAGTGTGCAAATAATAGCAACAGGAACATGCATGGACTAAATTACAGAACAGACAAATGAAAATTCAATTGGAAAAGATAGCACCTAAAATTAAATAACAATTACGGGATAAAGTAGACAGTATCGGTGAATTGAACGCTTCAGGAAAATGTATAAAATGCCAATCGCATAAAAGATGCAGCTAACAAGCTGTCTTGAAATTGGATAAACAAAATAAAAATCCTAATAAAATTAGCAGCATGCTCGAGACAAGCTAACAAGCCATTGCACTCTATACAACCAACAAATCCATTTAGATCATATTCTATCATCAGACCCTAAAGCAGGCTAATACCTTAAGATGTGCAGCAGCCTTGTCCTTGTCAGTGAAAACACCAGTCGACTCTACAACATACTCAGCACCTGTCTGGCCCCAGGGGATTTCCTCGGGATTCCTAAAAAAATTATCGTTTAGCACTTCCATGCCATGTAGCAAAGAGACCACAAACAGATAAACCTTCAACAGAACATGAGAACTAAAAATCATCCTACCTAATGCCAAATACAGTTACCGCCTTCTCACCAAAGAGAAGAGTCTTCTCATCCTTGACCTTGATGTCATGATGCTTCCATTGCCCGTGAACAGTATCATACTTGAACATATATGTCTGAAAACAAACAATAGTTTCAAACATTAATCGTACGTAGTAAACAGTCATCTCGTGTATTCTACCATTTATGCTACACAAAAAAATTATATAAAATTTTAAAAACAAACAACGGGAGCTGAATGACAAACTTATTTCAAATATAATTTAGAACCAGAGTCGGCCCTCAACATCTTAATATTTAAGCCTGAGTCCAGATATAGCAAGTCAACTCGGGAAAATTTTCCCATTTAAATCAAACAAAAATAGGACATACGTAGAAGAATTTTGACTGTCAAAAATAGCGAACTGATATAAAGTGAAAGGCCAAGAAGAATTCGTAGACTATGTTCTAGGTAAGCCAAAAACCACTTGACAGAGAACCCAGGCAAAAATTCCAAAATAAAAAAATTGCTTCATAACAGCCAAAAATTCGAGGCAAACAATATATTGCTCCTAAATGAATCTAAGGTCAGCCAAAATATGATCATCCAATACACTATTTCTGCACTATGCGAACTACCGAGTGAAATCAAGTGAAATCAAAACAGATCAAGAGACTCGTCAACCGAAAACCAGCAAAGCACCAATTTCTCCTACTAGATTTAGTTTTTAGTGATCGAAAAGCTCCAACAAATCCGACAAAAAACGCCCAAAACACAAATCCACCATCCTAAACAACCACAAGACCACCAGATCCTGTTCAATCTAGAAGCCAAAGCACAGATCTAGCAAAGAAGCAAAACCGCAAGGCAAAGTAGCGATCAGATCAGCATACCATGTAATCGGTGGTGATGAAGGGATCATTGACGGCGACGAGCTCAACATCCTCGCTCTGGAGCGCAACCCTGGCGACCAGACGCCCGATCCTTCCGAATCCTATACGATTACCACTAAAAACAGTCAGATCACACGGGAAACTTCACCATATCCACAGAAAACACAACCAAACAACAAACAACAAACGTTGAACTCAAGAAAAAGAAAACTTAAAAAATCAACCAAAAAACGAAACAAAGAAAAAATCGCACCGTTGATGCCGATCTTAATCTTCCCTGTGATCACGGACAAACGAAGAAAACGATCAGTAAAACAGGATCAAAAGAGAGAGATTGAGTGCAGAATAGGGAGAAATGGATGCAGAAGCGCTAACCCATTTGGGATCGGAGAGGCGGCTGAGCAAATTTAAGATGAAGCAAGAGAGATAGAGACGAGAAGGCAGTGATGAACAAATGAGAGGTGAGGGGGAGGGGTCTATAAAGGGTAGAGATACCCTGGCCACTAGTTTCGCTGGCGGATTTGAAACGGCTACCGGTTTTGGTTTTGGCACGAGGGCGGTTTCGGCCCGGTGCTGCTCTCCACATTGGACTTCGATTTTCTATTTTAACTTATTTATTTATTTATTCTAGCGTACAGCTGGTCGGGCTGGTCCGGACTCTGGAAAGTGGAGTTCTGTATTGTTTTTCTTTTTTTAAAAAAAATATATCACATACACCCCTCTCAAATATCATAATTATAAAAATGTCATAAAGGATAAATTGCATACAATTACTTAATATTTTGTCAAATTATATATATTTTCTTTAAATTTAATATATATATATATATATACTTATTTAAATTATTATTAAATTATATTTTTTTTCAAAATTTAAAAAATTGCATTTAACATCTTGAAATCTTGCAAAAATATATATTTCTTCTTTAAATTTTAAAAATTATATATTTGTTTCAGTTATTGAATATATTACAAAAAAAATTTAGGTGTAGATTTACCATTAATCAAGAATATTTTGAGAATTTATATTGTTTGATCTTGTCTAAACTAAAATAAAAAAACAAACATACCTCTCATTTGGTTAAAAGGTATGTTAGTTATTTGACTGTTATTATAAAAAAAAAAATTTGTTGTCAAATTGAAAGTTTTATATCATGTTAAATTTTAACTTAAAATATAAGATGACAATGTTGCCTATGTCTTAGTTTAAGTCTATTTCAATTTATCTTGTATTAAATTTCAATCGAAAATATATATATAAAAAAAATTTGCCCTTATATTGGCGTAAACTTGTTTCGGCGTCAATCTACACTAGGTGTGGAGCTCGATATAAAATATATTTGAAGCCCACAATATATTTAGTAACCCAATAAAATATATATATATAATTTTTACAATTTGAAATAAAAATATATAATTTAGTAAGATTTTAAGGAGTTACATATAATTTTTTTAATTTTGTGAAAAAATATACTATTGTCCTTTGTAATTTTAATGATGAACAAATTTTGTATTTAATCAATCTTAAGCATGTGTAGTCATTAGCCAAGTCAAGTTTAAAATGAAAATCAAGATTATTTGGAAACATCGAGTGTAGAGATAAACTTGAAGATTTTATTTATTTTAGTCAAGTCGAGAATTTGTCATGAGATTAATAGTTTAGAGTCGTTTGATAAATACTCAAACTTATCTTAAAATGTCTTCACTGATTCATCAATTATCCAATGTTAGTTTAAGAAAACGTCGAATATGAAATCGAAGTTACAGTAAACCAATATATTTTTTCTGTTAACTTTGGATACCCGAACTTTCATATTCAAATGCTTGAATTTAGCAAGTAATTATAAAATTATTGACAGATGTGGACGTTCAAACCTCAAGATCGAACATCTAAAGATTTTAAAAGTATAAATTCTAGTTTTTTATATTCAAAGTTCGAATGTTCAATGTTTTATTGTCGGGCATTTAAACCCGACAAGCATGCGTCTGAACTTGTAATATTATTTATAACAACTAGCTCAATTTTGACCGTTGGGATGTTTTAAATGCCTGAACTTTTATAGTTCAGACACCTAAACTCGATAAAATATAGCTTAACAACTAGTGCTCTTACCAACGAGTATTTAAGGACTTAAGATTTTTTTTACTCGATAAAGAAATGAAATTTTTATATTTTTAGAATAAGAATCCTCGCCCAAAATCTTTTAACCCTAAAAGTGTTTTAGACTATCAAATTTTATATCAAATCCTTAATACCCTTATTTTTAACTTCAAAGACATTATAATGAGCTTAAATTGTATTATCCTCTTTGGTTTTTTACTTGCAAACACTTCAAGGTTATTTGAAGTGTGAGAGTATAAAATCTCCGGTATGAAATAAATATTCTCAATGGGATAAAAATTATTTGTACCAGCGTGGTTTTACCCTAATAAAACGACGGGCTTAGCTTCACTCGAAAAAAAGCAACGTTCTAATTTGAAGTTTAATGTCAAAGTTTGATTTCCTTTCAAGAAGTAACATCATTAGTGGAGTAATTAAAATCCTCGTGATTGAGGCATAGGCTGTAGACTAAGAGTAGTTGATTTTCAAACACACATAAATCACGATGTATTCTTTTATTTATTATGCTTTACTTTTTATAACACTTGTGATTGATTGAAATGTATATGATATTGTGATATTATTTTTGGTGAATGATTTTGGGCTTTAGATATTTTTAAAAGTGTTTTAATTTTACAAAACCTCTTTTTCTCCCCTCAAATGTTGTCATTAGGGATTATTATATACAATTTAATAAGATTTCAAGAAATTATATCTATTTTTATAGTTTTTAGGATAAATATATTTTTTTTTGTTACAATTTTAACGAGTTACATACAATTGACCCATTCTTAAAAACTTGTTAAAATTATATATTTCTCCTCCAAACTAAAAAATTACATATATATTTTTTTAAAAAAATTATCAAATTGCATTTTGTTCTATAAATTCAAAAAATTACATATGACTCTTTAAAATATTGTCAAATTACTTTTTTTTCTTCATATATATATATATATAACTCTTTAAAATATTGTTACCTTATATATTTTTCATTCAAATATAAAAAGGTATATACTGCTTATTAGTTTACTAGGTATATTGTGTGTATAATTACTGTTAAAATTAAAAATATTTGAAAAATCTACTATTTAATATTATTTAAATTAAAGTGAAAAATAAAAATACTAATTATCTCATTAGATAAGACTTTGATGATTCAACATTAAAAAAAATTATCTTTTGTATAGTTGCGAAATTTATCTCAGACTAAATTTTAAACTAATATATAAAATGATAAAATTATCTTAGACATAACTTAAATTCATTTAGTCGAATTTGAACTAAAATTAAAGCTCAATTTAAATCAGATATGAGGCTTGATATATTTTTTTTATATTTTCTATTACGTGTTTCTAACTTAATAAGGTGTATTTTACTTTTTGTATTTTAATTTAAACGACATCAAATAATATATTATTTGAATATTTTTATTCTAATAGTAAATTTATAATTAAGTAGATTTTTATGGAATACTTGTTAACACAATGAAAAATATAGAATTTTTTAAGTTTGAAGAAAAATGTATAATTTGTCAAAAATTTAAGAAGTGATATGTCATTTTTTAAAATTTTTTTAAAAATATATAATTTGTTAAAATTTGAAGGAGTAATATGCATTTTTTAAGTTTGGAAAAAAAACATATAATTTGATAAATTTTATTGAAATTAGATGCAATTGTTCGTCTAAGATTTTTACCAAATGCATATAACCCCTTGTGCTTTCAGTATTTTGACAAACACCCAACCATTGACCCATCTCCGCATCAAGATCAACTACAAATGGATCTTTTGTGAACGAAGATATGAAAAATGGATCTACTTAAAAATTTGTTTTCTCTTGCACTTTGTTTTGATTGACAGCGTCTAAATTCAAACTAGGACGAGTTTCATTTTTGCATCTGCGTCAAGGAAAAATATCCCGAAAACTTACCATTTAAATATATATAGAACCGTGACTCATTTTTTACGAAAATCAAATTATCGATGATATGTTTTGAGAATTAAAAGGAAAAAAATCCAAGAGTTCTCTTTTTATCTTTTTTTAGCATAATAATTAATAGTGTTGACATGTGATTAATGAATTTAATATCGATGTACTTGCTTCTAATTTACCTTTCTCCGGCACTTTATGTCGGAAATAATGCATTTAGACATATTAATATCTATGCCTGATGTCTGATCTTCCCGATCGCGCTTGAAACGGTGTTCATCAAACATTTTTGTATTTTTAAAACATTTTAAAATCGGTTTATAATTTTCCATATCGTAGGAATTTTGGTTTTTAAGATTTTCGACCAAAACCGAAATCGATGCGTACGAGCGCGCCGCAGCACCTCCCGCCGCCACGTTTCGGTTCAAAAAAGCAAGCGGTTTTTGTCAAACCACGGGTGTGCAAACCGGGAAGGCGGAGTGTTCTAGAAGCTTCCGCTGGATTTGCTTGTGCCGCAAGACGCTTTCGGATATTCCACCAGATTCTTCTTCCATTTCAAACAGTGAGACTTTATTTATTGGCCGATAAATAGCACGTGGGCGGTAAAATAATGGACCCGTCATTTGCGACCAAGATCCGGGAAGCAGAATCCGGGTCGGATCCTCTCTCTGTACCCCACGATATATATTGATCGCAGCCTCTTCTCCCATCTGTGGTTTCTCTGTTCTCGTTTCTCTTGTGGCTTCAATGGCTTCCGCCGCCGCTAAAAGATGGTTGAGGCCCGAGGTATTTCCTTTTTTTCCTTATTATTTAGATCCATATAATTTGATGCCATTGGTGATTTCTTTTAGTTTTGATTAACATTTTTGGAAGGGGAATTCGGATGATGATGATGATTATTATTATTATTGCAAAGAAAAGCCCGAATTTATGCAAAAGAGCTCCTGCGTATCACGATTTGTCATAATTTTTCTTGATAGATTTGTATTTCTTTTTGTTATTTACAACCTTGGATGCATCTTTATTTTAGATGGCCGCATAATTTCATGAACAAATTTTTGTTAAGCATTAGTATTAATGTGTAATTACTAATATGAATTTTATTATTTTAACAATAATACTGCCAGGTTGATATTTAAAAAGATTATTGATTCTGATCTTTATTTTGATATTTTAAATCTAATTTTATGCATCAAAATCTCATATTGGTCGATATGCTGCATATATATCTTCAGCGCATTCAAATTATCATCAGGCATAAAGATATTCCTTTTATATTAAAAAAAAGCTCTTTTATGGGATTTTTATGTTGACTTCTAACTAATTTTATTCAAATTATCATCTGTTGCAGATCCTGTAATCTAAAAGCTCTTTTTTATGGGATTTTTTGTTGACTTCTAACTAATTTTTTACCTTTTTATAAATTTCCATTCAGGCGTATCCATTGTTTGCCGCAGTTGGCGCAGCTGTTGGTATTTGCTGCATGCAATTGATAAGGAACATCTCAACCAATCCTGAAGTCAGGTACCTTCTCTTTTCCTAAGTTTTAAAGGAAATGTATTTGCAGAAAGTTTGCATGAAAACTATTCGTGAGTGTATGAAATTGCAGAGTTACAAAGCAAAATAGAACTTCTGGAATACTGGAAAACTTCAAAGAGGGAGAGCAATATGCAGAACACAGCCTCCGAAAGTTCGTTCGTGGCAAGAGCCCTCAGATCATGCCGTCCATTAACAAGTTCTTTTCTGATCCCAACTGAGAACGCAAAGAACTTCAGAATTTATAAGATGAATTTTGTTGCATGAGTTTATTAGAGCTATAATTGCTGCATTGAATTGGGCATTTAAAATTACTAGGGTTTCTGGTCTTAATTGACATTATTGAATAAATTTTGCATTCTGGTCATGGATTTGTTAACCATGATTTCTAGTACTTTGAGATTCTTGATTGCAAAAAAGCAACAACTTGGAGCATAGAAGAGGCTAGTCATTTCAAAGCATTAATTCGTTCAACTATGCTCCAAAGCTTACGCGATAAACAGATATAAACACAGAATTCACATTACAAAATGATATTGCTATCTGCTTCTTAAGTTACTAACAGGACTAAGTTACTCTTCAGAGGGCCTCACTTCTTGATATATGGCACCTTGACGGAGTTCTTCCAGAGAATCTACAGTTCTGAATCCACTCAGCTCTCTGAGACCGGTCCAACAGCGCCGGGAGAGGAAATCACGGAATTCTTCTTCGGTGAAGAATGTTTTCTCTTCGGTATGCACTGTAACACGGTCACTCTCATCATATGTGCAAACTTTGATGGTCACCCCTGAGATCATCATACAACCAATATATAAATACCATGATGAAATGTCTATATTTGGAACACCATCATACTGAAATTTTATGTGAACCAGGTGCATGGTTAAGATCTAAGACAGAACAAACAACTAGAATAGGATGATACTTCACAACATTCCGTAGTAAAAAATTGAGTAAGCCCAAGTTCAGCCTCAAACTGATTCAACAAAAAGAAAAGCCTTTAAGAATACAGCGCATGCATATACTCCGACACAATAGTGTCAGAATCAGCTGAGAAGCTACAAATTGTCAATGATTAAGATGCAAGACAGAATGATACTTAAGAGCATTTCACAGTAAAGAAGTGAGGATTAAAGCCCACAAAATAAAGTCTTTCAGATTATTGTGCACGCATACAACTGATGCAATAGTGTCGAAGTCAGCACAGGAGCTGCAAATTGAGAACCTACAGCATAGGCAGGTGGACAACAAACCAAGAAACAAACTGATCAAGCCCCAGAAATCGTACATGTCACATAAGAGTATGAAACAAATCCATGAGATCTTAAAAATGTTATGCTCCTAATGTGAGAAAACAAGAATTATCCTTCAAAGCCATGAAGAGGAAGTTGCCAGAATCTTTACAAAAGCATTATCAACTTTAAGAAAGACTACATGGATATCATTTACATTATAGAATAACACTAAGAATCAAATATCTGAAATTCATAAAAATTTTCTTGAAAATAACTGCATGGATAGTAGCATATTTACCTTCATCAAGGTGAAGAGTGTAAGTCCCTAGTGGCATTTCTCTGTCAAGGCTCCGAATAACCTCATCTTCATCCTCTAGCCAGAATGCTCTTTTTGTTCTTAGCCCAAAACCTGACTTGATTGCCTCCTTGATTGCATCTGCAGTGCCATCAATACCTATTTTTCTAGCAAACTCTCCACACTTCACTAAAATAACCCTTCCACCATAGGAACCATTGTTATCTCCACCTGACAGAAATGTTTAAGGAAGAAATGGGAAGAAATGAGTAATATTAAATTAAAACCATCAGCTCCTGCATGAATACATGCATATATAAACACCTACAGATTTTCTGAGGCGTATGACTTGTATATTGATGATTAAACCATTTCCAGCTTCCCATTTTTTGAAAATTTCTATTTGATGCAAACGACAATGCTAATTGTATTTTGGGTTAGAAACATTCTGGGGAAAGACTAATTGGCCACAAAAGGCAACATTTCTACAAACTGTTCCCCATAATGAAATTGGCACAAGGACCAACACAAAATATTAGCTGAAATCCACAAATATTACCATTTGTAGAGTTATCTCGCCAGTTCCATGGGGGCACACCATTGGCTGTAACTGGATCTGATGCAGTTATGGCAAGAGTGTGCACATCGTGATCCAAACTTCTCTCCAAGTTCAGTTCTGACCTACCACTTGCTGGATATTATAAATGAGATATTTTACAAAATGAGAAACACATGTAAATGGCCGGGAGTTATAGTTTCCAGGGAAGGTATAATTAGGAAGGGCAGAATTAAATTTAAATAGACTACAAAAGTAAAATAAACTAGCATATTTATGCAGGAATTGATTCATTTTTACTGAAGTAGATTCAAAGAAGTAACCATTGTACACAAACTATAGCTAATGGCAGGATGGAGCATTTCTGTCATAAGAGGGACACATTTAAACACCACTAATAACTTTATAGAGCCCAAAAAAAAAAACTATGTGAAAAGAAGAATATCAATAACAATCTTTTACATAAAAAAGGGAGAACAATAATGTGAAGTTTTAGAACTTGGCAATCAATGTCAAAACTCGCTTGAGCCAACTTGCATAAGTAAAAAAGAAATTTGATTATCTATGCAGCTTGGACCTGGTGTAAACTCACGCAATCCAAAGGGAAATCACCCGAGTCTTAGCTGACTGAGACAATGAAAAACCTAGCTGACCCAAGTCAAAAGAAGGACATTTTTCCTGTCTTTTGCATTTTAGTTTGGTTCTCACCTCTTAAGAATCTTAACATTAGCTAAATGTCAAGAATGTCCATTTGTTGACTAGGTTCCAGCCAAAATCTTCCTTCCTCCCTTCTCAAACCAATCACCGAAAAAGCTCCACATTAGGATCCTTTAACTTCCAATATTCTCAGTAAAGCACAATGCAATCTTATCTAGGACCTAAGGTCTATCCCTCAAGTTCCAAGGGGCTGTCTATCTGGATACTTCAGAATAAAATTCTTTAGGAAATTTTTTTTGTAGAATTGGGGATACGTGCAATGCCATTTCTATGACATCTCATTTGATTAGTAATAATGGTGGTGGGTGTTGGCCTTTAGTAGTGAAGAGGGTGACATTCAAGCAACAATTAATAGAAAAACTAGAAAGAGGTCTTACCTCTTTTACATTTTCCTACTGAATTCAATGAGGGCAGAGGAAAATGAAGTCCTCTAGAAATGGTGCCAAACACCTAGTTAGGAAAAAAATACTACAAAAGAAAGAAATCCATTGGAAGGAACAAATCCTATGAAAAATGGATATATTCAAACACATGCTATATTTGGCATAAATTGGAAATCGCTTCTATGGTTGAAGTTGAATAGGTTAGAAAATCAATATTGAAAAATTGCGTTACTCATAAACACTTGTACTAGGGATTAAACATTTAATGGGTTGTAGAATATTTAACACTTTTTCAGAAGTTACTTTTTGATCATCACACTATCTCAAAGTACAATCAATGGCTAAAAATTGTTACATATTTTGCAATTCATCAAAAGATTATCTCTAGTCTCACTCATTGGTAAATATGTATATTTTGTTTTGCTTTGAGAAGCATGTATTTTGTATAAATTCTTCAAGATTTTTGTAATTCAGTAATCTTTGACAAAGCAACAGATGGCTGATGAATTCATTTGCCTCCTTATTAATCATATGAGGGCTTTGTATTATATTGTTAGTTTGGTTATTTTATAAAATCAGTATTTAATGCTTGAATCTACTAAACTTAATTTAATAAATATTTTTCTTTGCATACCAGACCCATGCAAACACAATAAATGCATTTGCATGTGTGCAAGTGTTTACACAAACCAACACCCTATGTAAAAACATGCCAAAACTCCATAAAATTTCAAAATTGACACATCTAATTAAAACTTATTTGGACATTGATTTGATCACTACTCCCGAGTTTTAAAACCTTCTTTGATCCCAAAACTAGATTAACTGCAAACACTAGAGCAAATTTTAGTCTCGGAAAAAGAAATTTTCTCCAAAGAACAATAAAATTTGTTTGAAAATTTTTAAACATTATTAGAAAACAATGATCATAAGATTATCAACCAGTAAAGGGATGCGCTAATCCTCCTAATCATATCAAATAATTAATGGTAGTCAAAACAAAAAGGAGTCCTACTACCTCCACAGTAGACTTCATAGTTTACCACCAAAACTTATTGGTAGAAAAAATAACAATAAGTATATAGTATCCAATAATGGAATAATTAGATAAGTGTATTTAGTTTAAACCATTATTAATGAAGCCATCCAAAAAAATCGAGTTGTATTATTATGTTTTTATAGGAGCTTTCATCACACATCACTATATATATAGCATGGTGTGTATGCCAAAATAAATTAGAGGCGGCATGATATCAGGCCTTAATTAGACAATATGGCTTATTTGGTAATGAGTTAAAGTTGGTCAAGGATGTGGACAAAATATGAACAGTACAATTTGTGTGGTGGAGAACGAATAGAATGTAATGGTTACATTTTATCCACAACATTTGACATACTTTACCACATTACCAACTAAGCCTATGATAGTTACATTCACTCCCCAACACCAAATATCGGCCAAAAAGCATATAGACAATCTTCTTTACGAAATTGATTGTAACAATATCTTCAAACAACATTAGACATGTCAAATGCGTCCAGGGAAAAAAGTAAGAACAAAAGTAAAGCCCAAAGCGCCATATACGAAGAAATAACAATTAACAAGGTACCTTCAACAGGTCCAAAGGGAATACTAGCATCTTCAAGTCCTGGATCAACTCCACAAAGAACAGAAACAAATTTAGTAGCAATAGGTAGCAGTTTTTTTTAAGTCTAAAAGAAAAAAAACACACTCTCATAGAGTTCTATAAGCAACACAATTGAATAAAAAGAATAAACAATGTTATGGGCACAAATGCAACTCTTGCATTTTATACAATGGAGAAGAGTGAGAACCGAAAATAGAAATGCACCATGCTAGAGTATATTTCCATTTTAATGGACTAGCATTAAATGATCTAGAAAGATTAGCTCACATAAAGATGAGGCTGCTCATCAAAACTAACAAGGAATAATCTACAAACTGGAAACTTCAATTAACAACGGATGCCAAAGTGAATTAATTTTATCTGAATTTATAACAAATCAAATGAAAGAAATTTAAGAACTCAATCAACTGAAATAAGCATCCCCAAACAAAGAAAGGCGACGTAAACTTATACCTTTATCAGCAAATTGCAAGTATGGATCAACCTTGGAGCTGGAGGTGTTCTTGTACGCCCCATTCCTGCTCCGCTCCTTGAGCAGCTCATCCAGCTCCTTGAAGTACGACATCTTCGGCGTCCCACCTCCCCGGTGCCGCGCCTTCTTAAACTCCTTCAGCAAATTCCTCCACTTGTCGGTGCACATGGTGGCGGAGCGATCAAACCCCTTGTCCCTCATCTTCGCCGAGATCTGCTCCCATAGGTGCTTGTTCGACTTGGAGGTGTTGAAGAGCCCGTCCATCTCGCGCCGGAACGCGATCAGGCTGCGGGTCTCCTCCTGGACCCAGGTCTCGGCGCGCTTCTTCGGGGCCTTGATCTCGTGGTCCTCGCCACCGCTGCTATCGGCGGGCATGAGCAGCGGCTGCTGAGGCGGGGGGAGGACGCCGGCGCCGGCGACGCCGAGCATCATGTCTACGGGGCGGGGCTGCTCGGAGAGGTACATGGACTCCGGCGATGCGGGGGACGGCGAATCGGGCGGAGATAGGCTAGAGAGGGAAGCGGGAAGCCATGGATTGTGGCTTGGGAGGTTGGGAAATGAAAAGGGAAATGAGGAACTTTGGAGGGGATGAAGAGGGCTTCGAGGGCATTTTGGGCTTTGTGAGAATTGGAGGCATGGCTGAATAGCCCCAAATTCCATAGAAATCGGGGATTTTACGGTATTTTTCTTTCTTTCAGGAAAAAAAAATCTATGCTTGCCTCCTAAAGTTTGAAGAAGGGAAAGCTTTTATTTTATAATTATAAAAATTAATATTATTTTTTCGATATAATTATCAGGCGATGTACGTGCCTTGTGACACGTTGAACAGAAATTGTCTATAAAATAATAAAATTTTTTAATTAAAAAAAGTTGAAAGTAGTTATTATAAAATTTTGTATGAAAAGAAATGCTATGTGAAGTTTTCACTCCTTGAAAAAAGTAATAATTATTTATTAAAAATCAAAATGTGTTTTATCCCAATATCATCTTTGACAAAGGAAGCTATTTAGAAAATTGAATCAGTTATTTTATAAGATTATCGGCATATTTTTTTATAGATTTTTCAAATATATTATATTTACGCAAGTTTTGCAAAAATATGTCACTTTTTTATTTTTTTTATAAATAAAGGGGTAATTACCGGTGATCCCTTGTAATTTGGGGTAATTACCGCTAACCCCCTAATTTCCGTAATTATTCCACTTCTCAAATTCGCCCGTATTTACCCATAACCCCTGATTATTATTTAATCAAAATTTTACCCAAAAATTCCGATTTTACCCCGTTATTTTTACACATACACCCCTAAAAACTTATTTTTTTATATTTAATCCCCGGATTTCGGATTTTTCAAATAACACCCCGAAAGAACTTCGATTTACAAAAAAGTCCTCGAAATTCGAATTTTTGCAAATAAACCCCCGAAATTATTCCGATTTACAGAAAATTCCCCAAAATTCGGATTTTTGCAAATAACACCCCGTCGCGCGGGCGGGAGCGGAGGAGGAGGTCGGCCGGCCGGCGGCAGGCGGCGGGAGCGGAGCCGGAGGCCGGGCGGGCGGGAGCGGAGGCGGAGGCCGGGGCGCAGGCGCGCCGAAACGCGGGCGCGAACGGCCACGGCCGAGGCCGTTCCGCCACAGCGTGCCGGGGACGGAGGCCGAGGCCGGCGCGCCTGCACGCGGGGGCGGAACGGTCTCGGCCTTGGCCGTCCGCGCCCGCGTGCCGGCGCGCCGGCCTCGGCCTCCGTCCCCGGCACGCGGAGGCGGAACGGCCTCGGCGTCCGCCTCCGCTCCCGCTGCCGGCACGCCGGCGCCCCGGCCTCTGCCTCCTTCTCCGGCGCGCGGGGGCGGGATTTTTGCAAATAACACCCCGAAATATTCAAATTTACAGAAAAGGCCCCGAAATTTTGATTTTTGCAAATAACACCCCGAAGTTAAATTTGTAATTTATAAATATTAAATTTGTAATTATAAATATAAAAAACACTAATGTCTTTTTTGTAAACTTTTATTTAAAATATGATTAAAAATATAGACTTATTTATAAAAAAAATATTGAACGGGTCTATTTGTAAATGTACAATATGAAACTTGTAATTTTAAATTTTAATCTTTGAAACCTTCGATGACTTATTTGTAAAATTTATTGATAAAATAAATAAAATTTGGACATATTTATAGAGAAAAATATTAAATGTGGTCTATTTTTAAATGTAAAAAATATTAAAAATTAATTTTAAAATAATTTTACAATTATTTTTTAAAAAAATTTGAGGGTCTATTTTGTAATTTATAAATATTAAATTTGCAATTATAAATATAAAAAACACTAATGTCTTTTTTGTAAAATTTTATTTAAAATATGATTAAAAATATAGACTTATTTATACTTATTTATAAAAAAAATATTGAAGGGGTATATTTGTAAATATATAATATGAAACTTGTAATTTTAAATTTTAATCTTTGAAACCTTCGATGACTTATTTGTAAAATTTATTGATAAAATAAATAAAATTTGGACATATTTATAGAGAAAAATATTAAAGGTGGTCTATTTTTAAATGAAAAAAATATTAAAAATTAATTTTAAAATTACAAGTTTCATATTGTACATTTACAAATAGACCCCTTCAATAATTTTTTTATCAATAAGTCTATATTTTTAATCATATTTTAAATAAAAATTTACAAAAAAGACATTAGTGTTTTTTATATTTATAATTACAAATTTAATATTTATAAATTACAAATTTAACTTCGGGGTGTTATTTGCAAAAATTAAAATTTTGGAGACTCTTCTGTAAATTTAAATATTTCGGGGTGTTATTTGCAAAAATCCGCCCCCGCGTGCCGGAGAAGGAGGCGGAGGCCGGGGCGCCGGCGAGCCGGCGGCGGGAGCGGAGGCGGACGCCGAGGCCGTTCCGCCCCGGCGTGCCGGGGACGGAGGCCGAGGCCTGCGCGCCGAAACGCGGGCGCGGAAGGCCAAGGCCGAGAGCGTTCCGCCCCCGCGTGCGGGCGCGCCGGCCTCGGCCTCCGTCCCCGGCACGCGGGGGCGGAACGGCCTCGGCCTCGGCCTCCGCGTGCGGGCGCGCCGGTCTCGGCCTCCGTCCCCGGCACGCGGGGGCGGAACGGCCTCGGCCGTGGCCGTCCGCGCCCGCGTTTCGGCGCGCCAGCGCCCCGGCCTCCGGCTCCGCTCCCGCCGCCTGCCGCCTCCTCCGCTCCGCCTCCGGCCGGCCGGCCTCCTCATCCGCTCCCGCCCGCGCGACGGGGTGTTATTTGCAAAAATCCGAATTTTGGGGACTTTTCTGTAAATCAGAATAATTTCGGGGGTTTATTTGCAAAAATTCGAATTTCGAGGACTTTTTTGTAAATCGGAGTTCTTTCGGGGTGTTATTTAAAAAATCCGAAATCCGGGGGTTAAATATAAAAAAAATAAGTTTTTAGGGGTGTATGTGTAAAAATAACGGGTGTAAAATCGGAATTTTTGGGTAAAATTTTGATTAAATAACAATCAGGGGGCTGTAGGTAAATATGGGCGAATTTGAGGGGATGGGGGTAATTACGGAAATTACGGGGGGTTAGCGGTAATTACCCCAAATTACAGGGGGTCACCGGTAATTACCCCATAAATAAATTGTTCGATGGAAAAAATTATCCAGCATCCAAACGGGCCATGGGTTTGTTACTTTGTGCCTTCGATGGGCCAGGCCGGGGTTTATTGGGCCCCGTTGGGTTTGGATCGTATTCGCTTTCGGCTTTTTGCCATTTATTTAATTAACCCTCCCGAGAAAGACCTGATTGTGATATTTACATGTAGCCCTTTTTTAATTGTTTTTATGATTGAGGTTAAAATAATTTATTCTTCAAAGTCTCCTCACATTTTCTCACAATAATTATTTATGCTCCGTCATTTGATTGTACGAAAATTATTTTTTTAGAAAAATTAGATTTTGATTCTTTTCGATATAAAAGTGAAAATAAATTACTTTTTATTTATATATTTTTAATCCTAAATAAAACTTAAAAATAAATTTAATAATATAATTGCTTAATGCGGTAGTCGCCAAATTAGACTTCTCCATCAAATTTGTGCAAATTTAATTTGATGAAAACCAGAGAGCGCGTCCAACAAGAAACAAAATTTTAGGAGTAATTTAAGAATAGTCTTTTAATATATTTTATGCAACATCACCACCGAGGGATTGATCCGAGCCGTTAATATCGATTTTGACAATCCGGGCCGTTAATCTTGGAATCAACGATTTTGATCAGTCGTCGTTCTCGCTGGGGCTGCCACGGAATCCATTTTCGTGGAATTAATTTAGAAATTTGTTTTTTATCAGAAATGCTATATAAAAATACGATTATTTAATGGCTAGATAATATAATGCTTTTACACGTGGATGATTTAAATTCAGTACACGATCACTACGTTTATATCTGAATTTAAATTCATTATTTCATGATTTTATCTTTATAATTAGTGTCTTTCGGAAATCAAATACAATCCCTCATTTTCGATAAAAATATAAACAAATTTATTTCATGATTCAAATTTCATCTTTTAATTTGTGTTCAAAAAATAGAAAATTTTGAACTAAAACGGAATTAGATTTCTTTTCCAAATTTGAGGAAAGTGGATAAAATATTAACAATTCTTCATCATTTTTCAATAAAAAAATAACTTAATTTTATTGATGTCACTGCATCCAAATGTTAGAAAATAAAAAATATAATTTTCCTTTATGAAATTCGAGCACCTCAGAAATAAAGTCTTATTTTTCTGAAATAACAGCGAGATTATTTTTATAATTATTTGCATTAATAATAATTATTGAGGTATAATGTGAAAATCTAATACGCTAATAATCGCCAAATAAACGGGATTCTGATTCGAAAATCAAATCAACTTTTTCTTAAAAATGATATTAAATATTTTTTCCAGAAAAAGAATAATGAAAAGATTCCGATAATTTCCGAGAGATAAAGCGGTGTGCGCTTTCAGGGGTCGCAAATTGGCCCGGAGAATTCGGACTAGTCCTCCAGCACCTGACACGTGTACAAGCCGCCCCCTTTTACCCGAAACCCCTCCCAATTTTAGCTAATTATAAATTTCCCTTCCTTCTTCTTCTATTTCAATTACGACTTCTTCCCCCTCCTGTTTGTCTTCGACAGAGTTCGAGATCATCCCCCACCCGCGATCCCCCTCCGTCTTTAGGGTTTTTTTCGGGCACAGATTCGTCTTTTGGATCTATCCTTAGGTTTTCACCTGAAAAGGTCAGCTTTTTTCCTCTTTCCGTGTTCGAATTTATTCAATTTGGGCTTTTTCTTGTTCGGAAAGTTAGGTTTTCCGATCTTATTAGGTCTCAGGGGTTGCTAGATTCTATCTTTACTCTCTTCGTTCTTTTAAATTGAAAAGAGAAAAAAAAATTTATTTTTTACACGAAAGTTAGGTTTTCTTATTTGATTGCGATCTAGGCTTTTCTGGATCGCGTGCGATTCTCTGGGGAAAAAAAATCATTTTTTTATTTTTCTAGTTATGTAGGATTTCTAGTTTCCTCATTGATTTCGGATTCTATCCAGACAAGAAACTCCGTGAAATTTTTGGTGCTGTTTTTTTGTTTGCTATCGAAAATCGAGGGTTTCCTTGTTAGAGTAGGAAAATGTATATTTTAGTTTAAGAAAATAAATTGTGATCGGTGTCCGATTGGTTTCGTGAGAAAATTTGGTATTGAGACCGAAGCTAAGCCTTTTGCATAGGTTTCTAGGATTATTTGAGAATAGGATGGCCATGAATTCCTCATCCTGTTCGACGGCTCCTTGTTTATGGAGCCCGGAGTTCAATTATGGAGGGGAAAGAGGGGAAAGGGGGTGGGGCAATGATTCATTTTGTGATCCAGTTGACTTGCTGCCATCCGATCCTTTTGGTATGAATCTTAGTGGCACTTTCAGTGTTGCAATTGCCGGTTTGGTTGAGAATCATGCTGCTAGTTCCGGTGGTTATGGTTTTGGTGGTGATTTTGTCTTGCCGAGCTTTGATTTTGATTCTGGGTACTCGTTGCGCTCCTATGAGTACCAATTGAGTTTGGGAGGTATGTTAAGTGTTCCTGATGTTCGGGGTTCGGCTGAAGATTGCTCAAACTCCGGTAGGGATAAACAAGCTTGTGTTGTTGGCAGAGAAGAACACGACAGGCAATATGCGTTGTCCTTAACACTTCGTTATTTGAGTGTTAGGGATCTCCTTTCTGTTGAAAGGGTATGCATATATTTTCGGAATGTTGTGCAGACTGATACTCTTTTGTGGAGGTCAATCCACATTGATTCGACCTTGCGTGACAGGATCACTGACAATGATCTCATGCGGTTGGCACAGAGAGGTCAGGGAACTTTGGAGTCCTTGAGCCTGGTGGGATGCTCCAGGATAACTGATGATGGTCTGAGGCGTGTGCTTGAGAGCAATCCAACGCTCAGAAAGGTCAGTGCCAAATTGCATTCGCCCTTGAATGGAGGCTATTGAGTTATGCCTTCTATTAGTTCAGCCTCTGATTGTTTTTTTTTATTAGATATATTAATTGTATTCTTGTTTTCACAGTTTGGATGTTTGACCTCTTATGAGATATTTAAGAATATTGGCATGCTTAATTTTTTTAGCTTGTTTTGATTACTAGATAACAAGTCACCATGTCAGTGTAGCAACTTATTTTATTCATTGTGCAGCAAATTTTATTAACAGAATTGAATATGATAAGCTTGCTTGATGAATCTATACTTGTTATTTTCCTCCTGCTTCCTGAACAAAATTAATATTCTCTTGTTGCTTTAAATGATAAAGAACCTTCTCCAGACATAACACTTGTGGCTTATCAAGTAACAATGATAACCAATGGATAGCATTATATGATGAAACTACATTGTGTTTGCTCTAATCTGTTTGTATTTCATGTTTTTGATTGGGGCATCAATAAACATGCTTGTTCTCTAATATGGATCCTTTACTTTCTGAACCTGTAGCTCAGTCTTTTCTTTTCTTCCAAAACTTCATATTTTACCTCTGGTCACATGGAAGTGTATCAAGACGTGCTACTTTGCTTGTGATGTGGATTTTTTAAATATAATTGCTGGATTCCTTGTGACATCTGAATTTGTTTTTGATGGCAACCATCCTAACAGTATATGTTTTGCTTATGCAGCTCAGTGTTCCTGGATGTGTGAGGTTAAGTGTTGATGGCATTATCAACAATCTAAAGGCTGTCAAATCTCGAGACATTCCAGGAATCACACAACTGAGGCTTGGGAGGCTTTTCAGTGTAACAGCAGAAAATTTTCATGAGCTAATGGTGTTATTGGGAGTTGACCAACTAAAACAGGCCAATGCTCACAAACCACGTTTCTACACTTGTGGTTTCTATGGTGTTGCTCATGATGATGAATGTGCCTTGGATGTTGAGTTATGCCCTCGATGTCGTAAGCACAAGGTTTTATTTGATTGCCCTGCAGAAAGTTGCCAAGAAAGAGAACATGGGAATTGTAGGGCTTGTGATGTGTGTATTCCAAGGTGTGTCCAATGTGGGAGGTGTATCAATAATTCTGAATATGAAGAAACATTCTTTCTTGAAAATCTCTGTTCGAGCTGTTGGCAGCAACCTACAGAGAGAACCGGGTGTACAACACCATGAAGCTTACTTTCTAATCTGGATGATGTTTGTTCTTGGCCTCCAAATTTATTGAGAGAGATTAAATTCAGGTCCATTTTGTGTTTTCTATAGGATGACAACCAGCATCTTCAAGCTGGCCTTGCTCCTTCTGCTTGCTGATTGGTGATTTTCTGCTATGAAATTGTTTTCTGTGGATATTGAGATGGACTGCTGTAAGATCCAATGTTGTGTTTGGATTTATGATTGGCTCCCGATTGCTTGTTTCAAATATATGGCAAGAGACTTGGGATTCTATAAGCTGCAACAACATCAATTTAATTCCAGCAGATTTTATGTTGTGGATTGACTAGTGAATTCAGTAGAGTGGCCGCGCTATAGTGCTCAATTTGATATCAAAGGGAACCTGTTTTGGATTGTTTGTGTTCGTCACGTTATTTTCTGAGACATGCTTATATTCATATTCAAGTATATTTGATTCAATTTGATTCAGAGCAGAGTGCAGGTATACTTCTGTTTTTGTTTGTGTTGGCAAGAGATACTTGTTTGGCATTTTACGTAATTCCCCTCAATGCAGTGAAATTATGTGTATGCACCCATTAATGCAGAATATGAGGGTAAAGATGCCCCTTTAATTATAAACTGCTGAAATTGTATGCAAGCTCAAAAGGCATATACAAGATCTTAGTAGTTTGGAAGGGTTGTGTATGCAAATTTAATATTTATTGCATCCTAATTTTCAACTTTCTGGGGGCATATATGTTAAAAAAAATCGCATTTGTAAGTGTCATTTGAGAGCTAACGTACATAATTCTGATTCAAACGAAGCTAAGTTTGATTACCAGAAAAAAAATAAATAACGGAACTCTTGAAAAAACTTATATTCATGTTATCAGGCTAATGTTAAACAACTTGTAATTAGGATTTAAAAGAATCATCATCTCTTCTCTCTTCTCGTCAAATCTAATTTCTCGAAATTAAATTGTACATTTTGACTTTTTTCAATAAGCTTGTTTAGTGATTTCTGTTACTTGTATAATATCTTCAGACAAGGGGGATTTTGCAAAAATTCAACTTATGCATGGAATTAGGCAATTTTTCTGGGGTATCTTCACAAAAAACAGCCTTTATTTTGATATGGTTAGTTTCAAGATTTAGAGCCCATTTGAATGAATTCTCAATTTGCAATTAAAGAATTAATCAATTCTGTCAATTTTAAAGAATTGAGGAAATTATTGAAATTATTTAATTTTGGTGTTGGAATGAATATTATTTGGATGGAATTAAAAATTGATTAATTCTTTCAATTTTAAAAAATATATTAAATTTAATATTAAATTTGGTACACAAAATATATATTATTTTTTAAAAATCAATAGTTTATTTATTAGTAAATAGAATAATATAATATATTAATATTAGAAAATACTAAGTTAATTAAAAAATTAATATAAATTTAAAAATGACCCAAAAGTAAAGAATTCTATAATTATAATACAATTAATTTAGGATTTATTTAATATATTTTTTTCTTATTAAATAGTTTGATAAACATGAAATACATATATATTAAATTTAATATTAAATTTAGCATAAAATACAAAAATATATAAATATAAATTACAAACATAACATATATACTTTTTTTAAAAATAAATGCTTTATTTATAAGTAAATAGAATAATAGAATATATTAATATTAGAAAATGCTAAGACTTTATTTATAAGTAAATAGAATAATATAATATATTAATATTAGAAAATGCTAAGTTAATTAAAAAATTAATATAAATTTAAAAATGACCAAAAAAACAAAAAAAAATATAATTATAATATAATTAATTTAGGATTTATTTAATATTTTTTCCTTGTTAAATAATTTGATAAATGTAAAATACATATTTTTTTAGAATCATAATTTATTATTTCAAAAATTAATATAATTATTAAAATGGCCCATAAATGGAGAATTATATAAATATAATAAAATTAATTCAAAATTTGTTTATTATATTTTAGCTAACAAGTTAAATAATTGATAAACTTAAAAATTACAATTTTTTTTTAAAAAAATATTTTTAGTTAAATAAATATTTTAAAATTAAAACAAATAAATTACTTTAAAAATAAAAAAAAATTAAAAATGACCTAAATGTTATATAAATTCATCATTTAATTTGTGGACCTCACTGCAATTTTTAGGAATTATATGAATTTCTCTCAAAAATTTCAAAACTTAAAACCAAAATTTAAAAAATGGTAGAAATTGTATAATTTTCTCAATTTCAGATTTTGAAATTAAACCAAATACTGGAATTAAGAAATTAAACTTTTAATTTCTCCAATTTCTTCAATTCCAAAACTTTGGAATCCATCCAAACAGGCCATTAGTGTAAATTAATATGATAATTTCTGTTACAAACCAACCCAATCTAAATTTGATTTAAACTTATTCAAATAGTTACATTTGATTTCAATGGACCGACATAATAAATATTGCAACTTCTCTAACAGAAAAAGGTTTTTGTTATGGAAATATAAGCTTTTCAAACTGCTCATTAGCGAGAAAAAAAAAATCCATAATCATGACTTAAATTTCATGACATGACCGGGAGCATAGATGAAGAAAGAGGCATATATTTGAAAATAAAAAATAAAAAATATGAATTCCTCATATTTGTTAAATGGAAATATTGATAGAAAAATATGATTTTATAAATTTTAAGGATTAATTTGCAATAACTGACCAAGCAATACATGCTAAATATCATGCCGATTGTGAGTGGTAGGTGCCACCATAACGAGATTATGCAACGGATCACATGATCCTGAAGATAATGGAGTGCCTCCAACGTATGTATGCACGGGGCAGCACACATATAAGAAATTAACTAGTTGTGATGGTCGGTGCCACTATAAGGAGAATCACGTGAGGGAGTGCATGATCATGCGAGACGAGGGATTGCCTCTAACACATGTGTGCACAAGTAGCACACATAGTAACAGATAATGGAGTCACAACATCTCTGGATGGATATTCGGATAGCCTAAATAGTCTTACAGAAAGAGCAGCGGGATAGGTTGGTTAAAGTGAGTTGCAGAAGCGTGTGAACAGTATGGACACTTGGCGTTGCAGGCTGAATACATATGACTGCAAGCTGAAGAATCAAAACTACACCTATCAAAGGACACGTGACCAGCAAATAGACAATTGAGAGCTCATGGGACAGGTGACTACAACTGGAAAGAGTTAAGGAAACTGTAGGGAGAATATTATGGAGCATGTTCTCCATGATCCTAACAGGTGGACTGCAGGGAGAATATTGTGGAAAATATTTTCCATAACCTCCAATAGCTGGGCTTCACGGAGAACATTGTGAGAATGTTCTTCATGATCCCCAACAGGTAGATTGCAGGGAAAATATTGTGGGAGTATGTTCTCTATGATTTTCATTGGTGGCTCACAGCCAAATATGTATATTATAAATAGATTAGGAGATCTATTGAATTAAGACGCATATAAGTAGAGAGAGTCTTGTAGTGTCCCTTTGTATTAGAGTTGTATTCATTTTATGTAAGTAATAAAAAGTTGGCAAAATTGTTATACTTCTCTTCTCCTCTATACTTGTTTGTGTGAATTTGGTGGGTTGAGGTGGGCGAACCTTAAACCATCACAGATAAAATTTCAAGATAGAAATTTAGCCGTTTGACACTAAACATAATAAGGAAAAATTGTAAAGCAAAATACACATGAATTCTTAACCAAAACTATTTCTTTTTTCTTAAGCAAATAAAAAAGGTACCACATTTATTTCAAGAACGAGGCTCCACCAAATCTGAAACAAATATGTCCTTCAACACCTGATATTCTTCATATAATTTCATTGAAAGATTCAAATGTAGCACCCAAAAATGGATACATGTCATTGCAAAGCACTTAATTCGTAAAAGTACGAAAAAAAAGAAGAAAAAAAACAGACTGAGAGAATAAGAAAGAAACAAGAAATGAAGGAGCCCATTTCATTTAAATTCATTTCTGAGGCTTCTTCTGGCAGAGTTCCTTGATCCATTTCTTGAGCCTTGAAGACCCCCTCTTGAAGCTGTTGCCCTTCTTCTTGTTCTCCGGCAGGGGCAGAGGCAATGGGTCTGGTGTGCTGTAGTCCCATTGGTCTGCCCATGAGAGCCCGCCGGAGTTGCTCCGATCCATCTGCTTTGGTTTCTCTCTCTACCTCCTCTCCTGTCTTCCCCTCTTTATGTTCTTGGTTGTGGCATGGAGAAGATGAAGGCAAAGATAAGGAACAGGAAGGGAGGGGTGTGAGTTGGACCGTTGGCTTCGTGTGCTGTGTTCAGGAAGTTGATAATGATGTGGTTTTCCTACCAAATTATTGGATGGTTGGGGTTGAGGCGTTGAGCTGAAGGATATTTGATCAGTTGTTGGGTACCTTTCGGAAAGGTGACTTGCCATCCCACCTGTCATACTTCACTTCCTTTAATTTTGGTGAGATTTGCGGATTAACCATTTGAATCCATGTAATTGCAATAAATTTAGTAAAACTTCAGGCAATTTCATGGATTCTAAGGGTCAATATCCGCATACAAAAATTTATAGGATGAATATGCAACTGAAACCAAATAATTTTAGAATAAATTTGAGGGATCAAAAAGAGGTAGCAAAGATCTTACACTGATACACCAAGGGAGCTCAGCTGTCAGTTTCCACCAAAAAACATCTGAGCCAACAAAAGGCAAGCGTAGTTAGAATTTTGTAAACAATTTACATTTATGAGAAAAAACGAAGCTCAACAACAAATCTGAATGTTAATCATCAATTCAGAATCGCACATGAATGAGACATCTGATCAACAATGAAATTTAAACTCAATTTTATATTCCAGAAAACATAATGAATGATCTTCAATTATATCAACCATGAGGACATTAATATTACATAGCATGACAACATAATTCGTGGCGATCAACAGCTTTTCAGATGTTTAGAATTCACCCTCGTAGCGAGCACACATCATCTGTAGAATTCCACATGAACCCCAATATCCCTGCACAAGAACCTCGCCTCAGCAGCCAACATCCTGCTATGGCCAATGACCAAACCTGTTAGCTCATGCCTTGGTTTTTGGCTCAAAGGCTCTGGCATTGGCTTCCTGTCCAATCAAAAAAGCTTCTCTGGCTGGCACCACAGTCCGCCACCAGAAGTCATAGAGGATCCTGTATATAAGCTCCCAGTAGCCGTGGTCCCTGAAAACCTGAAACAATGTATTCCCATTTGTTGTTCAGCAGTACAAGTCTGCCCATTCTCTGTCCATGATCTCCATCTGCCCCTGAACTTGAGGCATCTAACAGTATGGCATGACTTGCCAAGGAAGCGCAAGCTCCAGCTTCCCCTTGTTGTGAGGGCATTGCACCTCCAGAATGCCACCATTGGGATGGAAACCAAGAGGCCCATCAGGAGAAGCCCCAAGCCAACCAAATCGAGCCTCTGCATGTATTGCAAACCCTGGAAAACTAACTTCCTAGCCTGTGATGCTCTTGTTCCGCTCTATGGCTGCAGGCTCTTGAAGCACACCCCAGTCCATGCAGCCTTTGCAGCACCCTCAAGCACTGTGTCATCTTGCACAAACACTTTCTGGTGCCACAGCTTCAATCGCCTGTTGCCCGCCCTTCCAGAAACCCAGAGCAGTCGTGAATGTGCTTGTCGTCAACTTATCCTTGTGAAGTGCAAACCACTCCTCTGAGTGCTGCGGTGAATCATAAGGAGTGAGATGGCTGGCCACTGTCACAAGGGGCTTGGAGGATTGGTGGTGGTGATGATGGAGAGGAAGTCCGGAAGGAGGTGGCTGTGCAAGATTGTGGGATATAGCCTTCATCTTGATGGGAGAAATCCTAATCAAGGAAAGTTAGCATGGGACACGGCAACGGTAGCTGGATTGCTGCTTGCTGTTCTCCTGGAGGTCCTACCAAGATCAAAAGCTGTTTGATGGTTAGATAAAAGGAGGCAAAATATCAAAGGATGACATATAAAGAAAACATATTCCAAGAGATGCCCTACAAGAAATGACGTCTTTGGGAGAATGAAGACGTCAAGGAAAATTGGAGTTAAAAACCTTTCATCCTCAGAAGAGAATTATAACCAGACAACATAAATGAGAAGAAGAAAATCATGTGACAAAACTATGCTAGAATTTATTCTTCAAGTAAATAATAGCAGGACGCTGGTCAGGTGAAGCAACCGAGTATAAAACCATAATTGGTAGGGCACGGCCTTTGAGTCCAAAATTTCAAACACAGATACATCTAACTGAAGAGGCAACCCAAACACCAAAAAAGGAGCAAGCAGCACGGCCCACACCATACTAGAATCTGAACTTATGGTAGTGCACAAAGAGAACATCAAACATAAGAAACTACAAGGGAATTGATGTCACATCTCTTGCCTGATAAGAATAAAGCACACATCTTTGCAGCTCAGTTACCCAACACAAACAAGACCATACAATAAAGCAGACAGATTGTATTCCATCGATCGTACAAAATTTGAATTTTCCATGAGGATAAACTTGCACCATTTGGAAAACAAACTTGTTTGAGCAAAAATTTTGAAAAACAGATAATGGAGAAGAGTAATCCTTCTATTAGCTTGTAGTCCCGAAAATAAATATTATCTATAATTCAAGATATGCAGAATCCAAAAATCAAACTGAAAACAGGAACAGAATACCTAAACCTCAAACCACTCTAACTAATTCTAGGAAATTGAAACGCAAATTTCACATACTAGCAAGCCCCAAGCTAAAAACATGCACTTGACCCCTAAATACCCAAACTCGAACAAACTCGGAGGCGAACAGAACAAACTGAAACCCCTCGCAGAAAGGAGGCGTCTTTGATACCTGAAAGGAGCGATGGGGCGTGGAGGAGCTCCCCACGGAGCCGAGGCGCGGCATTAGCAGTGGGGGAGGGAGCAAAAGGTGCGCAAGTTCTCAGAGGAATATAGACAAACATCTGATGGGCGCTGTTGGGTTGGCCTCATTTGCCTGCCGGCTCGGAAAAGGGCTTGTTCTATTCTGGATTTTGTAGAGTTGAAATGGTTTGGGCTTCGAACGTTTGGATAAATGGGCTGGGCCGGCTTTGGGCTCCTTCAAACTTTTGTCGGATTCTTTGCCTTAATTGCAACTACAACTGTGTAATTGCATCATAATCGACAAATTTTTTTAAAAAAATCCCCATATATTCCTGAGGTTCACTTCAATCAAATTGAGGATAAAACAGTCATTTTATAAGTTTTAAGTATTTTAATCGAATTGTCTCGACTTAACCCACGTGGCAGGATAACGAAAGCTAATAATAGGGCCATTTGGCCAATTTTTGGAAGAGTATTGATGCAATTACAATATATAGAGTCCTGGTGTAATTGGCAAGTTTTCAGGGGTGTAAAAGCAAAAGCCTCGAAATTTCGC
This sequence comes from Trichopus zeylanicus subsp. travancoricus, assembly GCA_005019695.1. Classification (NCBI taxonomy): domain Eukaryota; kingdom Viridiplantae; phylum Streptophyta; class Magnoliopsida; order Dioscoreales; family Dioscoreaceae; genus Trichopus; species Trichopus zeylanicus. Next base: position 357,983 of record RXID01014371.1, read on the forward strand.
CCATTCAAATAAAATTGATTTGGGGTTTCTATGGGAAAAAACACCTGTTTAATTGTCTTATTGCGGAAAACTACTAGTACTTTTTGATATTTGCAAACAACCACACGTCTTTATTTTTAGTGACTTGGTTGCAAAAATTCATTTGAAGTTGGTTTAATATTAATAAAAAATATGTTTTTTAAAAAAATATATAGCCGAACGAGGAGAAAAAAGTTGGCCCATTTTTCTATGTTAAAAGAGGCAATTTTGATTTTTATTAATACTGAAGCTCAAAACAGAAACCACAAATGATGGGAATTTCAGGGTTTTTTGGGGTTAAACGCGGTTTAGATTGTGTTTGAAATAATCGGCCCAGATTCAGCCCTACTAATCCTGCTCTTTTGGCCCTATTCGCAGAAATGGCCCAATAAGGACAAAGCCCACTTCCAAAGCAAATGCAACTGTTTTTTATTAAGAAAAAAAAAAAAAGAAACACCGACAAGAACCAGCCTAATACTCGTAGTTTTCGAACTTCACTCAAATGTTTAGTTTTCATTTTATTTTATTTTTTATGTAATTTGCCACAAGAAAGAAAGAAAGATCTTCTGCTTTCTACGTCGCATCTGGTCTTTTGATTAGATGAAAGGAAAAGAGGAACAGAGAGAGAGAGAGAGAGAAATGGAACACTAAAAATACACTAACTAGTAAGAAGAGTTAAGTGAACAAAACAAAAAGAAAATGTATCTGAGATTGAAGAACAAAGAGAAAAGATAGGCTTAAGTGGAGGAAGGAGCACAGACAACCAAGCCAAGAGAAGCATGGCAGCAGCAGCATCTTCTTCACTGAAGCAGCTCTTCTTGAACCTGCATGCCTTCCCCTTGTTGAAGAACAAAGAGGAAAGATAGGCTTAAGTGGAGGAAGGAGCAAAGACAACGCAAGCCAAAAGAAGCATGGCAGATGATGCAGCATCATCTTCTTCACCGAAGCAGCTCTTCTTGAACCTGCATGCCTTCCCCTTGTTGCACTGCAGCCTCACCATCTCCTGCTTCTGCTTCGCTTCACTCTCGCTCTTCTTCTTCTTCATGGACTCCTGTCTTCTGAACTTGGACTCCTCAACCTTGCACACCATGACTCTAGCTTCTGTTTTCCAGTTTCAAGTTGGAGTTCCTTGAGCTTAGGGGGCAAACATGGATGCTGCCCCTTTATATAGGACATAGGATATAGCCATGGTTTTTGAATTGCCATGGTAAAATTACAGAACTGTCCTTTTGATGACATGGGTAAAATTTTTTTGGGGGATAAATGATTGACAGTTGTTAAGGTTGTTTTGTTGTTTGGGAATTATGATACTGGCATCATTTCCCTTGATGGGCAACTACAATAAGTGCCATGTGGTCACATTTGGATTTTGGATGAGGAAATTGATATAGAAAAAGAAAACAAACTACAAAATCATTGCAATGTTTTTTTATGTTGGAAGGGTAGTTAGGTCAAATCAGCTCTGTATTTAGCAGGGATTCTTCATGTGCATTGCCATGTGAGCATGTGTCTGTGTGGGTCATCCGCTCCACCCCTTTCCATCCATATTTTTAAGCCCATAGTACTTGCCAATTATGGGAGTCCAGCTTTCTAGCTTTGTAAGAAAAACTAGTTTTGGACTCTGCTGAATAATCCAACACAAGGGCCATTCACTTAAATGCGATTGAGGTTCGTGAAAGAGACCAGCCATGCTGGTGGAATGTATGTGAGTCCATAGTTCTGAGCAGCTAGGGCCATTGCGGGGCAAATGGGGTGTTGGCCTTTCAGAGAACATAGGCATTGGGATGGGTGAGGAGGGAGCCCTGTGGCCACTGGGACTCCTTTGGCTCTTCTTGGTTGGAACATTGAACCTTACTGCTCGACTCACATGGCCTCTCCCTCCCACCTTCACCTTGAGGAAGTGTCCCCATCCGTTTGGATGTGGTGAAGTCTGGGGAAGTGTGAAATTCCCACTTCGCCCACTTCCCGAGGTGTCGCCTCCTCCGTGATCCCTTTTTTTGCTTTTGCTTTTGTATTTCAACAAAATATTGGAAGTTTTTATGTAAAAAACAATTTTCGTTGATATGGCGCCAGCTATCAAGGTCAGAAAACTATTGGCAAGCGGCGGCCGCCTTTGGTTTGGATAGTTGGGAATACATGATTGGCTGTGCATGATAGTACTGCTACAGTCTACAGGTTAGAGCTGATGAACAAAGGATTGTGTGGGAATTTGTGTTCTCTGAGGCCCATGCCTGTGTATCTAGTTTTGGCATGTATGCACGCAATTTGAAAATTGAGAAATTCCAGGGTTTTAGCATGCCTATCCTAGAGATCAATTAGCTGCGGATAGGTATCACTTAAAAGTTCATAATTGCAGGTACATCCCTGAAGAACACAATAACAAACATATAACTATGGATAATCAACCTTGTCAGAGAGAATTCATATCGGAGATGAGGTTGGGGTTTAAAGAGGGGGTGAATTATATCATACAACCAGGCGGGAAGAATAAATATCAGAAGTATCTCTGAACAAAAAATTTAAAGCAACCTAATATCCATTTTATAAAATCGCTGACACAAGAGTTTGATTAAGTACATGAGAGCGACCGATGCTCCTCTTGCTTTTGTTCAAAATGTCTTGCATTTTCTACAATGTCCTTATTCTTCTTCAAGCAAGGATACAATGCACCAACCCATCCTGCAACAACTTGCGACAGAAAAAGTGAATGGAGTTCGAAACATCCTTCCTGTAATATGTTGAGCCGAATAAAGTCTAAGCTCATGTTGAGTGACACTTATAATTCTAAGCCCATTGTCCTTCACTAATGATCCATTTCAAGTTGTTGCAGTCCTGCATTCCCATAATACTGAGATGCACAAAATATGAATGCAAATTAAATAGGAGTAGGAAGCTACCTGGTTAAGCAGTATTTTATAGTTTGAGCCACTTTGGCTTAATTTGCTTCTTTGCAGCTGGTTTAGGCTCAGGTGCAACTGGCGCTTTCTCCACTTCAATAGTTTCAGGTTCAGAAGTTATAGGAATTTCCTGTATTTGTATGACATCCAATCCATTTAACGACATGATATCATCCCGGAGGTAGGAACCTGTATTTACAGCTGCACTGTCAATCTCCAAATCTGGCATCAGAAGAAGACAACATTTAGGAATTTGATGAAGTCACAACAAATGTGCTTTTGATTAAAAATGAGTATACCTTTTGGAAGATCATATGAAAAGTAAACATTTGCTCCAGGAGCAAAACCAGCTGAATAGAAATCCTTTGTCATATCTTTGATTTGTTCCTTTGGAGGAATGGTATCTGAAACAAATCAAGAAAAAACTTTTAGGTCATGCATGGGCCAAAACTAATATAGTCTCCATAATGAAGAACAATGTGATTGCTTAATTTCTAGATGAAATTCAAGGCTTACATACATAAATAGAATGGCAGGTCTGGTCGAGCCACAACTTTCACAAGAAGATCCACCAAATCCTGAATTTTCTCAGACGGATGGAATTTTGCTTCAAAAATGTAATTATCAGGGAACCTGACTCTGATGACAGCCTGCAAAAATAACTCAAGTCATTGGCTGTTTTGCTCACCGGAGGAAATAGATAGAGAAAAAACAAAAGAGCTACACAGAAAATGAATGCAGAAATTCCTTTGTGACAGCAAATGATGAGCCAAAAGAAAGAAAAAGTATTGACAGTGACTGTTAGGCATAAAGAGGCAGGACATGAAAGAGGTTATCAAAAATTATAATCATTAAAATAACAAGCAAGAAAATTTTGTACAGACCTTAGTTATTCTTGCTCGACGAGCTGCTGCTTCAGCTTCCCTGATTTTCCGTGTCTTCAGAATTTGGGACTTAGCTGTTTACAGATTTGTTGAATTGAAATCAGGCAACACAGGTCATAGAAGAGGATGCACAACTTTAGAAAATTTTACACCAATTAGATTCTAAGATACTGAAAGAATATTATGACAGAATTTCCATACATGAATCCAAATGAAGTACTGCCATTTTGAATCCTACCTCCTAGTTTGTCTGACATCAAGCTGTAATAATCCTCTGGCGTAAAATCATAGAAATCATCTGGTTCATCTGCACCCATAAGAGAATATGATGTATGTATCAAGAGAAGTCAGCATCAGTCTACTTTTAACTCATCTAGAAATCTACATTGTAGAAAAGAACCGCTTTAACTTATTACAGACAGTATGTGAACAATTGCTAGTTCTCTTTTAGAGCAAAAAAAAAAGAAAAATCTAGGCTATTACACTGACACAAATTATGCTCAGGTTGTCACTAGGATCATAAAGTTAGAATGTAAACAAAACAAAGGGAAACATGGTAAGAATATCTACAATGTATAAGAAAAATGCTACCATTAGAAGAAGCTGGTGCTTCGCTTGAGGCTTGTGAGATTGCTGGGTTGGTAAATACGCGGATTTCTCGCCCAAGTTCTTCAGTTACTGCTGCAAGTTTAGCCTGGAAATATCTCAATAGGAATTGGCTTCAGCCAGTGAAAATTCATGTTGAAAGCATTAATAGTACAATGAATCCTAAAATAAATGAACAGCCAAAGGATTTACTACAGAAGTTTAACCTTTTTGAATAATTAGCAACATGAAAATATAGAACAAAACCATGCATCAGTCTCTTTAATGCAAAAGAGCATAGAATAAGGTACCGTAAGACTTAGCCAACATGTTGTCTCCTACAACAACTAAAATATTCCATATGATTCTCATTATTTTCCTTAATCCTCAAGTGTTCTATGGATATTGAAAACATGACTCAGGTTTCAATTCAGAAAACCATGAGTCAAACAATCTTTTAAGTGATGTAGCCATGGCTTTTCCTATTTATCATATTGGTTGTCGTTGTACTTCTATCCATTTTATTTCTTGGCTCAGGTTGCAGATTTCTGCAGGTTCACCAAACAAACTCAATCATTCCACAGTGCCAGCTGGGTTTAGGTTGAACTACATAAGGTCGTTCAAAACTCATTACGGCCAGGAACGGCTAGAGTTTGTCAACCCTGATCCAAAGCATGGGACATCATGGGGACAAGAAGTCTGCATAGCAAATTCTGTAAAGATGACAAATGGTTTTGTTTTAACTTGTAGCTATCTGCATACAGATTCAATTAGTGAATTCGAGTTTCCAACTTTCTATGTTCTATAAAATCCCATTAAGTTAAAATGTCCAAAAACTCGATTCAGATCCAATAATGCGCCTTAATATCAAACATGCATATCTCTACCTTCATAATTGAGCGGAAGAAGGATATCAAATTCAATGAAACGCGTAAAAAGGGAAAGAAAGAAAACAAACAATCTTCTACATGCCAAGCTGATCCTCATCCAAATTGAGATCGGAGAGAACCCAAAATCTCAACATTAAGAAAGATCCTTTCTCAATTGGTTCAAAAACACCCCAAAATCACCCCAAAACCCGATCCTACGTCCAAATTAACGGAAAAAAACAGCGAATTGAGTGGCAGAGACAGAAGCTGAAGAGAAATCAAGCAGAAAAGCGGAAAAAAAAGGGAGTTTCGGCGGCACCTGAGCTTGCTCCGCCTCCATGGATGTCGCTATGAGCCTCCTCTTGCAGGGCCTGGGTCGCGCTTCGAGAGAAGAAGCAGCCAGGGTACTCGAGGCGTCGAGCTTCCTTCTGAGAAAAGCCCTCAGCGTTGGTTCGCATGTATTATCTTCGCTTTCCAGGCCCGACTCGAAGTCGAACCTGGATGAAACGATTCGTTTTTGGGTCAAAAACCAGTTGGGATGTTCATCGCGCGCCTACGTGGATTCTATTTTTAAGAAATTCGCCAACGTGGATTCTAACAATAAATAATAAATAAATTAAAATTTAGTCGATAATTTTAACGTTAAGATTATGTTGGTCTTCATTAAAATAATATATTATGTAGTTTTACTAAGCCTAAAATTTTAACCCTCTAAAATTTTTTTAACAACAATTACAACTAAAATATAACCTTTAAAATTAAAGTTTCAAATAAAAAAATTATTTTCTTGAAATATTGCTTTCGACACTTAAAAAATATATATTAAATTAAATAATAAAAATAAATTTTTTATCTATTAATTCAATCATTATCGATCCTTTGCTATACTAGTTGAGTTTGAAAGATATAAAATTTTCTTGAAAACTAAAAAAATTTATATGTAATTATAAAAAAATTAAGAAAAATACATAATTTAATTCTTTTTTAGGGGTTGTATGTAAAAAATTCTATTATCTATGGGTTGGGATTAGGGGTGTGCACTATTCGGTTTTAACCGAACCGAACCGACCGACCGAAACCGAATAACCAATTCGGTTCGGGTTATTCGGTTCTTAGTTCGGTTTCGGTTTTGAAAAAAAAAATTTAAATTTCGGTTCGGTTTTGGTTTCTGATTTCGAAAATCGTAAAAACCGAACCGAACCGAATTTTATATATACCTATATATATATATATATACAAAACCGGCTCATTTTAGAACCGGAACCGGATTCTAAACCGGTTCTAAAACCGGTATACCGGAGCTCCGGCGTCGCGACGACCGGCGAGGGCGAGGGCGAGGCGGTGTCGCTGTGAGCACGGGGGCGAGTGCGAAGGCGAGGCGGCGTCACTGCGAGCTCGGGGGCAAGGGCGAGGGCGAGGGAGAGGCGGCGTCGCTGCGAGCTCGGGGGCGAGGGAGAGGCGGGGTCGCTACGAGCATGGGGGCGAGGGCGAGGCCGAGGCGGCGTCGGCGCATTGCTGCGAGCTCGGGGGCGAGGGCGAGGGCGAGGCCGAGGCCGAGGAGGCGATGTCGGTGCGTTGCTGCGAGCGCGGGGTCGAGGCGAGGGCGAGGGCGAGGCCGAGGCCGAGGCAGGGCAATTAGGGTTAGGATTAGGGTTAGAGTTTTAAATTCGGTTTGTAATTCGGTTATAACCGAACCGAACCGAAATATTTCGGTTCGATTCGGTTCGGTTTTATTACTGTTCGGTTCGGTTCGGTTTTGATTTTTGAAAATTTCAGAAATTTCGGTTCGATTTTAACCGAATGCATATCCCTAGTTGGGATCAAATCCACGACGTTGTTTATGGTCCAAAAATAAAAAAAATAGTGAAAAAAATAAAATAAAATGAGAGATTCAATTAGTGAAAAATTTCTTATTACAAATATATAAATTTTGTTGTGAAAAAAGAAACGTTACTTACAAATAACTCCATTAAGTCTCGTGAAATGACGTATCCGTCCCAGAGAAGGAAAAAGAAGCCATTGCCAAATTGAGAAGCAAAGTTTTTAAAGATTCTCCGAGGACTAATTAATTATCACGACCGTAAAAGACACCCGTTCTCCAACTCAACCTTTGCTTAACAACTTTTTTGGCCTTTTTTTAAAAATAAGTATAGTTTAATGCCTTTTAAAATGTGTTTGGATGGCTGTCCGCTTTCCCGAGTGACAATAGTGAGTCACTTTCGTCATTTTTATTATTTGAATGGAGTTTATTTTTTAAAAACAATTGAATTGACATTTTCAGATGGATTGACAACTTTCACTGGATTGGATGTGAAAATTACAATAGTAGCCCGCTTCTCCCACTTTTACAAATTTTTTTTATTGAGAAAGTGGTGGCTCCAACGCTTCTCTCCTTAGTCCGATTGTTTCACTCTTGTGCTTGTTGTCATCGTCGCTATCGTCCTTGTCACTCTTGTGCTTGTTGTCATCACTCTCGCACTTTTCACGCTTGCTGTCCCTGATCTTGCCTTCAACTTTCCCTCTCTCGTCCTCCTCGATCCGACTGACTCTGAACTTCGAGGTTGTCCAAATTGTCACCGCCTTTGTACTTGCACCGAGCTGTTCCCGCATTGGCCTAGAGCGGCTTGTCATCTCCAACCTCATTTTTCTCGGCCTCCTCAACTTGGCTAAGTTTGATCTCGAAGCCATCTCGGCTGTTACTGCTTTTGCTCGCTTAAGCCACCCTTACTCTCATTGGTCTCGCAACTTATTACCATCGCTCTTATCGATCTGGATCTATACGACTTAACTCTAATATAAAAGTTGCGATTGATAATTATTACCGAGTATTTTTGTTATTGCATTTTGTTAAATATTATATTTGGCTTTTGAAAATTTCAATAGTATGACATCACCTCTTGTTGTGATAATATTAGGATGAGTTACTTTTACACGGTGTGTGATTCCAATTTGATAAATATTTATTATCCTAATTACAATTAATTAGTTAAATAGTACATTTATTATTCTAATTATTAAAGAGTATTATAATTAAATATTATCTTAATTATAATTAGTTTTAAAAATGATAATTAGATTATTTTTATTTATTAATAAATATTATATTTTTAACAAATATAATTATCAAATTACTTATTTATTTTCTCGTATCACCCTATCTAAATAACTGAAATTACTTTTTATTTCAAATCTCATTATCAAAATGATCAAAATTACAAAACTCACAAAACTATAATTTCTTCTATTTTCATATTAAAATTTACTAAATAATTAAAAATATACTTCCGTCGTTTTTATTATTTCTTAAATTTAACAATTTTATCAGTTTTACCTTTTTTTTGCAAAATCACGCTCTATGCAAACACGCCCTTAAACAGGTCCGTTTGTTTTTGTTTCAAAGCAGACGTGGGGGGAAGCTCTGGAGATTGCAATCCTGACTTCTTCAGCGTCACATCAAGAGTCCCAATCTCGTGTATGTTTACCCTCCAAGTCTGCTTTGTTTCCCGCCGACGTAGCTCAAAACACAAGAATATCGCATCTCAGTTAAGCTCAGGAAATATTTAATCGTATAAAAGTAAACAAATATATATATATATATAATTTTAAAAATTACCTTTAATCCAAAAATTGTACACTGCTCACTTGCCCTAATATTATCGTGTACGTTTTGATAATATATTATTTTAGTTGATCAGTTGACTCGCTTCGATGAACACGAATCTCGAAGCATTGGATCTGGCAGCAGACAACAACCAACACAAACTTGATCATTATAAATTCTAAAAGCAAGAACAAATTCATTTATTTATTTCGGAAAGGCGCTCGATTCGCTGCTTCATCGGCAAAAAAAACTTATATATTTGCTAAGACCTTGCTGCTGGCCATCATTCTGCCTCGGAATCAGCACCGGAACAGATTTACCTCGAGATCGGTTCAATCGCTTCGATCTTGAGGCAGAGAGTAGGCAGCAGAAACACGCTTTTCGTGAGCATGTGACTGTCTGTTTACTTAGCGGGTCGGATTCGGATTTGAATTATTATACAAATCCGAATCCTGAATGGTTGTTCATATTTTCACTGTGATCAACGGGATGGAATCGTGAACTTTTACGGAACATATTGAAGGGATTTTTTTAGAAAATCACCTATATTATGCATTACATCAACATAACACTTGTATCGTTATTATTACAAAAGAAATTAAAGAGATTATTTTTTTGAATAAAAATATAGTTTTTCTTTAGTTGAAGGAAGAGAACACTTATATCTGCTTTTTATTATATTTCGTCTCTTATGTGTTAATATATTTACATATTTTTTTTAAAAAATATACTATTTACAAGTATAATGTAATTATGTATAGTTTAAAATATAATTTTCACTGATTTTATTTTTTCATGCTTTAATAAAGGAATCTTTTTTACTATGGACAATAGATATTTATTACCCATTTGTTGGTTCCATAAAAAATAAAAGAAATAGATGGCTATTTGCAAAATAAATATAAACATAATTTGGTTGTTGTAAACAACTAAAATACGGGTGCAAAATCCAGAAATTAAAAGTCAAGGCGCAACATATGATTATATCCGTTTATTGGGGTAACATATAAGATTACCACCGAACTATACCATGCGGGCTATCGGGTTTCGGAGTTCCCATCCGATCCGAAACTCTCATAGCGTTTTCCTCTAGCGGTCAGCTGACTTGTCGAGTGACTCGAGTGACCATACCGCCACCGGTCCCGTTCCCTCGCCTCGCTCTCAATTCGAAACACTGGTGGACGGGGCCCATTTGCTCCGCCTCGCCTGGCATGGGCTCCATCACCCCCGTAAAATACAAGAAATAAAAAAAACAAAAATAAATAAAATACCCGAGATCTATTTCCTCGTTTCACGCCGGATAGAAGAGATCGAAGCGGAGGGCCGCGATCATGGCGACGGAGCGAGAGAAGGAGCGAGAGGCGGAGCTCGAGAGCGCCATGTACACCAATTGCCTTCTCCTCGGCCTCGATCCTGCCGTCCTCGGTCTCCCCGCCGGCCCCGGCCCCAGCCCCAGCCTCAAGGTCGGCCTCTTCCGCCACTCCAATCCCAAAATGGGCGAGCAACTGCTCTACTTCCTCCTCTCTTCTCTCCGCGGCCCCGAGCAATCCTCCAAGGCACGGTCGTGAAGTTTGGTTTTCTTGATTTTGTGAGGATTTTTTTTTCGGTTTCTGATTTTGATGTCCGTTTAATGGTGCGAAGGATTTCGGGAAGGTGTGGCCGATCTTCGATTCTGGACAGTCGCGCGACTTCAGGAAGGTTGATAATCCATTTTTTGAATTTTCGTGGGATTTTATGTGCGGTTTTGGTTGTTTTTTTTGGCAATATTGGTCTTCTGATGATTTTTGTTTGGGGTGTTGTCTGTTGAATTTGGTAGATTGTGCAAGGGATAATAAACGACTTAGAGTCGCAAGGGGCGCTACCAAGGAGCAACTCTAGGGTTTCGTCTCTTGCCACTTGCTGTGGACCAAGGTAAGTGCTTGGATTCACTAGTTTATTATTTCAATACTGTTTGCATAACGATTAATTATCAGCAACTTGGGTGCTTGTATTGAATGACGATCAGTTTAGGCTACTGAATTAGATTCTGCGAAACTGAGTTCAAAATTTTATAGACATTCCCCATTCTTTTAATGTACGGATTGTGCAGTCTCTATGGTTCCTGATTGAGTACTTTTTCATTTGTTCCTTGTCACAATGCACATTGAACTGCTTCATGTTGGACCTGCTTCTTCACATGGTTGGCTCTATGAATTACCAAAAAATGCTGGTTGTAAGGTGGCTTCATTTAGACAAAAATGTGAAATAAAACTGTTCCCATCTATCATAATTGATTGTTGGCATGTCGTTTGACATATAGATGGTGATAAGGACATGGAGGAAAAGATTTTAGATTCCAAAAATCTCCTATCGGTAGAAAACATTTCATGGTGTAGCATGAAAATGTGCTGTTCCCGTTTGCTTATTCTTGCTACCTTTATTTTTGTTCCATTTTTTATATTCCATAACCTGTGAAATTTTCTATTTTTAACATACAGCATGGTATCGGTGAAGTGAGCACTAAATCCTAGGCTAAGCATAAATGTTCCAGTTAATATATTTTCCCTGTTTCCTCTTTATTCCTATAATATTAGATTAGATAATTATGGATTCAAAAAGTTTCTAGTCCTACATTGTGCTGGATTCTTACAGCAGAATAAGTAACAAATTAAGATGATCTTGAATGCAGATTTGTCGAACTGCTGTGGCAGCTTTCTGTCCATGCTTTAAGAGAGGTCCATAAGCAGTTGTTTGCTGCAGATGCAGCCTCTAATCCTTTGCCCACTTCATTGACTGATATTTCTTACTTGCATGCTGCAGCCTTACTTCCTGTGATGAAGGTAACAACACGAAGGATCTGCATACATATTCTGCAAATTGTGTTTGAGATCTTTCTTGTGATTTTCTTTTTCTACTTTGCCTTTATATCTATGTCACAAAACAATTTTACAAATGATTTTCCTGTATATTCAATTTTCTTGATTGGAGTTGTTTTTTGGATATCAAATGTTTTGATGCCTAACCATCTTATCTGGCTATCCTGTTGTAAGAAGGAAGTAGAGTTGTTTAGTGAAAATTACTTTACTTTCATGCTAGTGTCACAACTGTATAGTACATGCACTATTAAGCCCACTAGTATGATTTTATGGCCCCCTAAGCAAATCTGATTTGCCAAACAGGCACGGATAGCCCTTGAGAGACGGAAGTTTCTTAAAAATGCAAATATGGCTGTTCATAGGCAAGCTACCTGGTCTAACTTGGCACATGAAATGACTGCCGAGTTTCGAGGGCTTTGCACTGAAGAGGTATACACCTATTAACAGCATTCTTGTGAACTCTACTTTGAGTGTTTTTTTTTTTTTTTTTCATTTTTTCTGATTTTTGTCTTTCCATATGGCCACGTATAGGCTTATTTGCAGCAAGAATTGGAAAAGCTACAGGATATGAGAAACAAAGCTAAGTTGGAGGGGGCGATGTGGGATGACCGTATCTCCAGTTCTGCAGCTCAGAATTCTCATTTGGTGTCTAAAGCCACTCGCCTTTGGGAATCTTTGTTAGCTCGCAAGAGTATGCTCTCACCCTTATATTTTTGGTGTGCTCAAATGGGAAGCCATTAATCTAAGTTACATTGATTCTGGTATCTTGCCATCATTAATTTCAGAGGAACAGTTCTTTTTCTTTTGTAATCACACTGACAAAATCCATTTTCCAGTTTAGTATCTCTCCACTGGAACACCTACTTTTCCCTATTCTTTTCTCTTTTACCAAAGAATAATGTCTAAAATTCTTGCTCAACTTGGTGGGGACAAATATCATTTGCTTTATGACCTGTGACTGGACTTCGCTAAAATTGCATCACTGAATTGTAATTTTTGCATTTTCAGGCCAACATGAAGTTCTTGCTTCTGGTCCTATCGAGGACTTGATTGCCCATCGCGAACATAGGTAAAGTGAACTACATTGTATGCTTACTATTTGTTTACCCTTCATTTTGATATGCCTTTAAAATATGTTTTGATCAGGTACCGCATTTCGGGTTCATCCTTGCTTGCAGCTATAGACCTCAGTTCTCATGTTCCATATTCAGAAATTTTATCTGTCCGTGATGGTGAAAGGTCTCCACCAAGTGAAAATAATAAACAAATGGATTCTCCACAATTCTCGGGGAATGGTGAAAGCCTATTCAGGGCAGATGATAGAAGTGGTAGGGTCCACCATACAGTTGATGTAGCTGAAATACTTAGGCGCTGGACACATGCTCTACAACGGATTCATAAACAATCCCTTCATCTGGTATTGTCTTGCTGCAGAATAAGTTCTGGCATAAACCTGCTCTTCATACGAATAATTATTAAACATTGTATGAGACTTCATTGGTCTCTCCAGATTGGAGACGCAGTCTTAGGTTTTTTTTTTGTCCCCTTCACCTTAATGTTAACAACAATTTGTTGTTATTATTTGCTTTTTTTAATTTATATTACATCAAAGGTCACAAATCCTTTCAGCTACTGTTCTTACATATTGTCCTTCAAAATGATATTTACATGCAATATGTAGTTGATCTATTGTCTAGATTGACAAGTTTTATCAGGTAATATAGTACACATGGTTCTACTTTTTGTTTTAGAATTTCTGTATCTGGATTCATATTGTTGTACCTATCTTCAAGGGAGCACTATTTCTGTTGTATCAGATCAACTCTCAGCAATGTACTGTTTGCTATCCAATTAGATCATCAAATCCCTTGACCTTTATGAGCAATCCTTATGGGGAATGCTTTTCTTTTGAGATGCCTGCACAATACAATAGATATCCAGTCTTTACCAACTCACTGCAAACTTCTACAGGAGAGACCATTTTTCTTTTGCTATCAAATGTTATTTTTGGAGACCTAACTGACCACTGCAGAATTGTCTGTCACAGGCCAAGGCTAATGATGGAGAAGGCCCAGAGCTACTTCGTGGTGCTTCTGGTGCTGGTACTAGTGATCATACTGAGTCACTAGTTGCAACCCTTGCTGAGCATCGACAACATTTAGTTAGCATACAGGTGAGGGAATTTCAACATGGCATGGGATCAGACTCTTAACTGCTGACATCTATTTACCTAGCGAACTTGTGCTTTTAAGGTGATTTTGAATTAATTTCTGAATTATTTCTTGGTTCAAATCACTCCTATAGTTAAAAGTATACTTTACCATCTTAACATAATGGATGAAGGTAGTATTTTACTTGAAAGAATTTTGATTTCCAGAAAGGAAAATTGTTGCTGAAGAGCTGGGTGGGTTGATGCCAAGGTAGTCCAAATGCATAGCTGGTGCCAGGCGGTGTACATCCAAAAAGCCTGCAAAATTTTATATTTATTATTTTAAAATTAAAATATTGGTTATAAAAATTATTTATTTATATAACTAGGTGGCTGCTTAGAAGAAAAGCGGAATTAAACAGCCAGACGATTGCCTAGCATCTATTATTAGTAATCACTAGGCACCTGGATGGTCAACCTTTGCCAAGTACCTAGGCGCCTAGGTATGTAAGCAGCCGCCTATGGTGCGCTGACTACTGAGCATGTTATCAAAGACATTTCCTATTTCATGACAGTATTGAAATGTAAAGTAGAAAAAAACATGAATCCCATCAGGAAATGGTGCTATATAAGCTCAGTTTTAGTTTTCATGACTAATATAAGCTGTATAATTTTGCTTCAATCATGTTGGGTTTTACTTTGTGGATATTGTTAACATCTACCTCAAAGTTTGATTTGCTTTTTACACAATTCTTGACGCATCTTGTATTTCTGCTTAGATGAGCTTCTTGAACAACTTTTAATAGATAAACTCATAAAAGCTATTCTACTAAGCAACCCCTGAGATATGCTTGCTTTATAATTCTCTTTATGATTGTCTAAATGGTCTATAATGATTTTGACTGGTGTGACTATACTCATTCCTGTAGTTTCCCATAACAAGTTCGTTTTTGGCTATTAGGGACTTATCAATCAACTTCAGGAAGCAGTTCCGGCTGTGCAGAAGTCAATATCTCAGCTCACAGAGGAAGTGAACAGTGTCTCCTCAATCACCATGGATGAGTTCAGTGGAAGATCAAGTTCACCTTCACAAGCCCAAAGCAGTGGGAGAACTCTTGTAAGAAATACTTGGATTCTTTATTGTTGTGCAGAACTTGGATCTGATTCAAGATTGTTTGGCTAGAGTTGTATATGCAAAGTCCTATGTGTTTTATCTTTTGGTTTAGTCAACAGCATAAAGTCCTCCTACTGATAATATCTGAACTGGGAACAGGAAAATAGTGTTGATGATGTTGCTGAGATGGCTTCAAAATTCTCCTCTGTTCAGCTAGATAAAGTTTCAACCAGCCCTCCTGTAAAACTTCCTCCATTATTCAGTCTAACTCCAAATTCTTCCGGGAGAAATAATCAGACACCAAAGAAACATGTTATTGCCACTCAACTCAGCCAAGTGGAGAGCTTGCCTGAAGGGAAACCCACAGATCCACCCTTCACAGTTAATCAAGGTTAGCACCTAATCTTACACATGCCTTTATGATTGCCCATCGCCACATGTGTGCATCATTGATTTTTGTGTTACGGTTATATTTCTCTGAAGGCAAATGGTTGCATCAGTTCACGAAAAATGACATTGTTTTCCTTTGTGCTATACAGATAATGACATTTCTTATGTTCAGAACCTTAAAAAATCTGTTCGGGAAGCTGCATTGGCAAAGCAATCAAGCAATGCTGAGTGGTTACATGACAAAAGCAGTGAGGATGGGTCCGAGCACTTCTTTATCCCTCTCACAACAAGTGGACTTTCTCGGAAGGAAGTAGATGCAGTTCCAAGCCGGAGGAAACAACGTTTGGTCTTTTCACCGCCTGAAAACCATCTCGGCAGAGGTGTAACAGATCACTCTTCTGATGTGTCAAGCCAATTAACCACCGCAACAAGCTTGTTAAATGAGTCAAATAGTTCTGAAGAGTACCAGAACCAGGTGAATGGATTTCCATCATGGTTGGATTTGGATTATACAGGAAATTTTGAGAGAAAGTTTCCAGATATAGATGATGACTTGGATCATGTCTTCTCCCCTCCTTTACTAATGGAATCTTCATTATTTCCTGATACATATGAGGACTTGCTAGGTAATTATAATCAAAAGATTCATTGGACCTTTGAAAATGAACTACTACTGGTCAATTAATTGGTTTATGTTGTCTTGCAGCACCGTTGTCTGAAACTGACGATGCAATGATGGAGCGTTGAATTGCGCCTGAACATAAAAATATTGATCTAATCTATTTTACAGGAACTTGTGGAGAAGAGAAAGCCTCGAATCGGCTGCCCTTCTTTGTATTGGTGAGCAATGGCGGCCTGCATCTATGCAAAGCTACCAGGTACAGCAGGGGGGATTCGTGTAAGTTGACAGGTTAGCATGGATTTATTGTGTTGTAATAGTCCATTTACACATCGGCATGTAATTTTTTTCATGTAAGATTATTTTGTTCCATGCATTTGTTCCATTAGTTTTGTAATCACAACCCCGATTTCCACTATAATGTTGTTAACAGGAACTTGGTCTGCAGCTCTTGACATTTCCATAGACTTGGTGAAAAATTAATGATAAAATTGTTTGGATAGATGCACTTGAACTTCTTTTCACCCTCGCCATCTCAATAGCGTTTCAATGTATATCAGGACAGTCAAACAGGGATAAATCTGTAATTTGATGTGCTATTTACCATTTTTTGGGAGAAAGAAGGCTAAACTCAAGGTTTTGGCCCATCGGTTTTGGGTTTTGTTTTCAGATTAAGATTCGGATCCACCCCCAAGGTAGTGACAATACACCAAATTCAGGCTGTTCATGGTATAGTGGTATAGCGACGGTATGGTGGTAATGTAAAGATGTAGTGATGCAATGACTAGATTGTTATGTTTTTACACGAGGGTTGGTAGTATTTGACATGTAGTCGCTGCAGTTACGGGTAATTTTCATTTTTTGCATTTTCCACTGCACATCACAAGCAAAATCTATGTTTTTTTTATACAACAATAAATTTTTTAAATATATAATTTTTGATGTATGAGAGATTGGCATAATTATCGACCAAATATTTTAGATGTAGCGAATTCTGTGTTGTGGTTAGAGGGCCTTGAAATGCAATCAAAAATCAAATTCTATGTTTCAAATAGCTGAGAAATAAACATAGATATTGAAAAGAAAAATATCTTTTTTCTTATAAATAAGGTTATCAAGGTGCCTTTCTTTTTTCACTTTTGTACCCATTCCTAAAGAAGAAAAGTCTATGCACGCGAGACGCGTTCAAGCGGGCTAAGACTAACCAATTAAGGACCGCCCTGCTTGACGACCAATACAATTATACAATCGTGAGCTGTAGCCATCATTCTGACGCACCAAAAGTGCCGGTTGACTAATTTACAAGGGCGCGGATGAGTTGTTCCGTGTGCAGAGAGGGCGGACGCGTTGATCCTCTTTCATTTTCCGTGTCCACAAAGCCAATTTTAGTCGACGAAGTTCTGCTTCAGCGACATTTTTTTTCCATGGTTCTCGGTGTCGGAATGGCTCGGTTTCAGTCGATTTCGAACCGAAATTCTATTTTGAATTTCGGTTAGGATTTACAGTTTATTACTGTTCATCTTCACCAACGAGCGCGAGCGGGAGCGCGTGCAAGCTCGAGCGCGCCAGGGCGGGAGCTCGCCAGACTCGTGCTAGGGTTTTTTTTTTTTTTTTTGAGGGGGGGTGGATCTCGCGCCAGCTTCATGTCCGAGTCCAAGGGTCCTGCGCACTCGTTAGTTTGTCACCGCTCCCTCGCCTATCTCACGCCTTTACCGATCTGATCCGTACTCCCACAAGATGAGGCCGGTCTTACACTGGGGGCAGCACTATCGCCAATTTGATTTTGATGTCCTTATTGGTTTCTGTCAGATACTGTTTACGTACATAATATTATTCACGCAATTATTCATTATTTTTTAAAATTTTTAAACATATTATAATTTTTAAATTTGAAGTTAAAAAATAATTGAAATAAAGTTAAATTTTAGTCAAAATATAATTTTCATTTTGGACCTTCGATGTATGGTTATACTTTAGAACCACTGTCACAAGATCGTGTAGAGTTATTTGTTCTGGTTCATATGCCTACAAATGCTCGTTCGGATCATTCAAATATTGAATTTGTAATTCCACACCCAGATGTTCCAAATTCAACTAATGATGATTATGATGATTAGTTGTATTATCTTAAAATTTATAAATTATATATGTGTAAGGTAAATTTTAATGGAAAGTTAAATATGCTTATGTTAATTTTTAACTTTTAATCATATTTATATTATTTCTTGTATATTTTTTTAATACACTAATATATATTAAAAGTAGATTATATCAGTGACTAACTATCAAAATTAATATTAATTAACTACAATAATATTTAATATTATGGTAAAATTAAGTATAAATTCATTTCTAATTTTTCAAAATTTTCCAAATTTTTTTAAATATTTTATCGTATTTTTAATTTGAAATCAAACTACAGTCAAAATATTCTCAAACTCTGGTCAATACCCAATTAATAATTTAAAAAATTTTTTCAGCCGAAACGCATTGATTTTGTTGGGTCCCAAAACCGAAACCAATATCGCGCTATAAAACCTCGTTTTTTTCCTTTTTATTTCGGTTCATATTTTGTGCGCAATCAGTATTCAGCGCAAAATAATGTGTTTTTTTTGGACCATCAAATTTTAATTGTTTTATCTGCAAAAAAAAGGAGATTATATATATATATGAACACATATTTGGTCAGACAATTGTTTTTCATTCTCTTTGAAATGACTTCAGATTCGTTGAATAGATAGTTTGCTTTGAAAGCCAAAACCGCAAACAAACACTTATTATTTCGGTGATTTTTTTCCAGTTCTTGATAATAAAAGCAACATTAAAACATGATTGTGATTTGGACATCGACATTGATTACCGAAGAAGCAGTCTTTTCCGGGTTTCTACTTTTAAGTATCATAACCCTATGTATTAGCATCAATAATGTGGATCAGAACTCAAAGATGAGTAGTGATTGAATATCAATAAATTCAGCAATTGTACAAGATATTTATCGTAAAAAAATTGCACAAGAATTATTTTGTCTCGGATTTTGGGAATGATCAATGGTGGGTGAATGACCATGGAGGTGCTGTGGCGGACTCTGGCTGCCAGAAAACCAAGTCATGCAAGTATCTTTCCACACAGCAAAAACTAAAGAAACAAGCAAGCGGGAATGGGAGGTGAAAAAGCACAGGAAAAGCGAAAGAGAGACCAATACGAAGACAAGATAAGAAATCAAGAAACCTGTACCAAAAAGAATTGTCAAAAGCGGCAATGCAAAAACTGAAGAAAATGAAAAAAAAAAAGACATTTTCCTGGTCATTTTTATTATTATAATGACTTATAATTGCTGTGTTCGTTGAGTTTGATGGATGATTATGCAGAAAACTCAGAAAAGTGAGTTCTTTCCTTGGGCTCTGGGCTTTGCTGCTCCTTTCTCCGTTACTCACCATCCAAACCAATCAAGCAGCAGCAACAGAAGGTTTATAGAGGAAGGCAAGCACAGAATTTGGTAAGAATCTAAAGAAAAACTCATTTATATTAGTTGTTTTGGATATGATTTTTCTCTGTAGGTGGAATACCTCCGGCTTCTTCTTGTTGTTATATATGTTGTTATGAATTTTTTTTTCTTGTAAAAATGTTATCTTTTTGTGTCCTTGGGTATCTTTAAGCCTGTGTCGGGGCCTTGATTTGGTCCAGACTCCATTAGCATAGGTTTCGTGCCGTTCTGATTGGCTTTGGCGGGTCGGGGACAAGGAGGAGAGGGAGATGAATTTGGACTGTTGGAATTGTTCTGTGCTAATACTTTTTTTTTGTTATTCTTTTATTTTGTAGCGGATTTTGGCTTCTGGATTCTGGAATTGTGGAAAGGATGCAAATTTTTACCCGTTTGATCATGTGGGGTTCGGCATCTGAGTATGCTTCAATTGAGAAAGGGCTATTGGGACAAGAAGAAAATGGCTTTTAATTTTCAAATGAGGAACCGGAGAATGTATTTCGGAGGCTGATTCATAATTTTGCTGGAGATCAGGGTTCAGCAGAGAGCTGTCTTTGGTTGAAGCGTACCTGTAACGCAAGGGTTTTTCTTCACAAGGTCTCAGAACTAAGTAATCTTCCAGCTTTCTGCCTTTTGTAAGAGATGATTCGACAGATATTTGGTCCGCTTCCTCGGAGGCCATCAAAATCAGCAGAAAGCTGTGATTCTAGTGTCAGTACCACCACTCTATCGTCAAGTTCTCCTATTAATCTGCGAAGTGGAGACTTGCCTATAAATAGGTTTTTGATTCCTCAGAACAAGGTTCCTCCTGGATCACATTCAGATTATTATTATGGAAGCAAATCCCTGCAACTGTAGATCAGAAACTGAATGGAGACTTGCTTCTCCAAACTTATGAGGCTTTACCAAGCTTCAAGGATGTTTCAGTGTCTGAAAAGCAAAATCTGTTCATCAAAAAGTTGAACTTTTGCTGCAATATATTTGACTTCAATGATCAGACAAAGAGCTTGAAGGAGAAGGAGACCAAGCGGCAGGCATTGTTAGAGCTAGTCGACTGTGTTCCTGCAGCAAGTGGGAAGTTCACAGAATTTGTAATGCAAGAGATTGTCCTAATGGTGTCCATCAACATATGTAGAGCTTCTAGTCCTGCACCTCATGAGAGTAAGGTCCCAGAAGCCTTGGATTTAGAAGAGGAAGAGCCTCTAATGGATCCAGCATGGCCACACTTGCAGCTTGTTTATGAATTCTTTTTAAGGTTTGTTGTGTCTCCAGAAACAGATGCAAAGTTGGCTAAAAGATACGTAGATCATTCCTTTGTTCTAAGGTTGCTTGCTCTCTTTGATTCTGAAGATCCTAAAAAGTGAGAATCCTTGAAGACACTACTTCACTGTATATATGGCAAATTTATGGTTCACCGACTGTTCATCAGGAAGGCTATCAATAACATTTTCTATTGGTTTATATTTGAAACAGAAAAGCACAACGGGATAGCAGAGCTCTTGGAGCATTTGGGAAGTATAATAAATGGGTTTGCTTTGCCACTCAAGGAAGAGCACAAATTGTTTCTTGTTCGAGCATTGATTCCCCTTCACAAGTCAAGGTATACATTTCCACATACCACCAGCATTTATCGTATTGTATCACACAATTTGTTGAGAAGGACTGCAAACTTGCCAATAGTGTAATAATGGGATTGTTGAAGTACTGGCCCATAACAAATAGTTCAAAGGAAGTACTGTTCTTAGGTGAGCTGGAGGACATCTTGGAGGGAACTCAGCCCTCAGAATTCCAGCATTGTATGGTTCCTCTTTTCCGGCAAATTGCCTGTTGCTTGAACAGTGCTCATTTTCATGTAATAGCCTCTTAGACATGATCTTATGAATGATGGCATTATTAGGATGATAATCCTCTGAAAATTTGAACTAAAAAGAACATTCTGTATGATCCACAAGAACTCTGGTGAGTTCACAAATAGAGCGGATGTGGAATCATGTACTGTATGTGTACCCCTGAATGACTCTGAATCAGAAACTTTTGTACAATGTGCGCTCATATTTCCATATTTCTTATCCCAACATCAATATTAGGATAATTTTCGATTGTACAAGTTTGAACTTGCATTGGATGATGTGCAATTGAACTCATTTGTTCTTGTGAACTCTCTGTTGTTGCAGGTGGCAGAGAGAGCATTGTTTCTCTGGAATAACGATTATGTAGATAACATGATTAAACAAAACCACAATGTGATATTGCCTATTATCTTCCCTGCATTAGAGAGAAATACAAGGAGTCATTGGAGCCAACCTGTTCAGAGCATAACACTGAATGTCTGAAAGATTTTATCTGACCATGACCCAGATCTATTCGAAGAAATTGCTGTTTCCAGAGCCAGAAATCAAGCAGTGGTTGTTTAGAAGCCATGCGGCTTTCAAAGCATAACTGAACAAGGCATGAAGCCTAGTGGAAACATCATAGAAGACACATCATAGAAGACATTGCTGCTTAGGATCACCAATTGGTTTGTTAGTTCAGTATTCACTATGCTTAGATCAATGTGAAGGTCTTGAGGTATGTAAAATTTTTACAGGTAGACTGCTTATTCTTGCCTGATTGCTCTGGATGGTTTTGGAAATTTTAGTTTCTAGAGAATCCAAGATAATTCTGTGGGATTATATTGTATATAGAGTGTGTATGAAACATCTGTGGCATGATGGCAAAGGGTTAGAATTCTATGACTCAGAAGCACACAAGCAGTCAGTTCTAGCAAATCTTTGTTTACATTCTCAAAAGAATGGTCATCCAAGTTTGCACTGGGTAACTACTTTTCTGCTTCACTTATGTATTAAAGTGTACAAGATTTGTCATTCATGAAGCAATCAACCTGCCTCGTGATTTGTCAGTGAGTTTCGTTCCCAATTTCTGTCTTTATTGTTCACTTCTATAAGAAATCAATGGCCAATTTATATCTGACATTTTATTTAATAGTTTCATGTAAGTGTTAGCCTGTGCAATTTGGCCACACATTTGAATCTGGTGGTCTGAGTGATGCCAATACCAATATACTGTATACATACATATTAACAATTGTGACAAAACTGTGTAGTTAGCTTCTTCCTTCAGCTAACAATGCATTATGCATCTAGGTTTTAAAAGTTATTTTCCATAAGCATATAATAGCTGAAGTGCTTAGTTAATTATGCATGAGTTAGAAGCTTAATGGAGAACATATATGATAAAAGTATAAGCTCGTTCGATCCAAGTTGTTCAGTTTTTGGTTATATTTGTCTTATTCTTTTTCTTTCACATGAATTCTTAGCAGTGGAGATAGATATGGAGGAAAGGAAGGGGACAATTATTTTGGGATGAAGTGAACACTTTATTCTCCAACCTTTTCAAAGAGAATTATTCTACAGTTGAAATAGGATAAGTCTGGTTTGAGCCTGGCAGAAAGGCCCTTTCCTAAAATTGGGTCTGGACTTGAGTTTCAGGGTTGTAGGCCAAGCCCAAACTAGGGTTTACTAAAATTGTCCCTCAAATTAATGTGCAAAAAGTGAAGTCACATCGTAGCATTAGAGGCCCGTCTGGAACGAGATCAAGGTCAAGGTTAAAGGAAGGGGTAAAGTGTAAAACGCTAATACAGTCAAGTAAATCCCGTTTGGTTACTGATCTGGCTAGTAGATGGTTAAAATTTTTTGTGGTAAAAAATACTCTCCTGTGAGTACTGTTCAAATAGTACTGTTCATTTTCTTCACGAGATGCCCCCGACGTCACCGGGCAAGCTCGCCAGGGCAGCTCGGGCGCGGAGTTCGCCGGCGTCGCGGGGGGGGGGGGGTGGGGGTGGGGTGGGGGGGGAAAGAATATATGTGGGTTTTGTGACCGTGGGATCGAAATCCGACGGTTCAAATGAACCGAGGGCATTTTAATCAAATCCGACTTATAATTTAAATGAATTAAATAATGTTAGTGCGGTCAAATTTTTAGTATTTGAAAGATAATCTGGTCAAGACAGGTCAGCCAGACCTTGACCCCATTCCAAACGACCCCTGGGTGTTTAGAATTTTTGTCCTGCAGCTAATGCCATTCTGAACTGTTAGGAGAATCTACCTGATTCTTTTATTAGGATATCTTAATTGCTGCATGAACAAGAAGACTAAGTTATTTTTGTACTCCATCCGTCCCAAAATCTTCGAGTTGAGTTACTAAGGAGAGGACAAGGACAAGAAAAGATACAAATATCAGTAACCTGAGAACGATCAAAACAAGGACAAGAAACAAAAAACAATGTGGGAAAAAAACAAAGGCCACAAAGTTGTGTTGCAACAATCACAGCTCTTCTGTTCATTGTTTTGTTGCTCTGGACTGCATTTTGTGTTAGTATTTTAAGATACTTATCTAGCTTATAATTATTGGCAATAACTGCAAAGTACATTGGTGGCAAAACTACTGGACTGGTCTTCTTTCTTTGCTCCACTTATTGCTTGTCTTTGTACATTATGTTGAATTTACTTGATTTATAGTTCTACTCAGAATTCCAGTCTTTGGCATGCTTTGTCTAATATTATTCAAAGTATTGAAGTTGAAAGGAAATTTTGCTATTATATACAATTGCCTGTTGACTACTTCATCCTCCAGCCTGCAAGATAATTACAATTTTCTGTGTATTTTTTAGTTTGATTTGGAGAAAAGATTGAGATGATTTGATGTTAGTTTTCATATATTGCAACGCACTTGTAAACTGTAGTGTACTTTTGTCAGAATTATGTATATACCTATATCTCTGTATCTTTGTTAATTCAAAACCCTAGATTTTGCTCAAGTTTTGAAGGAATTTAGGACCAATTACCATTTCTTCTCAGGATCTAGATGGGGAATATTTTAGCATTCTAATCAACAGGGCCCTATGTACGCATATCATCACATGTATCTTTCTTATTTCTCTGCAAACTCTATATGATTGCATGCACATGTATCTTTCTTATTTCTCTGCAAACTCTATATGATTGCATGCACATGTGTCTTGCTTATTTCTCTGCAAATTCTATATGATTGCATGTTCCACATTGTATTCTCCCCGGATTCTAACCTACTTGATTAGACATTTAAAATCTCTTTCGTTACCATTTTACTCCATTATTCTCTGTTGTATGGAATCATAATAATTAGTCTGCAAATTTTGAAGACTTCAAGATAGATTTGATCCAAAAAACCAAAGAACACCCTACACAGGCCAGTCAGTGGCCATGGTCAAAAGGAATGTCTTGCTACCTTTTGAAGATTCTGAAGCAAAAGACTCTCTAGGTGTGAACCCATTCGGCAGCATTTCTATTCATTAAAAAAAAAATCATAAAAAGGTCATAATCTATTGGCTTAGGTTTCCGTTTGAACAATTTCCAGGAAGCTCCCGTCTGCCAAAAAACAAGAAATAATCCAGGAAGCCTTTTGTTCAGTCTTTGACTCCCTTGATCTTGACATTTTTTCAAACAAAGTCGGGATCAAAGTAAATTATACTTAGTAGCATACACTATGCTGGAGCTAAAGAGGATTATTCCTCAGTTTGATAGCGGTTAAACCTAACCTGAGGTTATTCCTTATAGTTATAGGATCATGTGCATGGCAGATGAAGCTTCTTTCTGGACGAATTAATATAGCCTTTTCTCTTGTTGTTTTTGTTGAAAAACAAAGATATGGAAGAAGTTAGACCAAATACTTGTTTGTGATGCATCTGTTCTTCGGCCAGTTAATTCTAGCATTGTTTGCTTCCAACACACTCTCCATCGCCACGGTTTTACCTCAAAAAGTGAAAAAAGTCTAAAAACAGAGACAAACAGAGACTCCAAAAATATTGGAAATGGATGTTTTCCTACTGATCTATGCTTCCTCTGCTCTGTTTGATTTTTGCTGGAACTCAACGTAGCAGACTTCCACCCAAATTCTTTTCTCCCAAGCCTAACAACCTTAGTATGTGCTATCAATTCATCACTCCTCGTTTACATCGCCGCCTTGTTCAATGCTTTGTCATTTCCTTGTTTTTCTGCATGATATTTTAAATCCAAAGTGACCAGTTAAAAATGCGTGAGAGCTATGTAAATACAGGCAATGCATGATGCTGTGAGGGTCTTTGAAGCTTCTGCTTCTTGTTAACAATTAAGAATGTATCCTGGATTGTTTTTGCAAGAGCAATCTCAAGTGAAGGAGTGTAGCGATGAGGATGCCATGGAGCTCACACTTTCTCCAACAATGGCTAAAATTGGGGTTTACCCTTTTCCATTGCTGTCTACTTGGGGCCTCTCGCTTCCTTCCTGCTTCTCCTCCCCTTGCAAGAAGCCCAAGACCTCTGAAGCCGGGTCCCCGGCGGTCGAGACCCGGTCAGGAGCAATGAGCCGGCAAGTTGCCTCCGGAAAATCCGGTTCCGCTATCATATTGGTACTTACAAGCAAGGTTTTTCGCCGCCGAGGCAGTGGAGGAGTCAATTGGGGTTGGTTGTGTTGTGAATGAGGAGGAGAGTGCCGGTGGCGGCGACGCTGACAGTGAAGGCATGGGGCTGGCGCAGCCACTTATATGCTACGAGGAGGCGGTTGCGTGCCGCGATCGTGCGCAGGCCTCGCTGCTGCTCGGAGACCTGCGAGAGAGCGCCATGGTGCTCGGCACAGCGCTCCTGCGCGTGACGTCCTGTTTCGTGCAGGGCCTTGCAGACCGCCGTGCGCTGGTGCAGCCGCTCGGCGCTGTCCGGGCCATAAGCCTTGTGGACGTCGGCGGCAGAACGAGACGAGGCGCTGAGCCTCGTCTATGACTCCTGCCCGTACATCCAGTTCGGCCATTTCGTGGCCACCAGTGGCGCAAGCTCGTGCACACTCTTGCCACGCAGGCGGCGCCGCCCCCGGCCGCCTGCGCATCATGGCCGTCGGCCCGTGCCAGGAGCGCCTTTGCGCCATTGGAGACGAGCTCGAGCCCTAAGCCCGGAGTCTCGGAAAAAACCTGGAGTTCTTTGCCGTCGCCGGCATCTTAGAGGACCTCAAGCCGGATCCTTTCAAACTCGAGGCTGGCGAGGTGGTGGCCGTCAACAGCGTTCTGCAGCTGTGCACTGCGTGGTGAAGGAGAGCCGCGGCCAGCTGAACGCCGTGCTGCAAATGATCCACGAACTCTCGCCGCGGGTTTTGGTGCTTGTCGAGCAGGACTCCAGCCACAATGGCTCCTTCTTCCTCGGCCGGTTCATGGAGGCGCTGCACTTCTACTCTGTGATCTTCGACTCCTTGGACGCCATGCTGCCCAATTACGACACGAGGAGGGCGAAGATGGAACAGTTCTACTTCGCGGAGGAGATAAAAAATATTGTGAGCTGCGAGGGGCCGACGAGGGTGGAGCGGCATCAGAGGGTGGACCAATGGAGAAGAAGGGTGAGCCGGGCCGGGACCCCGCGACGTTGGAGAACCCTTTGGAGTTCCTGCCAAAGAGGTTTTAGGCTTATGGCTCAGTGGCGTACCTGAAGGGTCAGGACTTCGAGGCTTTTCCATTTGGTGGATGAAGGAGAGGGTGCCCGGGGTAGGGCTTCGCGCTGGCCACGATAGACACGGCGCTGGCGAGGATGTTGCATCATTTTGACTGGGAGCTGCCGCCGGGAGTCTCGCCGGAGGACGGAGACGTGAGCGAGGTGTTTGGGCTGGCGACGAGGAAAAGACTCCATTGGTTCCTGTGGCAAAGGAGAGCAAGGGGTATGAATAAAGAAGAATGGATCGGTCGTTAACGGCTGAGAGAACATCATCTTTTAGTAGTAGACCTAATAATATATGCTCGATCCAGTTAACCCGTTCCGTTCCGAATTAAGTAGGTACAGATTTATTATAATCAGATTCATGTTATAATTAGATTAACCTAATTATAATTTGAAAAAATTTGAATTATATTCGGGTTAATCTGCTTAGTCCATTTATGATTCAATAGATATATTTATTTATTGGATCATAAATAAATCAAATTAGATCGAGTTAACTTATTTATTAATTAAGTTAATTATAATTATTAAAAAAATTTACAATATTTTTTGTAATTTTTAAAATTATTATTTATAAATTAAGTATTTTCTTATTGTAATTAATTTTAATAATAATATTATTTTAATTATTTAAAATATATTAAAATGATTAATATTAATTAAATATAGCAAATTGACTTAGTTTATTTAGATTAATTTGAATTGATTCAGATAAATTCGGATCAGATTAAATTATAATATATTGAATTAAATATATTAATTTATGTTAAATCAGGTAATAATCCGAAGCTCATTATTTAATAAATGAGTTTGATCGGATCGAATTATTCATTTAAAAATCGGATTGAGTTGGAATTTAAAACTTAACTCGTTTAATAAATGAATTGAATTTGGATTGAATATAACCCGAACTGACTCATATGTAAAGAAAAAAACGTAAATTTTCCAAAAAAAAAACAGCATTTCCAGCTCTAAAATAAGTTCATTCCATAAATTTAAATCATGCCTGACTTTTGTACAAAGACACAGCACAAAATAATATTTTTCTAGGTTAATTCGAAGCAAAATCCAAAATTTTCTGGGAAATTAGTTAATTCGATGAAAAATGAGTCTCAAGGGTTGGGGATCATACCAGAAAGGAGTGATGAATTGACGGGGAAAAGGAGAACCGCGAGGGAGTGGAGAGCGACGACAACTTCGTCAACATGCTTGGCGGCTTCGATTGCAGAAGAAACTTCTTCGACCTTCTGGAGAATTAGGGTTTCAAGTTCTCTTCTCCTGTTACTTTGGCTCCTGCTCTTCGCCTCCGTCGCCATGACTGCAGATTTGAGAGAAAGCCAATGAAGTGCGGGAACCGAAGTCTCTAATAGTAATCTTATCGGGTCGGATCTGGAGATGGTGCGGATGCCGATATGGACCCAGAACCATGTTTCCCGGATATTTAGCATTTTCATTTTGCAAAAAACACCAAATATTTTATCGGAATTGCAAACTGATGGTCCATAAAAAATATTTGAAGTAAATTCTTCGTTGCCTTCTGAAATTTGAAGCGGATAACATACAGATATCTAAATCAACGATATTATCTATTTAGTGTTATTTGTAAATATCAAATTTCTCAAAGAAACCGGCAATAGTTGACATTATCTTTATTTTATTTATTTTTCCACTGGAAGAGAAATTTTTTTATTTTATGTTTTATTTTATGTATTTTCAGTAAAACATCTAGCGGATTCTTTGGAGCACAGGTGGATCCACTTGCACAAAAGTCCTCTCATCGTCCCCATGTCTCCCTCGAAACTTCGCTTTTGATGGCGGAGGCGGTCTTCCGTGCTTCGCCGCGCGCAGCATCTCGACCATTCGCCAGATCTCCCTCACGACTTCACGACCACTCCCGAAAAGCAGCATCATCATTCTTGAAACCCATGGCTTCCGGCTCTCGCCGGAAAGTCCCGCACGTTCTCACCGTCGCGGGCTCCGACTCCGGGGCCGGCGCCGGAATCCAGGCCGACATAAAGGCCTGTGGTGCGTCTGGAGTATACTGCTCCTCCGTCATCACCGCCCTCACCGCCCAGAACACCGTCGGCGTCCAGGTCCGGTCCCGTCGAGCTCGAAAAGTTCGAATTTTCTTCGCCTGGTACTAAATTTTGTTTCTTTTTTGGAGTGGCAGGGGATTCATCCGGTTCCGGAGGAGTTCGTGGCAGAGCAGTTGCGCTCGGTGCTTTCGGATATGGACGTCGATGTGGTATCAGGCTTATACTTAGATTTTTGATCTCGCTTCACTTGAAAATTATCTGGTTTCGGGTAATCAGTTGCATTTTTGGGGAAAATATGTATTCCTTTATAAATTACTAGTAGGATGTATCACTGCGCACGTGCTGTCTTGGTTTTATGTGGAATTTTGAATTCGATTTTCATAAAATGTTGTCTTTTGATTAGGACTGGAGAACTTAGATCATGGGAGCTTGATGTTAACCAGAAGCAAGAGAATGCATCATAAAGACAATAACAAACGACACTTTCTAGCTTGTGTTACTTGTCCGAAGATAGGGACACTTAGCGTGGCATAAAAATTGTGAAGTAATGGTGGACCGTATAATGTAAGGGCTGGATGGGGCTTATGTGTTTGTTTCGTCATGTTTTGCCTTTTTCTGCTATATTTTCTAGTAAGGGGAATCAACAATTAAAGCGGCAACAATTATTTCTGTTGAAAAAAATTTTGAAGTAATTCATGGTGCTCTGAGATTTATTTTAAATTTCAGCTTATAATAAACCTTAGTTCATGACAATGGGATGTGAAGTTCCCTGAGAAAAATTTGAAACAGATTTTTGTATTACTTTTTTCTTTTTTTGGGAAGGTCCCAGTATTACCTGGTTCCTAGCATCCAATGCATGGATGGTTGCTACGATAAAATTGCGTCAGTTTACCTTTGGTAAAGACTTGAACCCGAAAATGCATTTAGGTATTTGCTTCAGATTTCAAAATATATGTCTAGCTTATTTAATGATACTTCATACTTCATCTTTTTGCTGTTCAGGTAAAAACAGGCATGCTTCATTCTGCTAGTATAATCAAAGTTTTGTGCCTTAGCCTAAAAGAATTTCCTGTTCGAGGTGAGTGGATATATCTGACATTATGCTCATTTAAAATAGTTTCTGTTGTTTCATGCTACTTTGGGTGACATGTTTTTTCCCTGAAAGGCAGCTTTGGTGGTTGATCCAGTCATGGTGTCCACTAGTGGAGATATGCTTTCAGCTCCATCTACTCTTGCTACATATTGGTATATGCTACATTCCTTTAATACAAATTAGCTTGTTGGATGGTTAACTTGTATGAGTCTTTCAATCTTTCAAGATAACACATTTGATGGAAACAATGTAAATTATGCTTTATTTTTTGGAGAAGTTCTTTTTTACTTAGGATTCCTGCCTTTTCAATACAGCAATGAGCTTCTTCCAATGGCTGATATAGTGACTCCAAATCTG
Source organism: Trichopus zeylanicus subsp. travancoricus (assembly GCA_005019695.1). Lineage (NCBI taxonomy): Eukaryota > Viridiplantae > Streptophyta > Magnoliopsida > Dioscoreales > Dioscoreaceae > Trichopus > Trichopus zeylanicus. The sequence goes on from RXID01014371.1 coordinate 388,420, forward strand.
AAAGAGGCATCAGCACTTCTTGGTGGGTGTTCATTGAGAACAGTGGATGACATGTGCTATGCAGCAAAATCAATACATACCATGGGTCCTAGGTATAATGCTTATTTGATTAAAATTGATCATAGAAGGCAACATTGAGGTTCCCTAAATTTATCTCTTTTATGTTCTTCTGGATTACTCTTATGGACCATTTTTGCTGTGTTAGGACTTCTGTTTTTTGTGATGGTCATATGAACTAAATTTTCGTGCTTGAAACTGTATCAAAGAATGCCAGTAATTTGTTCTTAAGATTTTGTGAATTTCTGGCATCTATTCGGTTTTTTAAGCTGGACCTAACTTTGATTCTAATTTCTTTTCAAGGCTTCCTGAAATCTGGATGTCATACAGTTTATAATTCTAATAAGTTTGTTTCTGGAGGGATAAATTGCTCATGCAAATGCCTTGGTGATATATGTAGCAGTTGCAGGATTGAAAATTTTGACTGTGAGCTTGCTCACTGTAAGCTCAACTCAGCAACTATCAAACTAAAACATAAGCATAGGATTGCTGTTACAGTTAGCCTCACTTTTGTGATGTGTCATGATGAGTAATGAGACTGATGTTTTCAGAAGTGTGCTTGTAAAGGGTGGGGATCTTCCAGATTCATCTGATTCTGTTGATGTATTCTATGATGGTACAACTTTTATTCATCTGACCTCATTCAAGATATCTGTGATTTAGTAGTTTCTCCTTAGGTTTTGAGATCTAACCCTTTCCTCATTAATTGCTGTAGGGGAACAGTGCCATGAACTCCGTGGATCCCGTGTAGTGACCTGTAATACTCATGGAACTGGTTGCACTCTAGCTTCATATATTGCAGCAGAACTAGCAAAGGGTTCTAAAATGCTGCAAGCTGTACAGGTCCTTTTCCTTGCCATTCCCACCCTTTTTGATGCTTTTTGACCACTCCAAGTAACTTGATGAACTGTCCTTTACATTAAATTTCAAACTATAGCATTTCCTTCTCAATTGACCGAAGCTGCTAATCTGCAAACAAATTATAATTTCTTCACAGGCAGCCAAGAGTTTTGTGGAGAGTGCTCTTCATTACAGCAAAAATCTGACAATCGGTAAAGGACCACAAGGTCCATTTGATCACCTTTTCGAGCTCAAGAGTCATGCCAATCCTTCAGACCCAAATCCACCATTTAATCCAAATGATCTGCTATTATATGCAGTAACAGACTCCGGAATGAACAAAAAATGGGGTCGTTCCATTACTGATGCAGTTCAAGCTGCCATTGAAGGAGGTGCAACAATTGTACAGCTGAGGTCAGTTACTTCCAACCCCTTCCATTCGAGCAAGATGCCAACATAATCCAATTTTGCCTTTTGCTGTCAGAGAAAAAGAAGCCGAAACCCGGGACTTCGTGGAGGCAGCCAGGGCATGCATCTCTATTTGCAGGTCACATGGGGTGCCACTACTGATCAATGATCGAGTTGATGTGGCCCTTGCCTGTGATGCCAATGGAGTGCATGTGGGGCAGTCTGATATGCCTGCACATCTCGTCCGCTTGCTTCTAGGACCGAGAAAGATCATCGGGGTCTCCTGTAAGACCCCCGAGCAAGCAGAGCAGGCGTGGGCTGATGGTGCTGACTACATTGGCTGTGGAGGGGTATTCCCGACCAACACAAAGGCCAACAACCTCACCGTGGGGCTGGAGGGACTGAGAAATGTTTGCTTGATTTCCAAGCTGCCGGTGGTTGCTATCGGTGGCATTGGTGCAGGGAATGCTCGTTCGGTTATGGAGATCAGTGTTCCAAACCTGAAGGGGGTTGCAGTTGTGTCTGCACTTTTTGACAGAGAATGTATTTCAACAGAGGCGCGTAGGTTCAGATCACTCTTGGCGCAATGATGAAATAGGGTTGTCTTCTTGCTCTAACTTGCCAAGGATTGATAATTTGCAGTTTCTCTACTTAGTGATGACCCCTGAAATGAAGTGAGGTTGGATGAATTTTTGCGAACTGTACCATGAGTCTGCACTTCTCAAGAGTACACTGGACATTTCTACAGTATTTGTGTCTAGATTTTTATGGTTAGTATTTGTGTGACGTTTAGTTTTTAGAATGTTGTCCATTTTCTGCCAAAGTCTATTTACTGTTTGTTCTGCTATATAGTGTAATAAACTGTAGAGAAGATAGAGCTACATACAAAAAAAATGAAAGTTATGGCAATTTTATTATGTCACTTGATAGACAGTGGAGTAGCAAACTAGAATTGCATCATTTTGTTTAAAATTTTATAATATTTGAAATAAAATGCGAATGACACCAATTAGAATTACATCAGTCAAGGCCTTGTGTATTGTTTTTTGAGTGTGTGTTCATGAATCATGAAGCTTCTTGTTTGAACCTAATGACCTTATGATTTTTCTGGTGGTTTTTGGTTTTTTGTCAAATTTCTCTGCCATTATATTCATGCTTCATGTTAGAATCATGAACTTCACAAGCTTTCTAGTATAAATCCACATTCCTTAGTATATAAAACCGGCAATTGACATTTGTGATGGGGATGTAGCTCAAATGGTAGAGCGCTCGCTTTGCATGCGAGAGGCACGGGGTTCGATCCCCCGCATCTCCACTATTTTTAATTAATTTATTATTATTATTATTTAAAATTTTCCCCACTCATCGCTACCGCGGGTTTATGAATTCAAAATTGTCTTTTCCACCGACGCCCCGTTGATATAATGCCAGAGCGGGGAAAGAACTCGTCTCGTCTCTCTCCTCTCTTCAGAGCTCTCAGATCCATCCCATCTCCTCTTTTTCCACTCCAATTTAGCCATCGCGTTTCCCACGACTCCAATTCCCTCCGATCATCTCCTACTCCCGATCGCAACCCATGGCGCCCTCATCTCTGACCTCCGGCCACCGCGCCTCCTCCCCTTCCTCCGATCTCGCCGCCTTCGCCGTCGGAGACCCACTTCGATCGGCAACCGGAGAACCGATCTCGCCATGGAGGTCTTGAAAGACTTCACCCTCGATCCTATCGATTCCAAGATCGGCGCGCCCCCAACCTTCCGTCTCCATCTATTGGTACGTGTTTCGTCCCCCTCCGTGCAGATCCCTCTCTTCGCAACCACCTCCTCGATTCTCGATCCGATTCGAACCCTATTTCAGGGAGCAAGCGATGGAGCGTGCTGATTCGCCAAAAATCATGCATCAAAGGTCAATTCCATGATCGTCGATTTTCATCGTTTTCACTCCGATCGGCAGCCGGAGCACCGATCTCGCCGTGGAGGTCTTGAAAGACTTCACTCTAGATCCCATCGGTTCCAAGATCGGCGCACCCCTAAGGCCCCAAGCTTCCGTCTCCATCGGTGGGTCCCTATTTCGTCCCTCTCCGTACAGATCCCTCTCTTCGCAACCACCCCGTCGATTCTTGATCCAATTTGAACCCTATTTCAGGGAGCAGGCGATGGAGCATGCTGATTCACCAAAAAGCCATGCATCAAGTTTCGATTCCATGATCGTCGATTTCCATCGTTTCCTTGATGTGTTTTGATGTGTGGTGGCGTGAAAAATTAGGGCATGTGATGATGTTTTAATCTCGAAATCCAAGAAAAAAGGCGTGGAGGATTTGCAAGCTTAGATGGTGAGGGCGAGCGCTCGTGCTCTCTCTCTCTCTCTCGTTTTATTTTATTTTTGTTGATTGCTTTGTCTTTTATCTGGTGATTCGTACGGAGCTTGATTGTTCCAAGTTATCACGTTGACTTGTTTTACTTTTCAGAATTGATGAACTCGCCGAGTATGCTAATTGATCTTTGATTTGAAGTTTCATATTGAAATTCGCATCGATCCCCATTTTTTGTGAAGATTTGATGACGTGTTTTGATTTCTTGTAGCATGGAACTTGAAGAATATGGTGATGTCCGATGCTTGATGGTGGAGGCTGCATATCAAGGAAATGGCATGGAGGATCCGTGAGCTAAGATAGTGAGCACAAGCGTTTTCCTTCTATTTTTGTTGATTGCTTTGCTTTGTGTTTCAGTTAGTTCTGCACCGAAATCGTTGCAAGTTATAATGGGCATTTAGTTACTCTATAGACTTGCATGTACCCACTAACTGATAGGGCGCTGTGTATAATTGGTTCGAGTTTTTAGGGAATAAAATCACCTCGATCCTGATTTTAGTGACTATTTTAACCTCTTAATCATACTAAAACTCAAACCCGCATTTCAAAAACGCCATAATTTACCATTGCTAGGGCTTCTGTTTTGGTACTAGTAATGCAATTTCGTGCATATGTGAGTCACTGCGTGCAACTCTTGCATTTTTCTTAGTTTAAAAGCCCTTTTCTGGTGAACCTGTCGACCTTTTGTCCGTTTAATTTAATCAGCTTTTGAGGGGTTTTAATCAGGAATATGACTCGACAGCTGGAAGGAAAATACCATGAAATTCATCATTTGATGAATTTCAGGTACTAAACGCTATAACTTTTGCCGTTTTAATTTCGCTTTGGTTGATGTATAGTTTGGAAACCATGTGATTGATTTGGTTATTCTGCCCTGCTTATAAGATTATCCTGCGTCTAAGATTAATGTCTATCGTGTTGTATTTTTTAAGTTATCTTACTTTTGTGAAGTTAGTAATGGATTAAGAAGCAAGGGGTGAGCCTGGATTTGCTTAATTAGCCTGGTTTAACGCCATAGTCTAACCCAAATTTCAGGTTAAACCTGGCTAATTTAGTTCATCCATGTTGACCACATTTGCTAAACCATAACTGGAGAGACCTCAAGGGTTGTCAGGTCTTTTTTATGTGATATGTGTGAATATTAAACCTCACAGCTTCTTGCTTATTTGGAGCTCGTTTTATTTATTCAGGATTAATAGTGTTTCTTTTGCGTACTTAGTTCTAAGCTTGTTCTCCATGAATTAATTGTTCTCTTCACTCCTTTTTGCTGTGCTTGTTATTGTCCTCGCTCCAGATTTAGCTTTTATGATTGAAAAAAAGTAGTTCTTGCTTTTATTATCCACAGTACGTACATTTAGTTCTACGACGCAAGTTAGGCTCGCAATGACATTTCTAAATCAAGACCTATAACTACTATTTCTATTTTTAATTTAGGAAAGTCAAGACATTAGTAATATCAGTATCCAATCCGGTGTTTTTTTGTCTTTTTAAGTTGTATAAAGCACTTCTTATATAGTGGACATTAACTGGTTGAGTATACACCTTTAATTTACACGAGTACCTTTCCTTTGTCAAAACAAATTTCTCTGGTTTTTATTTTCTGAAAAAAAGTCTGAATTTTATAGACCTTGCATATTCTCCCGAGTTACTGAGATTTTTTATGCTTTTTACCAGCCAGTGCCCGAAGGTGCTAAAATTACCTTGTTTCCTTTTTTGTATTTGTATTTCTGCTTTGATATGTGAATTTTTTCCATGCTCAATCTTGTCTTTGCTAGTGCACAGTTTTAGAATTAAGGGTGACTCGTTAGGCATCAAACTGCACATTTCACGTCCTAAAACGATAAATTAGCCTATTAGGCACATTCTCTTCTTTTTTTTACTTTGTCAAAGAAACCACATAGAAAATCATATCTCTTTCCTTTTCATTTCTTTTTTTGGATAGAAAATCATAGTAAAAACCAACGAATTATGTTTTTCTTTTCTCACAAATAATCAACGGGATCCGCTGAACTTCGTCCAGTCAAAATATGTTTTCTTTTTTTTACTTTGCCGGACTTGGTTTTTTTCCTTCGGAAAAAAGTAACGCCTAAGAAATGATTATGGATTGGCAGTATGTGGCCGGGTTCTTTTAGTATTAAAAATATAAAAAATCAGAAAAATTAGAAGAGATTAAATAAAAATTATAATGTTGTTATATCTAAATTAATTAATTTATGAGTAACATGTTTTAAATTATAATTGCCCATACAATAAATTGTTAAATAATTTTTTAAAAAAATTAATTTTCTTCTAAAGGAGAATTAACGACTCCCTACTAGGCAGGCTGCCGCCGTTGTTTTTCAAAATTTGGCCCGTGAGGGAGGTAACCAGAGAGGGATGGGTTTTCAAAATTGGTAAATCAACCCCAGCCAATTTGCATGTCCCGTGGTGCTAGGCCTGCGGGCTACACAATCAATTCAACCGGATTTATCCGGTTGTGAAAAACACGTAAGATAGATGGTTTCTGCCAAACACCAAAAATAAATGTCTTTTGACAACTAACCAATAAGAGCAAGGTTTTTTAAATATCTTTTTTCTTGGATAGCCATTATAGAGACTCTAGGGAATTAGATTTCCGTTGGGCTGCCTAGTCAGGCCTTCGCTTCAGTCTGCCTAGTTCATTTGCAGATTTTTCAGAATGAATATTTAGCTTACTATTTTTCAGAATGAAAATCCTGGTTCATTTAGCATGATTTGTTTTATTTGTCAAATTTGCAGATGATCTGAGGATGACAGGTTATTCTCAAAATAGCAGGCATCAAAAACTACCAGATCAAACGTATTTTATGTGCTGAAGCTCTTCATACGTCAGTCTGAAGACACACCAACCGACCGTAACGACATATTCTATGCAGAATTTTTGTAATTATAAAACAACATTTACAATTTTTTGTTTAAATGATCAGAAAATGACATATTGGTATGGCATCTGAAAATGTTATTTGATTAACTGAAAGTAAAAAATAAGCATAAAAAAATCACTTAATTTCATTTTAGGATAATTACCTATAATCTCCTGTAATTTTCAGGATTATTTATACTCCTTCTTTTCCAAAAATATTTACTCACATCCTCTTATTTAATTAAATTTTTCTTAAAAAATTTTGATTTTACCCTCCGAAATTTGATTTTTTTTCGAATAACATCTCAAAATTACTCCGAGTCATAAAAAAGACTCCAAATTCAGATTTTTGCAAATAATACTCCGAAATTATTTCGATTTACGGAAAAATCTCTGAAATTCGGTGCGCAGGCGGCAGCGGGAGCGGAGGCCCGAGGACGGCGGCGGGAGCGGACGGCGGAGATGGCAAGCGAGACAAGGCCGAGGCCGGCGAGCGGGCGTAGAATCCGAAGTTCAAGGTCGGCGAGCAAGCGTGAAAGCCGGAGGTCGAGGCCGACGAGCGGGCACGAAAATCGGAGGCCAAGGTCGTCTGGGAACGGAGGCCGAGGCCGGCGAGTGGGTGCGAAAGCCGAAGGCCGAGACAGTCGGAGGTTGTCTGGGGACGAAGGCTGAGGAACGCCTGCACGCAGGGGCATACTGCCAAGGCTGAGGCCGTCTGGGGACGGAGGCCGAGGCCAGTGCGCCAGCACGCGGTCGCAGACGACCTTGGCAAATATTCAAATATTCAAACGATCTATTTTTTAATGTATAAATATTAAATTTGTAATTTTAAATTAAAAAACCTTTAATGTCTTTTTTGTAAAATTTTATTTAAAACATGATAAAAAAAATATAGCTTTATTTATAAATAAAAATATTGAAGAGGTCTATTTGTAAATGTACAACATGAAAGTTGTAATTTTAAATTTTAAGTTTTCAAACCTTCAATGGCTTATTTGTAAAATTTACTTATAAAATAAATAAAATTTCGACTTATTTATAAATAAAAATACTCAAGGTGATCTATTTTTAATGTACAAATATTTGTAAATGTACAATATGAAAGTTGTAATTTTAAATTTTAAGTTTTCAAACCTTCAATGGCTTATTTGTAAAATTTATTTATAAAATAAATAAAATTTAGACTTATTTATAAATAAAAATATTCAAGGTGGTCTATTTTTAAATGTACAAATATTAAACTTGTAATTTAAAATTTAAAATTTTAAAACCCTCACTGTCTTTTCTGTGAAATTTAATATTAAAAATGATTAAAATGTAAACTTACTTATAAATAAAAATAATCAAGAGATCTATTTGTAAATATACAATATGAAACTTGTAATTTTAAATTTTAAGTTTTGAAACCTTCAATGACTTATTTGTAAAATTTACTTATAAAATAAATAAAATTTAGACTTATTTATAAATAAAAATATTAAAGATGGTCTATTTTTAAATATACAAATATTAAACTTTTAATTTAAAACATTAAATTTTAAAACCTTCACTATTTTTTTTGTAAAATTTAATATTAAAAATGATTAAATTGTAGATTTATTTATAAATAAAAATAATAAAGAGATCTATTAGTAAATGTACAATATGAAACTTGTAATTTTAAATTTTCAATTTTGAAACCTTCAATGACCTATTTGTAAAATTTACTTATAAACTAAATAAAATTTGAACTTATCTATAAATAAAAATATTCAAAATAGCCTATTTTTAAATATACAAATATTGAACTTGTAATTTGAAATTTTAAATTATGGTGAAAATTATTAGGCAAATACACTTTTAAGCTACTATTATTTTCATGATTGAGAAACTTCACCACGATTAAAACCTTGCATATCTTTTTATTTTGTGATCAATAAAACAGAAAAGTAAATGAGAAACTTTTACAACTTTCAGGTGAATTTGGTTGCATATAGAAGCTGTATGACAGAATGATCTAAATTTGTACTAGTTGTGTGGCACTAATTGGTTTATGCCAAGATGCAAAATCTCTCAACATTACCCGTTTGAACCAAGGAAGAAGAAAAGCCATGCAAACATAATTAGTTGATGTTAATCAGCTAAAGAACATGTCTGTGACAATAGGATCAACATTATGACAAACTGGAGTAAACTAAGTACAGTTTGCATCTAACATGGATGCTTGCAGTTTTTCATAGGTCACCCCCTTTGATGCAGTCCTAAAGGGGTGAAACAATAAGGACAACAAAAAACATGGCATTCTGCAGATGAAACAAAAATTCTGACTTCCAAACTTTAGGCAATCTTGTGTAACCCTATGTAGTGATCAGGAGGTATGGAAGTGAGCAACGGATGCCGTCCATGCCATATGGCTTTGAAAACACAATTCTTGTGAGCATGTACTGATTGCAAAGGCCCTTGACTAATCAGTGATGATTGGGATTCACTGCTCTCCTGCTCCCATCCAAAAGCATAAATTAACTTAAGCATGTTTTTTTAATGACAGAAGTTAACACAAGCGGCTTACCGCTATCATAGATCTTCAACTTTAAATTTCGAACCAAATGACATGAATCAAAGAAAGCCGCTTAAAATATTAGTAAATACTTAAACAAAAACTCATATTTCCTATAATGCTATTGCTGCTTTTCTACCTGAACCATAAGCACTCAACACTTCCAATTCTATTATGGTACACAAGCTTCACCAGATAATGAAAATAGCAATTAACAGCGATAACAAGACTTTACCCTTTGTCCTTGACCTCCCACAAGCTAACAAATCCATCCAAGACACTCCAAGGTGATAGAAGTGTATTGTGACATGAAGTAAATCGATTGGGAATAAAATAAAAAATGTTCATCAGAAGCAAATCACAACATCGAGTTCTATGTGTCAGCCTTGAATTGATGAATTAAATTCTGCAGAATGACTTTTTAAGTTCAAAAAACTCATCTGCAACAATTCCTAGGGTAAACATGAATCATAAAGCTGAAACCCAAAGTTATGGTATAAAAACTGGACAAAGTGAACAACGCCACTTGGTGAAATAGAATGCACTCAGAGTTATGATAACCAAACAATATGACATCATCATCATCTTCAAGAAGATAGCTTACCCAATCAAAATTGATCTTAGGGATCTAACGAACTTCCTGCAAAAAAACACAGTGACATTTATTAATATATTATTTCAAAATCACATAAAATAAGAAAAAAATTATCAATTTTTTTAAAGAAAAACTCACATGGTAAATGCATACTAAAATTTGAAGTCATCACGGTAGACTTTCCTCTTCCTCTTCCCCTGCTACGTCCTCTTACATATTGGTTTCCCACTGATTGTTGATTACTGCTAAATTCAGAAGCTTCAATTTGTTGTTGTAGTCCAAGAGACTCTTTACACGCTCTCTTGTTGTGTCCCACCTGACCACATCTACTGCAAGTATATATCGCTCTACTTGATGTTTCGATTGGATCCTTAATCCTTTTCCTCTTAGGCCTACCGGGTTATCTCCTTGAACGTGGAGAAAGTACTTACAGAGCATTTGACACAAACACCCAAAGTTGTTGGCTTAGCAATGGAGTTACAGAAACATCATATATTCTTTTGTATGTCTCTAGAGTGTAGTAGTCATCAATAAAATCAATAGGATCAAGCCGAATATCAAGGAAAACAACAATACCATGAACGGAAGACACTCTTGTCAGCTGCCACTGCCTACAGTCACAAATCCTCTGCCTTATGTCCACAATTCATCGGCCAACAGGATCACTGACCTCTGAAATATCATCAGAAGATCTCCAAATACGGTATTCGCCACGTGCCTGTGAAACTTTCCTAATAAAAGCTTCTATTCTTGGCACTAGCTTTCCAGACCAGTGAGATCCTTCATTTTGTCTTGTGGCAAATTTTACCATTATCTTCTACTTGATGAAATCATGTAATTCAAAAAAGGGAAACATCCTGTCATCCTGAATAAAACTGTTAAATAACAGAAATATTGTTAGTCACATAATGACATTTCACTGAATGATCAAAGTGACTTCTACTCCATGCAAAATCATTTATTTGTTTCATGTACAGCCAAACTGGTATGGATAGCTGTTTAATCCTCTCCGTGTACTTCACGAATTCAGTAGGCAAAAATATATTTGAAGCATTAAAAACCAAATTTTCTAACATTTTCGTAGGATAGGATCTTTTGAAGTTTACAATCACATGTCTTATACAAACTCTATAATCAGCATGTAAGAGAATATTTTTCACAGCATCAGAAAGACCTTGTTGTCTATCTGAAATAATAGCCAAGTTATTTAAATTTCTAATAACCCGTTGCAAGTTATATAGAAACCATAACCAATATTGGTATGTTTCTACTTCTGCAACAGCAAATGCAACTGAAACTAGGTTATTCTCCTCATCAATTCCACTAGCTGAAAGCAATGTGCCTTTATATTTCTCTTTCAAGAAACATCTATCAACTCTCAATATAGGTCTGCATCCAGTAAAAAATGCTTTCCTACAAATATGTAGTGACAAAAAACATTTTTGGAAAGACATCTGGACATTGAGTAAAATGCGCAATATTACTAGGATGTCTCCTCTCCAACTCTGCCTTTAGCGAATGAAACAAATTAAAAAATTCTTCTTCATTGTCATGAATAATCCTGCAAGGATAGTCTTTTCCTTTCCAAACCTGCATAAAAGTCAGTCTGAGACAGTATTTCTCATTCATCATTTTCTGTATTTGCTTAACTGTGATTTGCTTGTCAACACACATCCAATGCAAAACTTGGTTGCTTACCCATTCAGCACTTGTCATTTTGTTTCCAGAAATATTGACAGCAATACAAGTATGAACTGGTTTCATTTTCCTTATTTGAAAACCTGAACCATCAGATCTCTCTGAAGCATGAAGCCTCCATCGGCAATTCGCAGAAGCACATCTGACTGTTACTCTGTTACGATCATTTTTCACAAACAAAAACTGAAATCTGTGCAGAATACAGTACTGTTTAAGAGCCAATCTGAATGCATGCACATCTTTAAATACGTCTCCTATTTTCAGAACATTGTCATTCAAATTATCTTCAAATAAAGATAGTAAATCATCTTCCGCTCTGTCTTCTACTCCTTCGCCTTATCTTATATCTTTTTCCTCCTGCTCAGCAACTAATTCATCATTATCATTCTCCTCCTCCTCATCTTCATCATCATCAGAAGAAAAATTTAACCTATGAAAACTAGAATAAAAAAAACAATCATTTAAATCTGAATCAATATATTCATCTTATTGCATATTGTGATACACAGAAGATTCTCCTGAAATAAATTCCCTTTGACCATACTGTGATGTGCCAAATATAGGAGTCAAAAGAGTCAGCCTTGGTGCAGACACCGCTGATAAGGGATCAACTATGTCCTCTACTGATATATAGATATTGCTATGCTTCAAGTCTTGAATCACTGTCCACGTTGCTTCCAGCTGAATTTCACTGTTGATTGACATATAAATTGGAGGATTGCTATTTGGATATAAATACTTAATCACAAGTAACTCATTTGTCCTTACTTTAACCAATTTACAGGCTTCAGTTTATAATTCTACAATTGTGTATTCTTTTTTGTATTAACCAGTAAAAACTTCTGCCTACCAAATACATATTTTCTTCTTGAGTATATTCCACTTCCTTCTAATATCCTCTATAACAGAGCACTAATCGTACAAAATTCTCCGAATCAGACATCTATAAATACACAATATCAAAAATTAGATATAAAAAACAGATAGAATGATTGTGGCAAGTGAGGGGGAGGTGACCGTCGAGGGGAGGCTGGCCGTCTGTGGTTGGGGGTCACCTGAGGCAGTCTGTGCGGAGGGTCTGCAGCACTGAAGCAAGAAGTGGGAGGGGGTGGCTGTCTATAGTGGAGAGGGGGGAGGGGGGGGGGGGGGGGGGGGGGGGGGGGGCATCTGAGGCAGTCGGGAGAGGGTGGATTTCTGAGGCAGTGAGGCAAAGGGGAAGGGGTAGGGGGATTGACCGAAATTCGATTTTTTGCAAATAACACCCCAAAATTACTCCGATTTACAGAAGTCCCCGAAACTCAGATTTTTGCACATAACACCCTGAAATTATTCCGATTTACGAAAAAGTCCCCAAAATTCGGATTTTTGCAAATAACACCCCAATTTTGCGAAATCGTCGTCCGATCGCTGCTTTGCGCCGCGCCCCCCACGTCGTAGCTACTCTGTCCTTCATCCTTGGCCCCCAGCTCTGCCCCCACATCATCGTTGCCGCCCTACTTCGCCCTCGGTCCCCCCCCCCCTCTTTTCCTTCACGTCCGAGGCCAGCAAGGACACCAGATGGAAGAAGGCCGGGTGGCGGACGTCCGCGCGTGATAGCGCCTTGGCGCAAACACCAAAGGCAAGGTGGTCTCGGCCGTTCGTCCCCGAACAGCCTCAACCGCCGTCCCGGGACCCTCGTCGGCCGGTGTCCGCGACCGCGCGTTGACCTCGGCCGTTCACGCCCGTGCGCTGTCATGCCAACCTCAACCGTCCGCACCTGCGTGTCTGCGCGCCGGCCTTGGCCTCCGTCCTCGGACGGCGTCCACCGCCGTGCCGCCCTTGGACACCCTCCACGCCGTGGGGGGCACGACGCAGAGAAGCGACCAGAAAGTAATCTTCTTGCCGACGGGATAGCGACAATAGCGGCTGCGCAGGGAGCGGCAACGGAGACACGTTTCAAAATTAGGGTTACAGTGAAGGAGACGGTTTTAAAAGAAAATTTCGGGAATTTTTTTGTAATTCGGAATCATTTCGGAGTATTATTTACAAAAATCCGAATTTCTGAAATTTTTCTATAAAGCAGAATAATTTCGGTGGTTATTTGCAAAAATCCGAATTTCGGGAACTTTTCCGTAAATCGGAATAATTTCGGAATGTTATTTGAGGTGTTATTCAGTTTCTATAAATCAGAATAATTTTGGGATGTTATTTACAAAAAACCGAATTTCGGCCAAGCCCCCCCCACCCCCCCCCCCCCCTTTGGCCATCACTGCCATTCGACCCCAGCCCCTCCCATGCCTCTGGACGACCCCCCACCACAAGACAGATTAAGCCACCACCTCCCACCGCAGTACCGCACGCAAGACCACCGCACAAACGCCTCAGACGACCCCCAACCACATACAACCAGCCCCCACAACCCCCCCCCCCTCCTTCACTCATCACAATCCTTCTATCTGTTTTTTATATCTAATTTTTGATATTGTATATTTATATGTCTGATTCGAATAATCTGATGCGATTAGTGCTCCGTTATGGAGAATATTAGAAGGAAGTCAAACATACTCAAAGAAGAAAATATGTATTTGGTAGATAAAAATCTTTACTGGTTGATACAAAAAAATACACATTTGCAGAATTATGCACTAAAGCCTGTAAATTAGTCAAAATAAGAACAAATGAATTACTAGTAATCAAGTATTTATATCCAAATAACAGTCCTCCAATTTATATGTCAATTAATAGTGAAATTCAACTGGAAGCAACGTGGACAATGATTCAAGACTTGAAGCATAGCAATATCTATATATCAGTAGAGGACATAATTGATCTCTTATCAGCGGTGTCTACACCAAGTCTGACTCCTTTAACTCCTACATTTTGCACATCACAGTATGGTCAAAGGAAATTTATATCAGGAGAATCTTCTATGTATCACAATATAGAAAGAGATGAATATATTAATTCAGATTTAAATGATTATCCTTCTAATTTTAGTTTTCACAGTTTGAATTTTTCTTCTGATGATAATAAAAATGAGGAGGAAAATGATAATGATGAGTTAGTTACTAAGTAAGAGGAAAAAGACATAAGACAAGGCGAAAAAAGAGTAGAAGACAGCGAAAGATAATTTACTGCCTTTACTTGAAAAAAATTTAAATGACAATGTTCTGAAAATAGGAGACGTATTAAAAAATATACAAGCATTCAGTTTAACTCTTAGGCAGTACTATATTCTGCATAGATTTCAGCTTTTGTTTGTGAAGAATGATCGTAACAGAGTAACAGTCAGATGTGCTTCTGCGAATTGCCGATGGAGACTTCATGCTTCAGAGAAATCTGATGGTTTATGTTTTCAAATAAGGAAAATGAAACCAGTTCATACTTGTATTACTGTCAATACTTCTGCAAACAAAATGGCAAATGTTGAATGGGTAAACAACCAAGTTTTGCATTGGATGTGTGTTGACAAGCAAATCACAGTCAAGCAAATACATAAAATGATGAATGAGAAATACAGTCTTAGACTTATTTATATGCAGACATGGAAAAGTAAAAACTATCCTTACAGGATTATTCATGGCAATGAAGAATAATCTTTTAATCTGTTTCATTCGCTAAAGACAGACTTAGAGAACAAACATCCTAGTAATATTGCGCATTTTACTCAATATCCATGTCTTTCCAAAAAAATTTTCTGTCACTACATACTTATAGGAGAGCTTTTTTTTACTGGATGCAGACCTATATTGAGAGTTGATAGATGCTTCTTGAAAGGGAAATATAAAAACACATTGCTTTCAGCTAGTGGAATTGATGGGAAGAATAACCTAGTTTCAGTTGCATTTGGTGTTACAAAAGCAGAAACATACCAATCTTAGTTATGTTTTCTACATAACTTGCAACGGGTTATTAGAAATCTAAATACCTTAGCTATTATTTCAAATAGACAGAAAGGTCTTTCTGATGCTGTAAAAAATATTCTCTCACATGCTGAGCATAAAGCTTGTATAAGGCATGTGATTGCAAACTTCAAAAGATCTTACCGTAGAAAAAGGTTAGAAAATTTGATTTTTAATACTTCAAATATATTTTTGCCTACTGAATTCGTGAAGTACACGAAAAGGATTAAACAGCTATCCATACCAGCTTGGCAGTACATGAAACAAATAAATGATTTTGCATGGAGTAGAAGTCACTTTCATCATTCAGTGAAATGTCATTATGTGACTAACAATATTTCTGTCATTTAACAGTTTTATTCAGGATGGCAGAATGTTTCTTTTTTTTAAATTACATGATTTCATCAAACAGAAGATAATGATAAAATTTGCCACAAGAAAAAATGAAGAATCCCACTGGTCTGAAAAGCTAGTGCCAAGAATAAAAGCTTTTATCAGAAAAATTTCACAGGCACATGACGGATACCATATTTGGAGGTCTTATGATGATATTTCAGAGGTCAGTGATTCTGCTGGCCAATGGATTGTGGACATAAGGCAAAGAATTTGTGACTATATGCAGCAGCAGCTGACAAAAGTGTCGTGCGTTCATGCTATTGTTGTTTTCCTTAATATTCGGCTTAATCCTATTGATTTTGTTGATGACTACTACACTTTAGACACATACAAACAAAATATGATATTCCTGTCACGTCATTGCCAAGCAAGCAACTTTGGATGTCTGTGCCAAATGCTCTACAAGTACTTCCGCCTCCGCTCCAGCCGCCTCTGCTCTAGCCGCTGCCCACGCAGATTTTTCCGTAAATCAGAATAATTTCAGAGTACTATTTACAAAAATCCGAATTTCAGAATTTTTTCTGTAAATCAGATTAATTTCGAAATGTTATTTACAAAAAACCAAATTTCGAGGTGTTAAATAATTAAAAATAAATTTTTAAGGGTTTAATTGTAATAATAACAAAAAGTAAATTCAAAATTTTTAAAAAAAATTTTGATTAAATAACAATTTGAAAGTGTAGGCAAATATTTTGGAAAAGGAAGAGGAATGAGTAATTCCAAAAATTACGGGAAATTGTAGGTAATTAAGACTAATTACAGGTTAATTATCTCCTTTATTTTTTATTGACTTTTGTAATTGATCAAAAGTAATTAATTTCTGACTTTTGATTAGACCAAAACATATTTCAAAAGTATAAAATATTATTTATTTAAGAACAATAAACATTTCTTAAACATATATTATTACTATATTAAAAACTATTAAATTTTTTAGAATTTAAATATTATTGTTTTTACTTTTAAAAATAATTTCAAAATAAAAAATATTTTATTTTTATTTCTAAACCAAAAGTGATAAAAAAATAAACTAATTTTAAAACAAAACATTTTCATATAATCAAATAATAAAAATAAATAAAAATAATTTCACTTTCAACAACTTTTGTTTAATCTCAAACAATTTGGCTTGGGCAGTCAGGCAGCAAATTTTGAATCTAACAGGGTTACCTAGGCGACTAGCAGACTTAATTAATTATAAAACTCTATTTAGAATATTCCATTTAAATGATAAAAAAAAGGAGGTAACTTGCCCAGGCGCTGAGTAACCCGTTTGGGTCAACCTTGGGTACCGGCCACAAACTTTTCACAAATGGGCACACAAGCAAAATTCAAAGTGTTCTGTTTATCTCAATTAAATAAGGTATATTTCTTGCTAAAAAATTTTCCTCCGGAGAACAATTTGGAAAGTGAGATACCTGTGTAGTTTTTGAAAATTTAACCAACCTCACAATTGTAGTTTTTGAAAATTTAACCATCTAAGAATTCACTTTCACATTGTAGGCTTACTCAAAGACAACTACTATTAACTCAAGACTCAAAAAAAAAAATCACCTTGCAGCTCTTCAAGAAGTTGGGAATGTGATTATAACAGAAGCCTCAACTTTAAATGCAGCACAGACCTTGAACAGGGCACCATGTGAGTTCATGGGGAAAAAGTTAAAAAAGGGACAAAACTGCTAGATGACAATGATAGGCATATATTTACCGCTGATGATACAACTCATTTCACGTGAAATTGGTTTTGCCGTGTGCTCAACAATTTCTTAAATTGAATATTTCAATTATACACTTTCAGCCTATAAACACAGATGATAATCAGGAGGATATTCGGCATAGCTCTTTGAAAGTCAGATTTGAAATGCATGTTTTAGAAAACCACAGTATATGCCTCAAAAAAATTCTTAGGTTATTGGGCAGACCTATTCCAGCACAAATTCTACCAACAGATTTGAAAGGCATGAATGAATGTGACAGTATTTGTGAAAAAGGAAAGCAGCAGCCCCTGTATAAAATGTTCGAGCTAAAGATGCTTAAATCCAGCAGTCCACTAGGTTCTACAGTCTCTAACAATAAATATTGATACAGTTGGATGTTTCTGACTACATTTAACTATTCATTTAAAAATACTAAGGGTGTGTTTGTCAACGGATCAATGGGAGATTAGCGGACTTAACCCAAGTCTTTTTGCCAAATGGGTGTTAAAACTCAATCTAATTTCTGTCACCTTTAATCCCCCAAACTCCAATTAAATCAAAAAACTCCTTTGAGGAATTCTAAATTTAATCCCTCTTTATACTAAAAAACCCAGGTTAAATTTAATCCAGTTCATGTCGGGTTAAATTTAACCTAAGTTTAATCCCTCCCAACAAAACACACCCTAAAAGTTGGAGATTAATCTATAGTAGAGATAACTGGCAGCATTTCCTAGGTGGTTCTGTTAAATGGACTTTCATAGCACATTACACAAACTTGGAACTTCTAGTGGAAGTCTACACATAGTTATTGATTTAAACTATTTCAAACCTTCAAAATTTATAAATATAGATCAATCAAATCCTGTACCAAGCTTGTTGATACAATCTTCATCAAGATTCTCTTCAAGAACAGCAAAAGAAAAAGGCTGATTCCATATTCCATGATCTTACAACTAGGCTAACTTTGTCATCCACTGAGTTTCATGAGATTATGCAAGATCACCAACAAACAAGTCCCATAAAACCAACCAGGTTCAACGATTCATGGCAATATCCTTGTTCAGTCAAGTCATACCTGGTTGAGGGAATGGAAAACAACATATAGATGATACAATACCCTCAGGGCAACATAGTTCAAGCATGATTCAAAACCTAAGTCATCAATTGTCCAGACCCACCTGACAAGGCCCACAACTCAAGACTGAAAATTACACACTGAAATTTTGGGCTTGGGCCTTGCTCAGGTTTAGCTGTTAAAATCCAGGGTTGGGCTTGGACTACAGAATGTCTAAGCCCAGTTCAATCCATTGACAGCCCTTTGGCCTTTAACTGACATCCTAGTTACAGAAAACATAACCCACAAAAGCCATGGACGGACAAGAGAAATAATCTGCGCTGAACAGAAATTAGATAAGTTTTCTAACCTTTTCTGGAGGAAGATCAATCCCCAAATTGCATTGAGGAAGAGTTATTCCATTGGCTTCTTCAAGGATTTCATCCAAATGCTTCAGACCCTACAAGAACAAAACACAAAAAAATTTGGCATCCATGATGGGTTTACAAGAAACAACATGGACAAATGGGTGATCTTAAGTAAATAGCAATGACACTCACCTCCACAATTTCAACCATCACAAAATTCCTTGTTTCCTGAAGATTCTGAGTCTGAAGAAAAGCTCTAAGCTGTATTTAACAACTAGGTTATATTTTTGCTTGATAAAGAAGAGAAATATGCCTACTAGTGAGATAAGAAAAATATGATGTACATTAGTAATGCAGAAGTAAGAAAACTATATTAATGATTTTATAAATAGATAAACATTAGTCTTTTTCTTTCATGAATATTGTATTTGAGAAATAAATCAAGCAAAGCATTCACCTTTTAAGACAAGGGAAAGCTGTGCCATTCACAGGAGTTTAGAGAATTCCATCTTGAAACTTGTGAAATTTCCCCATTCTAGTCCCAAGTTTTTTGCTTTACAATTCTGGCATGCTCATCCAGCTACTATCTATCCAAAGAACAAAAAAATGAGGGAAACCAAATATGATGGGTCCATAAGTGTTTAAAGGTGTACATGCCCATACATGCAACCATTGCCAATATCTATAGATACTAGTGCTTGCACACCATTCTCTTGCATCATGAGTTGTTTGCTCTATGCCTGCAAAAGAATAAGGCATGTCTCATGTTCCCACCATCTTTGTTGGGCATTGGCATATTTAGAATCTCTAGATCACTGTCTATGACCACCCACAAGTGACAGCTCTATAAATGTGTGACCCAATAAGTTAGAGTTCTACATTATTATACTTTAAAGGTAGTGTCAGATGATGTCTTTTTCGCCACAATTGACAGGAAGAAAGTTAGTTTCACTTCAAAGAAACCTTCAGATGTTTGTCTGCAACTGTAAAAGCTTAAAACAGCTTACCTTCTGTGCATTTTCAGTTTGGCTGAGCGTACGAAAGGGAAATAAGATCAACATTATTGTGAGAACTCCAAGAAGATATAACCTGATAAAAAATCACAACGAGAAACAACATGGTATAAGGAAAATACTAGACATAATCCGAGTTAGATCGAAGACTCAACGAAACATTTTAACAGGGTGCAGGTAAAAAATCTTTGGAACTGACCAAGACAAACAGACAATTGAAACAAAAACCTGTTGGATATCTTATGAAACTGGAATGCAAGAAGAGACACAAATTTGCAAAGAATAAAAGCACCTACTCTAAATTCATGGCATATGAGCATGAGCTAGAAAACTGGATTTTAAGGAAGGGGATTTACATCCACTGATAGTGTGTATCTCACCTTCCCAGAGCTTAAGCAGAGTAAATTCATCCAGATCAGGTTCTGGAAGAACATCAATCTGGATGACTTTATAAATACACAAATTAGGTTCAAAATCCTCAATGTAAAAGTTATTTCAATGGAAAAAGATCTCAGTGACTTGGTTTATTTATCTCCCATACATGAGAGTACATAAGGCACTCTGGAAATGAGGTTTGCTGAAAGAATTTGAGAAAATAATGCTACATAGGAAAACAGAGGGGTACAGCTAACTATTCTGTACATCCAAACAACTGAGGGGAAAGAATGCTACTAACTAATATACTATAAAAACAATTTTTACCTCAAAAATGATGAATCCCTAGACCAGCAGCCTTAGTGCCTAACAATTGTAATTGTTACCAATCTGACAAAACTAAATGCCTTAGCTAATATTAGAAATTCAAGCCTAGTCGATCAATCTAAAATCAGCTGAAACCTCATTCCGGAGCATAATTTGATGTTGTGATGTAACTGGCACACCAGGCATTCAACCAAAAAAATAGATAGAACTAGAATTAACTGCTTGTCAGAACTAGAAAAGGTAAGTAACAAACCAAAGCTGCACTTGTGGTACATGCAGAGTGAAAATGAAGCCTGCTAGTGTGGCACTGTTCTTCACTAAGCAGGTTACATGTTTACCATTTATCTCAGCAACCTGAATGAAAAGGTTCTGATGGATAAAATGATGAAAAGAGAGATAACATCATTGTATTCTCCGTAATGTAAAGAAAAAACACACACAAGTTTTTCACCTCAAGCCATACATACGGAGGTTGTTTCACTCTGTGTAAAGATATTGCCCAAGAAATATCATGTCACCCATTTTTACTTTCTGCAACCACAATAAGAAATTTGAAGGAATCACATCAGTAAACATATGGCAAAACAGAAGAACAAGTTAGCATCATGGTTCAAATATTCCAGAAACCAATAATGAGTTCAAGAAATGGCCTTCAAGTAGAAGGCACGATGTATGAGCTTCCTCGGTTGTAAAACCATATTTGATTCCAAGTTCTTTCTATTTTTATGTTTTTACATCAGGGATATTTGCCAATTCCTTTCCATAGGAATATCTGGAAAACTACAAGTAATTCATAGCCAATTTGATCAATCTGCCTCAGGCATATGCTGAATATTCCACATAGATAAACTAGGCAACCTTAAATAACAATGTTCTAATCAGTTCAATGGAAGATGTAAGATATGAAAAGCAGTTCACCAAGAAATTACACCAAAATAAGCAAATCAAATAACTGGATGAGTTGGGATTGAGCCATGCCTTAGAGAGGTCTAAAAAATTCACACGTAAGACTTCAGAAGAGGGGAGTTTAGAGAGGTCCGGTGTAATTGTGACACAAGCATCAGCTTTCAACTCAATTGGGTACCCACTATTGTTGTAAACTTGAAGCTCTGGACCCATAGAGTCCAACATAACCTGAAAATAAAAAAATGTAGATGCACTAAGAAACAACTTCCTCAGCAATACAGAAAAGCTTCCTTTTCCACAAATTCTCAGCAAAAAAGATACAGGATAGTGTAATTTCCAATCATCTGACACAAACCAAAAGTAGTGCTTCACAAATAAGGCAACTGAATCATCAAGCAAAAGAATGAGACTGGAACATGAAGCATAGTTCTTAATTATTGTTCTACAAAAACAATATTCTCGATACAATCAGAGATGTGCCATATATCAAGGTAGAAAGAGCAACAGGTTTGAAACTAAACAAGATAAATAAACTCGAAGTATGAGTGAAGCTTTTAACTGAAATTACCAAGAGTGTAGAAATAGCAGTTTTTAGGTGAAAATTTTGGAGGAAGATTTCTTTACAATAGATCGACACAGAAAAAAGCTTAAACCGAATGATCTTTGCTGTATTATAAGTAGTTTCTGAATCCAAATAACGCTCCATGCATGTATCACTCTACTACTTTATTTAATAAACACCAATATTCCACAGAGCAAATCAGAAATTATACAGGGTACATCAAGATCGAAAACAAATAGGAAAGACACGTAACCCACAAACTCACAGCGTATAAATTTCTTCGTATTCTAGACGGCCATTCTCAAATTAGCAAGAGTCTCTTTATGATATTCCGCATTTAACCAAGAGAAATCAAACCGAGCAACTGCCAATCTCAAACTAAATCCAAATTACCTCTCCGATCAAAAATTCTCAGCATCAAAACGCATAAATAAAACCCTAGATTTCTTGAACCTTTTCTTGAACCTGAAATCCCTGCCTTCAAACAAGCTTCGATCACCTCAACGGATCCCGACTTTTGCCCCAACGTCCCAACAATCTTGGTGAGCGACCGAAAAAGGACTGCTCACGGAGAAAAAATTGCGATCCAAGAAATCGGAGAAAAACATCAGATACACGCAGATCTAGAACGAGATCGAGCACGGAAGGGATCAAAAGGAAGGAATCTCACCGACTTCGAGGGGTTGAAGATGGAGACGAGCCTTCCGGCTCCTCGATCAGCACCTGCCCGGCAGGCATTAAGATCCTCGAAGGGAAAACGGAGGAGAATCGATGGAATTAGGGTTTCGAGCTGCGAGCAAGAAGGGAGCGGGACTAGGGGTGGAGCGGAAGAGGGCTAGCGATCGGCGACAATTTATAGCTTGGCAGAGAGGATCTGCGCCGTAGAAAGGGGCTCCGAGAAAACGTGATGCGATCCGGACCTTCCGTTGGGTCTCCGCTCATGCTCCAGCGGCGAACAAATAGGGTGTTGTCGGATTCGGGCGGGAGCGAAGCGGATCCGAGACGTGCGAATTCATTTATTTGGACTAATAAATTGGTCTTAGTTCAATGGACATAGTTCGATTTCGGAAAAACTCTGGGAGGCTTTGGTCTTGGACTACATCTGGAAATGCATAAAAATATGGATTATGGAAGAATTCTTATTGAATTTATTGTTGTTAATTTCGAATGACCCTGCTTGACGGCGCAGGAATTAGCGGTTCAGACCACGAGTTCAAGCTCGAGGCCACGAGCTCCCATTGATTCATTTGTAAAAAGTATATCGGGGGAGGTACGGATGGTGTGCCACTCCCAAATCAAAGTGCTGCATAAGAAAAAAAAAATCTCCTCTTTTCACACCCCTGCGATAGTTTATGCATAAAAATGAAAATAAGGTCACATATACCTCAAAAATCGTAATGATATTCCATATCCATACGTAGAGTATCCATATGGAAAGGGCACGCCACCCGGATCTCTCCCAACCTGTTTTTTACCGGTGAATCGATAGGAGCTCGAACTCATGTCATGGTCTCGCCTGCTGATCGGTGCTCCGTCACATCTGCAAACAAAGGCATTGAAATGGAACTTGTACCAATTCTTTCTCGGGGAGTGCATGAGTTAGATAGGGCTGGGGCTCATTTGATAATATTCTTATTATTGATAATTTGCGTGTATTCTTAATCCTTCATCGTAGCCTGGAGCGTGTCTCTGCATCGCTCAAAATCAAAAGTTCTAAGTTATCAGTTTTGAGAATCTGTCGATTTTTTTTTTTTTTACAGGACACTTGGACCGGTTCCCCGGAATAAAAGATGGTTACCACGTGTGCCTATTGGTCGATTTGAACTGAGAGAAACGAGAGGATGTTTCAAAGTAAACACACGCCCCTTCTCCTTCCGATTGGTCGCATGCATTAGGCTTCGACTTGGCACCTGGCTTTGTCACTTCTCTTCTTTGATACATCACAGTTCGCTGGAAGTTTTGTTTTGTTCATATCCCAAAAATCTGAGGCATAATTCAAGCTCGTCTCCACGCGACTGGCTAGGAATCTCTGAATCTAGTCTCCAAACCTTCTCTATCTCACCAAACCATTTCATTAACTCAGAGCATATGCCATTCAATGCACGATTAAACAAAAGGCAACCAGATAGCTAATGTTATAATATCATATGTGATAAATTAGTCCTACATCTAATATTTGATAGATAGGGTTCGATATATATAATGAAAAAGACTCATATCTTATGAGCTTAAGTTTTTGGGATGGTTTGATATCCAATCCACTATATTATTCCGGTTCGACACTCTTTCGGTTTCTCTAATAAATGGTATCATATCTTCAGATTTAAAGCTGTATAAACTTTTAAGACCGAAATGACCGTAATGGTGTGACTGAATTGAATCGCATATTAGTTTCTCTTAAAAAATTTAAAGAATGAGACAAAAACCTGTCGTTATGAGTCACACGATGAAACTGATCGAGTAAAAAAATTTTTGATCAAAAGTGTTAATATTGATATAGTTAAATCACATCTAAATAAAAAAATTATTATAATATCAGGTGTGATAAATTAGTCTCACATCTGATATTGGATAGATGAGATTCAATATATATAATGAAAAAAACTAATATCCCATGAGCTTAAGTTTTTATGATGGTTTGGTGTCTAGTCCACTATATTATTTCGCTTCGATACTCTCTCGACTTTTCCAACAAACTCACACTATCTCTCAATAAGAACATCCTGATGGCTTCTTTTCCCTTCTTGCTGTTGGTTCTTCTCTTCTCAGCATCAGCCTTCCCCACAAGCACGGGTATGATCTCAACAATAAGCTTCCGGCCGACAAGGTGGCTCGCTTGCGCTTCTACATGCACTACAACATTAAGGGCCCGAAACCTTCTGCCGTCTGGGTCGTCAAAGTGCCGTCGATGTCGTACTCATTCAGCAATATAGTCGTCTTCGACATGCCGGTGATAGCCGGACCGAGCCCAAACTCGACGACAGCGGGGCAGGCTCAGGGATTTTACGTGTCAGCGTCACAGACGGAGTTCGCGGCGGCATTCACGCCTTCAACATAGGGGCCCTACAAGGGCAGCACCCTCGCCGTGAAAGGAGGAGACGCCACCATGCAGCCGGTGAGGGAGCTGGATCAGGTAGTTGGAGAGACCGGGAAGTTCCGGCTGGCTCAGAGGTTTGTGCTAACGAGGACTTGCTCACACCACTACCGTCGGCGAGGTTCTGGACGTTGATGCTTATGCACTGCTCTACTGAGGATTTACTGCATGCGTGCATAATATAGCTCAATGAGACTTTCTATCTCGTACTTACCAAAAAAAGACTTTCTATTTGGTTTGAACTCGTTCTGTGTCATTTGATTTCATCAATGGAAAATGTCCATCTTTGAAATAAACAAATCAACCTAGCTTATTTTAAACAACAATACAGATTCTTCAAACAAAGCCACACAATCACAAGCAATACCATCAGTAGTGAACCACATAGGCATCCATCTCTGTAACCTTAACCATATTTTGAGACTTCTTCCAACTCTGAAACTTGCAGACCATGATTGTTTTCCAAATTAGGGTGTATCCTAATTTTTTTTTTGTTTTTTATGATAAGAAGGTCAAATAATAGAACAATTTCAGTGATAATGCAGACGTAAGTGCTAATTTTGATTGTGTCGATGAAAGAAGGCATATTTAATCGTAAGAACAATCAAAACAGAGTTCCTTACGTCCGGCAGAACAACAGACACTGTTCAATTATTTGAACATTATAAATTCAAATAAAAAAAAAAGTTGTAGAGCATACCCAAAATTGGACAACAACAAAGTTGGTCTGCAAGTACCAAAAGCTGGAACGATTCTTTTGATCGAACTCAATATAAAGCAAGATTTTACGTATTAATTTCGGTTAAGACAATAATGAAATTATTTTAAAAATTATTCCCAACATTTAGTACACTTTTTTATAATAAAATACCCGAAATAACTGAAATAACTGAAATAACCGAAACGGTCTAAATAGAACAGACAACCGAAAACATAAAACCTTAATATATAGTTATCATCGTAACCCTATTCCTCAGTTCTCCAATGACGTCAAACTCTATCATCTTCCTTGCCTTCCTCCTCAGCTTAATTAGCAGCAGTCCTGGCCAGCTCTGGGCCCGAGGCTGCTAAGGAGTAGAAGACTCACCTGCACTTCTACACCACCATAGCCTCAACAGCTCATCCCCAACAGCCGTGACAGTAGCGACGGCTAAACGGGGCGAATAAGAAAGCCGCGATACTTCGGCAAAGTTTTCACCTTCGACGACCCGCCGCGAGCCGAACCGAGCACGGAATCAGGGCATGTAGGCCATGCACAGGGCCTCATTGTGCAGGCGTCACGGAAGGAGTTCAGACTCTTGCTTTCCATCTATATAGTCTTTGTGGTGGGCAGTATGACGGCAGAGGGCTCACCGTGCTCGTAAGTGACTTCACTGGACAGCTGGTGAGGGAGCTACTAGTGATCGGCGGGACTGGAAAGTTCCGGCTGGCTGGGGCCTATGTGCTTCTCCGGACCTACTCATTAAACCGGCCTTCCCACGCTACCGTTACAGAGGTGGATGCCTTTGTGTTGTACTATTGATGGATTGCTTTTTTTGTTCTCTCATTCACAATGTCATCATAAGAAACGCATTGCAGTATTTTCCAATTTTGGTCTCGCAAAATTAAAGAAAAACAAAGTTTTTATTTTAAATCAGAAACGTCATAACAAAATCCAACAGAGACACTGGTAAAATCACAGACACGGGTAATAATGCATGCCTTATCAATCACACCACGCTTGCAAGAATGCATGCAGTAAGTCCTCAGTAACGCAGCACATGAGCATCAACGTCCAGAATCACAGCCTGGGTAGTCTGGTTAAACGAGCAGGTCTTGATGAGAACAAAGCCCCGAGCCAGCCGGAAATCTCCCGTTCCGCCGACCACCGCAATCTCCCTCACCGGCTGTGCAGTAATATCTCTTCCGGTCACTGAGAGCGAGCTACCCTTGTAGGGCCCCGCCGTAAACACTACGTTCAAGTTCAACATTATCGCGTACTCCTGCTGCGAGACGGGTACATAAAATCCCTGAGCCCGCCCCATCAGCGGCGAGTTCAGGCTCAGCTCGGCGGTCAGCGGCATGTCGACCACTGTTATGTCACCAAATGAGTGCAGACTCGGAGGTCCTCTGACAACGCGGACCGCGCTTGGGTTGGGGCCCTGGATGTTGTAATGCATGAAGAAGCGAAGGAGAGCCACCTTATCTATCGGTAGCTCATTTCTGATCTCCGGCACGGAACTTGCAGCGAAGACTGCCGTCGAGCAGAGGATAAGCAGAAGCAAGAATGAAGAAGAAGCCATAGGGTTATAAACTTGTTGAAGGATGATAATCACTTTGTGAGTTGCTTGGTTATATAAAGGTAGAAAGCAGGAGACCTTTTCTCATAGAAGTCATCTTCTAGTTTGGATTTTGGTTAATGATGGATTGAATGTGATATGTGTGCGTTAATAACAATGTGGCGAAAATTTTGTGGCGGATAGGAGGCTTAGGTTCAGAGAATTATTGCCGGAATCATGTGAAGACAAACTTGGATTATAATCTAAACTGGTAGGTGTCGATTGGAACAGTGTTAGGGTCAGGCGGACCGTTCTGAACAGATTATTTTTTAAATATTAAAAATTTGACCGCACTAATATTATTTAATTTATTTAAATTATAAATTGGATTTGACTAAAATGCCCTTAGTTCATCTAAACCGTCGGATCTCGATCCAACGGCCACGAAACTCTAATTATATATTCTTTCCTCTCCACACCTGTCCCCCCCCCCAACGCCGGCCGGCGAACTCCGCGGGCGAGCTCCGCGCCGAGCTGCTCGTGCTCGAGCTCGGCCGGCAAGCTCCGCACCCGAGCTGCCCGCGCGAGCTCGCCTGCCGACGTTGGGGGCATCCTGTGAAGAAAATGAACAATACTCACCAGATGGCATTTTTGTCCACAAAAAATTTTAACCATTTGCTAACCAGATCAATAACCAAATAGGATTTACTTGACCGCATTAGCGTTTTACATTTTAGTGGTTCCTTTAATTTTGACATTGACTTTGACCCATTCCAAACAGGCCCGTATTGAATAGGGAAATCAGAATAAGGACATCTGATTCCAAGATACTCTGAATTCTTCTCTGTCACATGCATCTCACCTTCTTGGAATGATATGCCACTTTGGGTTTTTTTTTTCTGTTTTTTTTTTTTTTTGCTTTTGTGTGTTTTTCTTTTCTCTGGACTCTGTTGAAGAAAGTGTATTTACGTGGGCCAAATCCTCATATCGATGGTCTCAAAGGTACGGTGCATTTTTGTTCATGACTGATGTCTAATTTATCCCTTTTTTTTCCTTTGTTTTTTTGAGACAACGGCCAGATTGTTGTTACTCTTCACTACTTTTTGGTTCAGAGATTTCACGAGCTTTTTTAATTCAAGCACATGACGCGTGGTTTTCATCTGAGATTAACATGAACGAAGTTGTATTACACTTATTCCATCTCTAGGGACATACTTCTCACTTCATGCAGTAAAAGATCAGCTCCTCAGTAGGACAGCACATACACATCAACATGAACAACCTCGCCGTTTTTCCAGCAAGTAGCATTCAGAAGCAGGAAGCCCCGTAGCAGCCGAAATTCCCTGCTGCCACCAACCACCGCTAGCTCCCTTTCCGCCAGCGTGCTGCCCTTGTACGGCCCCTCAGTAAACACTGCGTTGAAAGCGAGCATGGGCACTTATCGCGAGTGCGAGGCCAGCATGAGAAATCCCCGAGTCCGCCCAATGCACGTCGAGTCCAGACTCAGCCTGGCGGTCACCGGCATGTCGGTCGCGAATATGTCCCCGAATGAGAGTTTCCCTGGTTACTTTTTCACAACGGAGATGGTGTTCGGGCTCAGCCCGCAGGGATTGTGGTGCCTCTCGAACCCAAGTCATGTGACCCAGGAATTAAAAGTTTAACCATTAAGCTAAAATTATTTTGTAATGTAAAAACAACAGACAAAACTAAATACTATACTTTTAAAGTTCAAAATCAAAATTTTAACTGAAATATTTTGATTTAATTCGAAACCAAAATGTCTCAATCGAAACTGTCACCGCCAAACTTTGGCTCAGTGTTGATATGTCCTGTCACGGCCACCACAAGTAGAATCCTAGAAAATACAAATGAAAGAGAAAAGGCCACGAGCGAGCGAAGGGATGTGTATTGTATGGGACGGGAACTGCTATACATACTGTCCTACTGAATGGTTTGTGCAGAGGAATATGAGCGGCAAATGTGTGTATTGCATGGGATGGGAACTGCTATGCATGCTCAATGGTTTACGAACAGGAACATGAGCGGCAAACAGAATTCAATTGGTACAGAACAAACGGTGGACCGGCTATGGCCGGCGAAAATTTATTGGTTGTTATCTTTTTTGTATTGTGCTGATGTAGTGATTTATTTGGGAGAGTTTGATTCTATTAAGCCATATGGAGATCCTTACTCGATGTTTTGCCAAATTCATCTCACCTGCAATGTTAGTAAGTTTGCGTATAGAATACAATGTGAGGAGAGATCCACTTTCAGACTAAAAATAGCATTCATATTGGATTTTGTAGCCTAGGTGTTTACATTTTACTTTTTACAAACACCGTTTGGTTTGAATCGGGATCACAGTTTATTTTTGAATTTTTTTTTTATAAAATTAATATTACTTATTTTATACCGTTATTAAATTAAATTATTATAGAATTATTTTCGATAAAAGATATTAGTTTGTAAAAATAATTCACTAATTTTGATCCCGATCATAATCCTGATATTAAGTGCTTACATTTTGCTTTTTATGAACACTATTTGGTTTTGATCAGGATTAGCATCAATTTGTCTTCAAAATTTTTTTTATTACAAAATTAATATTACTTATTTTTCACGACTATTAAATTAATTTATTAATAAATAAATAATTTTTTAACTTTAAATTATTATATGATTAATTTTGATAAACAAATTAAATTGTAAAAATAATTCGTTAATATTGATTCTGATTCTGAACCAAATGGTACTTTAGGTTTTGTTTAGTTTGATATTAACTTAAATTTAGCTGTACTAATTAATTTTAATTTTAAACTAAGATTAAATTAAATATATTATGTTAAAATCGAATCATTTTCAAATCAAATAGGATGTTATGATGTTATTTTTATTTTTTAAGCAACATAATGTTATGTTTGTTGTCTTTGTTATTTTGTCACTGTGATTTTCTATGTGATTTTTCCACCTTTTTCTAGAATTAGAAACGGGATAAATCTATAATTGGGAGAGTTTTGATATTTATAAATGATGTGATTTCAATTTTGAGAATTAAAGATTTATGGCACCCAACTAGATCATTTTTTGGTCTGACAGAGAACCAAGCGTCACAAGTTATTCGGCCGAGTTGTCACTGACCTCCCCCTTCCTCTATATAGACCAAGCAATGCTACATGATTCCACCATTCTTCCTTCAAAGTTCAATCCCTAGTAATGGCTCCTTCTCTGCCCTTCTTCCTCTTGCTCCTCCTCCTCTCACCGGCAGTCCTCGCCGACAACTTCCAGCTCAATCTTTCAAAGGAAAAGAAGACCAGCCTGCGCTTCTTCATGCACTACGTGCCGTTCGGCTCCTCTGCAAACACCGTCAGCATCGTGCCAGCATTGAAAGGCACGGTAAACTCCTTCGGAGCCATATTCGTCACCGACATGCCGGTGACTGCCGGGCCCAGCCCGAACTCAACGCTTATCGGCAGGGCCCAAGGCTTCTACATTCCGTCCTCGCTGTCGGAGTACGCAGTGCTGCTCAACTTGAACGTGGCGTTCGTGGCTGGGCGGTACAAGGGCAGCTCGATCACGGTGGCGGGGAGGGATTTGCCACAGAGGCCGCCGGCGGAGAGGGAGCTGCCGGTGGTCGGGGGGACGGGGAAGTTCCGGCTGGCCCAGGGCTTTGCGTTCCTCGATACTTGCACATTCGGCGACGCGGAGGAGGTTTTGGGCGTTGATGCTTTTGTGCTGGGTTACTGAAGATTTGCTCCTTTGTGAATGTTTGGTTCGAGTAAGGCAGCCTTCTCGTCGTCGTCCTCGTCTAGTCTAAGCTGTGATGTTCTTGCTGTTCCCTTTTTATGTGTTCGTGTTTAATTTTCTCTACGTTTTAATGTTCAATTTAATTGGACATTAATAAAGTCATGTTCTACTCACTTTCTATTCTTCCTGGTCAAATTCGGATTTTAACTCAAAGATTTTAAGTATGGGTTTTGGGATTGATTTTAATATTTACTGAAATCAATATGTTTGGATTTATTTAAAATATTTTTTATTTTTTTAAACTAATTTTTTTAAAATTTAAAAAAATTTAAAAATTTAAAAAGTTAAAAAATTTAAAAAATTTAAAAATGAAAATTTTTTATATGCACATTTATTTATTAAAATTCTTAAATAATTTTTTTTTCGTAAAAAATTACTTAAAACATGAAAAGAAAAAATTTTAAAGTCAAAAAATCCAACTGGATCACTTAATTCGGATTCAAAATATTAACGATTAGACTAATTATGATTTATAATAAAAATATAACATATATATATATATAATATAATATATAATATATAATATAAATAATATAACTTTTAATCATGTTTTAACCAAAGTTTATAGTTGCGGTTTCGGTTTCGGTTTCGGGACTCAGCGAAACCGATATGTTTCGACCGTTTCGGTTTCGGTTTCGGTTTCAGTAGTTTCGATTTCGACCAAAAGATTTTTTTTAGTTATTAATTGTGTATTGACCATAGTTTAACTATATTTTGATTTCAAATTAAAAATACGATAAAATTTTAACTTTTTTTAATAAAAATTTAAAAATTATGAAAGAATTTATAATTAATTTATCACAATATTAAATATTATTTTAATTAATAAAATTAATTTTGATAGTTAATCACTGTTTTTATATATTACTATATAAAAAAATATATGAGAAATAATATGAATATGATTAAAAAGTTAAAAATTAACATAAGCAAATTTAACTTATATTATAATATAATTGACACATACATAATTTATTAATTATAATGTAATACAACTAATCATCATCATTATCAGTTGAGTTTAAAACATCTGAGTGTGGAATTATGAATTTAGTATCCGACCGATCCAGATGAATATTTATAAATATACGAGCCAAAACAACTAACTCTATGCAATATCGTGACAGCGATTCACATGGGGTGAGACCGACACAAATTTTTTTTTGTTTTATTTTCGGTGGAATGGTTATGCACGTATACACATAAACAAAAAAATCAACGTGTTTCGATCAAAATCATTTTCATTTCAGTTTCAACCAAAATATTTTTTTATTAATTATTTTTTGATTAAAATTTAATTTAATTTAAATAATTTTTAAAATTTAAATTAAAAAAATTATAATATGTTTAAAATTTTTTTAAAATAATGAACAGTTACGTAAATAATATTATGTACGTGAACAATATCTGATAGAAACTGGTAAGGGCGTCGGAATCAGAATGGTGACAGCGCTAGTCCCGGTGCAAGGCCGCCCTCAGCTTGCGGGAGTAAGGGCCAAGTCGGCGAGGGAGTAGCGACAGGTTGGCAAGCGCGTGAGGCTAGTCCGGCAAGGGTGCGGGCTCGGACACGAAGCCGCCGCTAGCTCCGCGCGCATGCTCGACCGACGAGCTCCCGCTCAAGCTTTGCTCATTGATGAAGATAAACAGTAAATTCTAAATCAAAATCAAATTTAGGCATTCGTTTCGGTTCCGCCGAAACTTAAAACCTTGATTTTGACTATGCAATTCGGATCTGGATTCGGTCCATTTGTAGAAGCCCTACCCGTCACGGGCTCTATATTGGGTCCAAACCAAACCCAGCCCATCTTTTTACATCCTGGTTCTATCACTGCGGGATCCAAACGTGGGTTTGAGCTGATGTCAACGGGAGTTCCAATGAGATAATGCCACGTATTACAAAAGTTCTCCGAATGCTCCTCCGTGGAACTCAGAAGGGAACATCATAATCGCGAGAATTCATGCGTCTCACCTCGTCTCTCGCGCACTGGAAAAGAAGCGAGACAAGGAGCAAGCTTTCTCAGAGGCAGCAAGCAACAACTATGTCTGCATCTGCGGAGGGGGGTCGCGGTAAAAATCCATAGGCAATCTTGAATGTTTAGCTTTTTATCACGATTATTCGTGCTTGATTTGCTCAACTCGGAGTCATTGATCCTGGAGATCAATATTTTTCAAACATTTTGGGTTTGGGATTTGGGCATTCATCTGATTTTTGTTATTTTTTTGGCCCCTATTATGGTTTTGGATCTCTTTTTGTTTTTTTAATTTTGTCGGGATGATGTTTGATTCTAGGCAATAGAGCTGCCAGTTCGATGACGACGATGATCTCAATTGAAGCGAGTTCCGTTTTGTTCAAAATTTGCTGCTTCGATCTCAAAATTTTAGCTTGTTTAGAACCCCTGGGTTTGTGTGTTTATTGTTGTCTTCTTTGTTAGGTTACTGCTTTTACTTAATGAGATCCCTTCTGCGAGAATTTTTAATAACTCCATGTAAAATTGAAGTTTATTACTTAACATGGAACTTGATTGCAGTTCTGTTCTAGCATTATCAGTTTAACATTCTCTCATCTATGTCTGAATCCAGGAGACAATCCAAATTATCCAGTTTTAAAAAATTGAGATACACACCTAGCTTACGTGTACTTTGAACCAATTTCTTTCCTTCTCGAATTAAGTTGCTGATGGATGACTTATCTTGAATATTTGTAGCATATTGCTTGCTCATCTTTGTTACATTTCCGTTGCTTCAGTTTTCATGTTCAAGCTAGCAATTAGCTAACTTGCTTTGACCTTTTTCTTGGATATAGCTATTCACACAGAGTGCCATTCAGTTTCTGTCTAATATTTAGTTGCATAAATTAACTTTCATATGGAGCATTTGACTTAAAGGAACTTCCAGTTTAGTTGGTCACTGTATCTGCAATAAATATTTGAGTCAGCTTTAGAAATGCCTGGTGAATTCTGAGGTACTGAACCATTGAGTTTGTTGTGCTTGTAGTATCTACCAAAAAACGTAAAGGAGAAGCAGTGAGGTTGATAAACATACCTGAAGATTCCTCCCCAAGTGTCTGTGATTCACTTCCTCAATGCAACCGCTTCCAAAGACTTAGAAATAGCAGATCATCTCACTTGAATGATCAAAAGATGCTAGATACAAATATGTTCGAGTCTTATTTAGAGTAAGATTGACTTGAGAATGCTGCTGCAACTTGCCTGGCCAAGCAGCTATCTGAAATGTGTTTTTGATTGTAGGGACTTATGGAACAGTATATCCGAAGATAAAAGGAGCTCCTCCACATACCTTGATTGTCTGTGGTTTTCTATGCACAAGAATGGATTGACAAAGGAAAAGTTGCTTGAGTGGATCAAGAAGAAGCAATTGTTCTCAAGAAATTATGTTTTTGTTCCCATTGTTTGCTGGTAAATACTTCTCTTAAATGAAAATTTCTTTATGGTTGATTCAATTGTTTGATT
Organism: Trichopus zeylanicus subsp. travancoricus; assembly: GCA_005019695.1. Lineage (NCBI taxonomy): Eukaryota > Viridiplantae > Streptophyta > Magnoliopsida > Dioscoreales > Dioscoreaceae > Trichopus > Trichopus zeylanicus. The sequence goes on from RXID01014371.1 coordinate 423,008, forward strand.
AATTATGTTGTTTTTTTTATTACAGGAGACACTGGAGCCTTCTTATCCTATGTAACCTTGGAGAGAACATGCAATCAAAAACCAAAAAACCATGCATGCTACTTCTAGATTCACTACAACAAGCTGATCCAAAGAAGCTGGAGCCGGACATAAGAAGGTTGGCTCTTGTTTTTTTCTTTTACTGTTGCCTTGTGACATACCATAAATCATGAAACTTTTACCTTCATAGTTCTCAAAATCTTAGTTCGACCAATGTCAAAAACTCTTAAGCTTTAGAGCAACATCTCAATTTGATACTTCCTATGGTACATATCAATCAAGTTGTTGTGAGTAACTTATTGAGATTCATTGGTAGCAAGATGGTCAATCTGTGCTTCCATCAATTATCCTTACTGATGGTATTTGTTCATGACTGGATCCAATCATTATATTAAGAGAACCCACGTGTTCTAGTAGATCATATCAATTATTCATAAGGTTGAGGAACAATGTAGATCCCATTTTTCACAATATCGTCATTATGTTGTTGTTTTATTGAAATAAACAATGTCCCTTATTGAAACTTCCTGTTGATTTTTTTTTCATATACTGTCGAATTGCATTTTTCCTACATCTGTTACTGCCCAAAGATTGAATTGTAGCCCAAGGGGCCGCAATTTATGGTGTTCTACAGGGAGTCACAAGTTATAGAAGGATTTCCTTTTTTCTTTTTGTGCAATTAAGCAATTTTGTAGGAGGTATGAATATATATATTTTTTGGTAAAGGAGGTATAAATATGTAATACACTCCATATACAAAAATGACTTCAATGGGCTTACACCTATTCATCTTTGAACATGACTTTGATCTGACATCTCGCACAACCACTAAATCTTTCAACTTTTGTTTATGTTCCAATATCAATGCCTTTACATTTGCTTGAGTTGACACTCTACCCTAGTCTATTACAACTAATATTAGTGAAAAATATATTAGCTGCAGGCTACCTTATGAGTAAATTACTGCTTATAATTTGTAATAAGTCTTGATCTGATGACAGGTTTGTGTTGGACATTTATAAAGTAGGTGAGAGGAAAGAAAGGAAAGAAATATTGTCGAAAATTCCTCTACTAATTCCCAAGGTGACAATTTTGTACTGCATTCTGTTGAATTTAGTCACTTTTTCTCCATTCTTGACAATAAAACCCTAGGATGTTTGTTCCAGGTGCCACAACAGACAAATGGAGAGGAATGTGGTGTATTTGCTCTTTACTTCTTATATCTGTTCATCCAAAATGCACCTGAAAATTTCAGTCTGGAGGGTTACCCCTACTTTGTAAGTTTATCTCTCTAATTATATAATGCTTTCTTGATTTGTGCCATAATCATCAATATCTCTTTGTTCTTCAGCTTAAAGAAGATTGGTTTAGCCTGGGCGACCTAGAAAGCTTTCGGAAGGACCTAGAGAGCATTCCTTTTGGATGTGGGTTTGGAATATCTTATCCAGTTCCTTTTTGTTTCATGTTATTTACAAAGATATAAGAACAGAAATTCTATTTCATGCTCATATCCATTTTTAGGACTCTCTTGACAAAAATCTTTAGGACTCCTGGTGAATGAACCTATAGTGAGAATCTTGGTTTAGGTCCTATTACAGTGAAGCGACCATTTTTGCCAATGAGGTCAGAGTGCAATGTTTCCATCAGAACTAATTCATGCTCGCAAATAATAGACATAAATACATAACAAAATGCCATGGCTCCCTTGGAATTTCTCGCTCTAACCTAAAACTGAATCCACCAATCCAAGATACAACATGAATTGATTCAACTGGAACTTCTCACAGAAAGCTTGATTATTTGACATCCCTATCATGAATAGCTGTCAGTAGATGAACTGGAAGTGTTCTGAAAGCAATTATTCTGAAAAGCCACTTAACCACCTATGTGTAGTCATAAGAGATTTGGAAGTTCTCTTACTAGTTCTAATAATTTTTTCTTGTGCTTTTACAGGAACAAGGAAATTGTAAGCATTCAATGATATGAAGAGCTAACTGCCCATCTTTGTCACTTTTTCTGCTAGAAAAGGGCCATATTTGTCTTTTTAAATTCTGTTTTAGGATAGTAGGTGTTATCGAGCAAATTAATCATCAGTGCTTTGTTCTGTTAAGCAAATGCAATCATTTCCGATGATGCTTTCCTTAGTTCCAGGGCTAGTTTATGTAATATAATAGCGGTAACGATGTTTTCGTGTCTGTTGATGGCAAGACCTTCTATAAACAGATGGTGGGTGCATTATGGGAGAGCTGTTATTTAACTGGTTATTCCTGTTGGAGAGTTATTTGTATGGATGGAAATAAATGATAAGCCTTTTTCGTTATCCTGGTTTTATTCAAAGCTCATGAAGACTCTGTGAACATGAACGATGGAGTTTGGATGGGTTTCTTCTATCAGAGCACTCCAACTGTGAACACGAACAATGAAGTTTGGATGGGTTTGCCAACTCAGCTTGGAGCAGGTTGAGCTTGTGCCAGCTGGCGGGCTCCTTACCCCAGGCCCAGCACACGGTCCAGCACACGATTTGGGCCGTTCTTGGCACAGCCCAAACCGTGCTGGTTCGTGCCGTGACTCCCCGCCCCCAATTTTCATCTCTATAGACGGCCACCCGACTTTGTAGATAGAAATTTTTATAATTAGTGTCAAAATTACGTAACATTATAATAAATCTTATAATTTTTAAAATAAAGCCCTCCTTGATTCCGTTTGGATCCGGTTTCCTGGCCCGCGGACCCAAACCACGAAGCTGAATTTTTCACTGGTTCGCTCATCGCGGATTTTGACTTCAAATCTTCTCCGTCGCGTGTGAAGCTCAAGGACTCCGCGAATTTCCGCGCGGAGATCCGTCCATCTCGGGTCACTTCTCGTTCTGATTTCCTTCCAAATCTTCGAATAACTCCAGATGCTTGTGCTCATTTCCATCTTCTTCGGATTTCTCTCTTTCCGTGTAATTTGTTCCAATAGTTATTCATTCCCTTAATTTTATGCGCCAGAAACGATAACCGGATTATTCCTCCCCAAGTCATCGGCTTTCAGGAGGCAATTTTCATCGGGATTAGAATTGAAGCGGACGAAGTCCCAATTTCTTTTGATTTCATCTGTTATGTATTAATTTCCATTATTTTGCTGCCAGTTCCCTACGGACAGGCTTGATTAGGTCAAAGTTCCGATCTTGCATCCATTTTTCTTGTCGATCGTTTTGTTTAAATGCTCCTGTTTATCTTGGTGGTAATTCGATGAAAGTAGCATCTGGAAATGTTATCATGAACAACCAGTTTGGTCCTGGAAGTCCCAAGTCATTTCATGCATACCCAAAAAGAGACTATGATTTAGAATCTGGGACTTTCCGGAAAACACGGAAGCCAAGAAACTCGTCTTCTTATTGCAGAAGGATGTTCAAGTCTGCAGGGAACCACATCCATTATTTCTACAAGCTGCACCCTGTTGTAGTGTTCCTTCTCTCGTTGTCTCTTGGATTGATGATTTTGATACTTCTTGCCATCTACGAGAGTCGGTTTAGAACTATCATTTCGCAGTCGGGCAAGATGCTCTTTCATTCGGATTCTTATCCTTTAGCTGATCTTGAAAATCTTGTGATGGTTGCTGGACATTCAGTCTACACAAGCACTAGTTGTGGGAAGATTGACAACGAGGATTCATGGTTCTTGGAACCATATCAGAAGCATCCCGGCCAAGCTGCAACTTTTGTGATACATATTAAAGATGGGGTGGATATTGCATCGAAAGATGAGAAGGCTCTTGTTTTGTTTAGTGGTGGGGAGACTCGGAAGGATGCTGGCCCTCTGAGTGAGGCCCAAAGCTATTGGTCTGTTGCAGAATCACAAGGATGGTTTGGTAATTTATTTGCTTTTCTTGTAAATATTTGTTATTTATCTGCCAGTCTGTATATGGAACTAGGTCATAATTGGTTTCTGTATTTTATTGTCAAATCTCCACAGAATGGAACACCATTCTTCTCTATTATGTTGGATTCATGAATTCAAAATGCTTATGTGTTCTGAATGCCTCAGAATGAATGAGCATACCATGCAGTAGTTTTTGATAGTACCATTCAGGTAGACTGCACATACTGTGCAAGTGTTCAAACTTTAGTTACTACATGTTGAAGAAGGGCTATCCTTTGAACTGGAACTTGACAGTTTTGCAGCAAAACAACCTAAGAAAGTAACCGGTTGGTAACAATCTCCTGTTGATTTGTGTATAGTGTTTTTTTACTTTTTTATTTGTAGCTTGAGAAACTTAATGTATTATGATTGCCTCCTAGTTTCGAGACCAGAATGTCCTTGATATCCGTTGCTGTTGGAATAGAATGAGGTGCTGACATTTGTATTTTGTCCAATAACATTCCTAACTATGAAAGCCCAAGCTAGGTCCAGAGGAAACTTATTTTTATTCCCTGCAATTATTCTTTACTGACATCTGTTGTTGAATAGGAATTCTTCCTGGAAGATAGATTTTACCCATCTGTATTCACGTTTCTTTTCTGCTAATGCAAAATGTTTATTTGCTCATTTCTGCTTCAAAATGTGAAGGTTGGCTTGATTATGCCAAACTTGTTATACTGAAACTGGCACCTTTTGAACTCAAGTTTGAAACTACTATTAGGCTCTAAATGTTATGGATTTTTTTTTCTTGTTTTTATCATTTTCAGTTCTGAAATTTGGATGTGAAAACCATAGGCGTGTCTGACTTCCTTGCAACTTAAGTATGCTTTCTTACATAGAAGTGTTTAGAATTTGTTATTCAGCTACTTATGACTTATATTTAACAGGCAAAAAAGAGAGTGTGAGAAGTAGAGCTCTTACGGAGGAGCATGCAAGGGACAGCTTTGAGAACCTTCTCTTCAGTGTTTGTCGGTTTCGAGAACTTACTGGAGCTTATCCCATAAATATCACAGTACATTTTCCATCTTTTCTTTTTGCTATCCATATCTCCATCTGCATCAGTTGTTTAGATTTCCCTGATTAGTGGATTCTGCGCATGTGAAACACCAAGTCCAGTTGGATTTTTTGACGAACTGCCTGTTACTAGTTGTCAAACCTAATCCGCTTGTGTCAAGCAATACTAGTGTTTTTCACAGTATGCGGAATAGTTCATACATCCATCTAGTGTTTAATCTGATCTACCATTGTTCCTAACTTCGTTTTCTGGTTGCTTCTTAGAAACTGACGATTTTATCTGAATATAGGATTGCCCAAATGATTTTGAATTGTGCCTGATTGTAGAAAGTCTTTATCCAGCTAATAAAGATATCACCTTTTGCATGTTAACTTTTGATGGACAAGTTTTGCTATACAACACCATGATTGGACTTTGTCATTCAATTTTATTGAACTAGTTCCTATTTCTTTCGGAAAAATTCAGGTTGTCAGCTATGACTTCAAGGAAGAGAGGTTTGCTCACTTGCATCGGTCAGCAATTAGGTTCCCTGAATGGAGATTTTTCTTCCATGGTACTCCAACAACCCCAGATGCCAAGGCGGCAGCAGCAAAAGGAGAAGCATCTGTTAGGGCTCAGTTTGAAGAAGACCCATACGGCTGCTTAGGCTCACTGCATCAAAAGAGGCTTAAGAGAGACCCTTTTCATCGCATGGTTCCTTATCCTAATGGTTGTCCTGAGCTGAAAGGCTTGTTTAGCTACTGTGGTGTCACACCTTATCCAGGAGCACTTCCATGGTCTTCATAAGTTCCAGAAAGATTCAGACAAAGCAGCCTGACAAAAGTCAAGCTGATCCAAAGTGTCAGTACTCCTTAAACGGGAACATATGTTAAAAGTTTTTATGTTTATGCAGGGGTTCAAATTACATGTTTGTAGAGTTCCATACCCTGGCAAGTGGTTGCTGTTCAGAAAATATCGAGCAAGTGCATTTTGATTCCGCTAGGCTCATTTGAAATTTTCTGCTGCAAGAAATTGAGTGGCAGCTTTAGTGATTGTGAGAATTTTTTTATTCTTCGAGTATGATGGTAAGCATGGTATTTGATTTTGATAATTTTCCTTGATGGTCCACTGAAAAATCATATTTCTGTATATTAATTTTGATTTGATTGCTAATTTTCTATGCTTTGTGGAAGAACGATGCCCAACCAAACAGATCATAATTTGCAAATAAAAATCAGCGATAGACTTGGGGCTTGTTGTTCTGCAAATGGTTATTACACCTAAAATAGATGTTAAGCAACTAATTATGTTTCATAGTAGTACACTGCTCACGTAATAAGTAACTAGCAGTGCAGGGTTTCTAATCAGTACTAAATCACTTGTCATTTTTTCTTATTTCCTGTCATGATGTCAGGAGGTCGATGTTTCTCTCTGCTTCCTGGATCAGGTGTTCGATGCTATAATTTGTGATCCGCCATATGGGGTCCGTGCGGGGGGAACGAAAATCTGGTGGGCGGAAGCTATTAAAAGGTGCCGTCGATCCCTACACCATCCCAGAAGAGAAAAGGATTGGCCGCATACCCTCAACTGCGGCTTACAGCTTGGCTGAGTGCTTCCATGACCTTCTCGACCTTGTGGCCAAAATGCTCGTCATGGGTGGGAGGCTTGTGTTCTTCTTCCCAGGAGATTGGGAGGATGGTATTACTGTTGCTACAAATGAACAAGTCCTTAGCGTGCGCTACAGCCTCTATTTGGTGACAATGGTGAAGACGGAAGAGATTGCAGAATCTGCTAGAATGATGCATTTGGAATTCAAGGAGAATCATCTCAAATATCTGGAAGATGGGAACCTTCACTATGCTGTGTTGGGCCTTAGCACTACGGTGTCAGTTGTCTTTGTTAGAGAGAGAGTCAAAGCCAAAATATAGAGGGAAGTACGTGTAGCAGAAATCGTAGCTAATGCTTACTGATTCTAGGTCTGTACTGTTTCTTACAGAGATTGAGTTTCCTTCATTGACATGCAGAAATGATTTTATGATGAGTCTTCGATTCGTAGAATCTCTCTACCTGCTGGACAGACATTCTCCGGCGCGAGGACTAGAGGACTAGATTGGGTTAAGGACTGATCAAAGCTGAGTAGATACTATTGAAGCTTCCAATTGCTATTTTTTTCACGTCAAATCATGGAGCTAAGGTTATTCTGGCGACTGCAACTTCTTGGTTGACACAGTATTGAGTATTAAATGTGGCAGATATCTGCTGTCTCGTTGCGGCTAAACAGAAGCTCTATGTGCATTGTTTGTCGTTGGCTTCACTCAGTTTCCACAATTTATCTGTTACATCTGAAAACCTTTTTTTCAAGTAGAGTTTGCTATGATGTAGAAGGCGTTTGATTTTGAATTTATTAGTCTGCAGATTCTCTCGGCTGCTTGTTCTGGTCCTGGAGAAAAAACCTTGCTGTCGCGAATCTAGTGCATTTTAATCTTTAAATCCAGTCCATTTCGGTAGTCTTCCGAATTGTTCCGTTCATAGAGATTCTCAGATGCCACGTTTATCTTGATTCCCGGAAATGAATCAAGCAAATAAAAGCTAAAAAGAGAAACCAAGAGAAGAAAAAGAAAGTGCGAGACGTAACCATCAGAAACCGGCGTTTATCCCCAGCGCGCTGTGTGGCGCTATTATGCGGTCCGCATCATGGCTGGGCTGTGATTACACGACCCACATCATCTGGTATCTCTTCTTATCAAACAAGTTTTGAATCCAACACAGGTCACACCAAATAACCGTGGAAGGACGGTAACAAACAAAACAAAAAAAAAAAAAAAAAGAAACAGGAATCCCTGATTTACAGCGATAGAAAATCCATTCTTGAAGAATAAAAACAACCAAGAAATTTCACAGATCTAGCTTCGATCTCGAAACTCGCAGAAAAATAGAAGAAAAACGGAAGGCTCGGAGGAAATGGGTGTGAGTTCGTTATCAGCAGAAGCAATCTCAGAGTGGTGCATGACTAAACTCTTGCTCATCACGGCCAATCTCAAGCACAGAAGAACGAAAAGGAGGAGGAGGAGGAGAAGAGGAAAATCAATATGAATACTCGAAATTGAAAGAGAAAATAAATAGGAGAAAAGATCAATGAGAAGAGAAAAACACGGGAGAAGGAGTAATCGAGCCGCAGAAGGATTCTCAATCGCAGAGAGGCATACCTCCTCTTATAGAGGAAGAGGGTATCGGTGACGCCGGAAACCCTAACTCTATAAATCAGCAAATTCACCTGAAATGACCTAAATGCCCTCCAGTCAAATTCGAAGTTGTGGGTTGAACCCGATTTAAATTCAGATTTAGATCAGACCGGAGTCCAAATTATTCTCAGTGGCAGTTGCCTGGTTCAGAAATTGAGTTATCTTCAGGAAATTCTTAGAATTTTAAGCTCCGTTTTGGTTTGAAATCAAAATCAAAATTAAAATATAAAAATATAATTTGATCAAATTTTTAATATTTAAATATTAATTTAATTAGCAAATTGTCTAAAACTTTTTTGGACCATTAAATCTTTACATATATTATTTATTACGATTTGAATAAATAAAAATAAAAATAATATAATTAGTTTAATTTTTTAAAGTAAAATAAAATTAACCTAATTATCTGTTTACTGTTTGAATACTAGACTAATAAAAACAAGATAATTTTTATTTTGACCCTGAACCAAATGGTGTTTTATATCTTTTTTAATTTAGTTTGGCTCAGTATCAAATCTACCAATTTTGTTTGCAGTGCTAGGCAACAAATTTTGAGATTGTACGGAGAAAAAAAACAGAGATATAAATATAAGAAAAACGAATTACTTTTATAAATTAATATTTTTTATTAAATTTAATTCTATAATAATTTAAAGTTTGAAAAAGTAATTAATTTTTTATAATAACTTGTAAAATAATCAATATTATTTTTGAAAAAAAAAAATCACAACTAGTCTTGATAACAGTAATTACAGTTATGACAAGTTATTTCAAGCCAGAAGCCAATAAAAGTTACACTTAGGCCGTGTTTCTTTCAATTCCCGATCGGGGAAATGGAGGGAATTGAGAGTCCAATTCCCTCCATTCCCGTATTTGTTTCGATTCCCAGAATCTGGAATCGAGGGAATTGGCTATTTCCTAATTCCCCCGATTCCCGTTTTTAATTCCCGGCCAAAACGAAGGGAAAACACCAATTTCTATGTTTTCCCCTCGTTTTTTATGTAGCACCCTGAATTTTCTCTTATTTTCCACGAATTCCTCCCCATTCCCGATCTCGTCCAACCTCGTCTTCTTCTCCGACAAGATCCTTCTCCACCGATCTCGTCCAGCTCGTCCAGTTTGTTTTTTTCTCCGACGAGATCCTTCTCCACCGATCTCGTCCAGCTCGTCCAGCTCGTCTTCTTCTCCACCGATCTCGTCTAGCTCATCCAGCTCCCCATTCCCGATCTCGTCCAGCTCCCCATTCCCGTCTTTTTCTATTTTTTTTATTTTGTAAATATATTATCAGTTTAGGTTACATCTAACATATTTTAAATATAATATTGCAGCAAATTCCGGAAGCTAAATATATTTTGAACACACATATACCCCTTTACGAGGAGTTGCTCCTGATTTGTGGATCAGACTATGCTACTGGCAGTATGGCTAAATCTGCATTTGACAATTTTGGAGAATATTTTAATAGAGAAGAGTCTCAACAACAACATTCTGTAGACGATGATACTCAGAATGCAGCTGATAGAGAGGGACCTTCTACCAACTATGCTACTAATAGTCAGTCGAAAGGTAAATAGCAAGCCTCTTCTTCAGAGAATACATCAAGGTCACATAAGCGCAATGGCAAAACTCTTGATCAGAGAATGATGGAAGAGTTGATGATCAGCATGCGTCAAGTTGCATCCTCCCTTTAAACAGCTAGAAAGGATTCTTGGAAGAAAGCTGTGTATCCAACTTTGATTAAGTTCAAGGGAGAACAATTTAGTAAGCCTTTTCTGAAACTTGTATATAAGCGTTTACATGAGGACGAGGTTGATGACATGACATTTGTTGATGGTATAAGTGATGATAACAGAATTGAGTGGCTTCAGGAGTTTACGGATGATATAAATATGTAGTTATATATTTTGTAATAACTTGTTAAGTTAAACTATGTATTTAACAATCTTTTGAGCGAACTTTTGTATTAACCTGCTAAGATGTCTTTTCTAATATATTAAGTTGTCTCTGTAGTAAATACAAATCATCGTAATATTTATTATGATATTTGTACATATAGTGAAACTGAAGTCCCTTCATTTTTGGGTCTTTTTGTAAAATCTTATTAATTTTTAAAATTATTTTATTACTAAAATTACTTAAATATTACTTATTTTTAAAAAAATAAGTATATATTTTTTATGTTTATTAAAAATTATTTTAGAAGATAATAACAAAATTATATTAAATAAATTTGTAATTGATTATAATAAGTTATTTACATAGTCTTTTTTTTATTTTTTTTTAAATATTTATTTTTTTTAATTGTTTTAATATATTTCTTAATTCTCTACAGTAGAAACTCATCCAAACACAAGAATTTAACAACTTATAAAATTGATCAATTACATTTGTCAACCAAACAACGGAAAGGAATTGGCCAATTGCCAATTCTCTACAGTAAATACTCATCCAAACACTGTAATTATCTAATTCCTTCAATTCCTTCAGTTTCTCGAAATCACTCAATTCACACGATTGCACGATTTCTAAATCCGAAATCGAACCAAATGCGCCCTTATAACACAAATGCATATCCCCTTTATAAGCTTCTGACGTAGTTTCTCATGCAACGTGCAATGGACTCGAAGAAAGGATAATTAGATAAGAATCAGAAAACATCAACCATTATTAAAAAACACAAACCATCTCAAGAATCAACGAGAAATCCAAGAAAGCTTAAACGATCGTCATACTCAGGTTCCAATTAGGACCAAAAAGGAGACATACCAAAAGGTAGTTATTACACTTCAAGATGCAATGCAAGATCTTGATGTTGCATCTACTTCAGTGTGCGTCATCTAACATCTCGAACTTCAATTTATTTTGGAACGCTAAACCGGATGCTAACCAAAGTCTGTACAGTGACCCTGTTAAATTTGCGAGGATTCCAATTTTGCCAAATGGATTCAGTTATCAAGCACAGCCAGGACCGGTGCTGTAATGGAAAATTTGATGTGGCCAGACCTTGTCCTGCCATAGAAAGCTAGTGGTGAAAATATAGTGCCATAATTCTAAGTACTTCAACAATAGTGATAACTTACTTGCACGATGCCAATTTTTACAGCTTGCTGGAAGTCGGAGCCAAGATACCAGTGCCTTCCACAAACAAGTGTTAATCAGTCAACACGATTAATTCAACTCTTCCAAACAAATGACTTCAAAAATCGCGAATATTCTGCTTGCCGCAACAAATTATTACAAGAAAAGAAATGCAATTCGCATCCTGAATCGTCGTCGTTCCACAAATATGCAAACAAATAAATTAAATCAGCCTTAGAAAACGAAGGAAAGCAGAGGAAAATGCAAGGATTGCGGAGCATACCCGGTGACCGGAGTGCTCCAACGCCCGATTCCTCCTTGTGTTTGATTAGGGCTCGTCTCCCTCGCTGCAAGAACGAAACCCAAATTCTTCGAGTCGTCCCTTCCCCGAGACGCACGCCGGGAACTGGTCGTAAATCGAAGTGCATTCCTTGCAAGGGCGAGACGAGTGATTTGGACCCGGGCTCGTGAATCGGATTCCGGTTGGGTGGGACCAAAATCGGAGCCATTTTGTGTTTTTTGGCTAACGACGTGGCGATTTTGGATTGGTTGGAAGTGGGCACATACCGAATGCGTCCTCGCTGCACCGAGGGCCATGAGAATGGGTCCGTCTCAGCCATTCTCATCCAAATTTCATGTTGAGTTGTAGCCATATTGATGGATCAGGGTTGTCTGCTCTCCTGTCAACACCCGACCGGCGAGTAGGTCCAACTAGGTCATCAAACTGGGTCGGGAAAATTAACAGACCGCTGATTATAATTTATAATTATTTCAAAATCAACATTAGCTATTTGATTAGCGTAAGCAGAGCACGGTTAACAGACACAAGGTATGCTTTTGGAAAAGTTAAAGTCGGATAAAGAGGACCTTTATAAAGAGTCTTCCCTTAATCATCGTCATCATTTTTCTTTTTTAGATGTCCGTTTTACACATGACCCCCCCGGGATACCAATTTATCAGAAAAGCCCCGTGTTGAATACATGCTGAAAATGATTCATCGTATTTATTTCGGTTATAACATGTGCGTAATTATAAATAATTATAATTAAAAAAACAATATCTCCTCGCAAATAATTTGCATTACGCGACCGAGAAGAGAAAGTCATGGAACTATTTTTAATTTTATTATTTATTTTTAAGTTGGATCCCCTCTAGCTTTCATTAAACTACTTCGTTTGTTTGTTGTGTCTTCTCTCTAATGAAGTAGTTATCGCTGTCGTTGCCACCGGTGCTAGTGTCTGTTCTGATGCTTCTCCTGTGCTTTTATTAGCAGCGTGCTTTTCGCTTATTCGGTTATTAAATTAAATTGAATAAATCGTGTTGATAAATTTAGTTTTTTAAAATTCTAGAATCGAATTGGTGTAATAAAAACCCAATCATGACTGAACTGAAATAATTAGATTTGATTTGAACTTAAAATCAAATTAATAATTAAATTCAAACATATACATTTAGTTTATAACTAAGTTGAGTTCATTTAATTTTAAATCAAAGTTAATGTATATATATTAAATAAAGAAGTATTTACTATTAATATATATATATATATATACGTCATATTTCGATTCGATTCAATTTTAATAATTTTTAAGAATTTAAAATTAATTTAATTTAAAACTAATTTTTTTTAAAAAAATTAAATTGGACTGAAAATCAAATTGACCATTTAGTTTCGATCCAATTAATTTATTTGATTTAACCCGAATAACTCACAGCTGAATATTTTAGGGTTGTTGGATGCGAATCAACTTCTTTGCTTCTTGTACTTGTTAGGAATTTCACAAATTTTTAAAAAAATAATAAATATTAAGTTGTCAAATATAATAAATTAATTATTTTTAAAATTATTGATCAAATAGAGTTTATAATAAATCTGATTTCAGAGAGTTTGCGGGTTTGATAGCGATGTTTGGATGATTTGCATTATTGCGCCAATTATGGATAGATGCGGTGGTTGATTTCATGTATTCCTTCCACAGGGTACGATAGACTGGCTCGCAACGGTCGCTTCTCTATGTTGTCGTCGTGTTTTCCGGAACGGATGACACGTGTTTCGACTTGATTTTAGGGATATTGAAAATTTTGGATTTTTCATAAATCATAATAATGATCGGGCTCTATTCAAAAACAAAAAAAAGAGATCAGAATATTATAAATTAAGAGGTTGAAAAAGTAAATAAAAATGCAGAATTTCCAACAAATAGCTGGTTGGATTATTTGAAACCGGGGTCCACTGCACTAACGCCACCTGCTTCTGGAGCTTCACATTTCCTAAGCCCCAACACACCACCGTCCTCTCTCTGTGTCTGCGATCAGCGGCAGCTCATGGCCCCCAAAAAAGCGTGAGACGCTGCACCAGAAAAGCTCAAGAAATAGAACTCCAGAATCCCAGGGACCAACCCCGCTTTTCCGGTTTTTTTCTTTTCCCAAATTCATACTTCCAAAAACTCGTTCTTTATTGATTTCACCGCCTTTAATTGTCTCATTTTGCTGCACAAACAACATTCTTCTTCTTCTCCTCTTTTTTTTTTTTTTCTGCGGTCTGTATCTCGGTGTTGTTTTTTTAGTGGATTCTGTTGTTTGGACCTTGGCCTTGGGCGTTTCGAGGTTGCCACTGACACTGTCGGATTTGTTGGTCTTTTTGTTTGTTTATTTGGAATTGTTATGGACTTCTCTGCTGATGATTTCGGTTGCTTTTTTGTCGTGTTTGTTCTAGATCGGATGGCTGGAGAGATACGAGAGGGCTTATAGGCGTGTCGAGTAGCATAATGGAGGCGAGGCAACGATCGGGTGGAACTTTGTGAGTATTTTGAGTTTTCAAATTTTTCATCTTTTTTCATTTTATTTAGAGTTGTTGTCTGTGAGCTTCTTCACTGCTCAAAATTTGTTTTCCTTTTTTTCCTAAATCTTGACTGCTTCTACGTTGAATGTCGAAAGTGAACTGTAGAACTTGATCTCTAGACAATCTTGTGCTTCTTAAGATTGTGCCCCTGTTTCTTTTTTGCTTTTACTGTCAAAATTCCCACTTTTTCGAAAAACAAAGCTGTTTTCAGTTTGGAGTTGAAGGAGGAAAATTCTTTAACATGTTCTCAACTGAATGGAGTTATCCTCAGTTTTGGTCTGGCAATGATATTGAGCTTCTTTCATAAAGAAACGCCTTGAGTTTCTGGTGTCTGAGAGGCCTTCTTTTTCATGAACAGGAGTAGAGTCTACCCATACTTCCATGCTTCTTCTCTTGGTTTGTCTTTCTACATGACAGTTAATTTGATTATTTGATGTCTTTCTGAACCAGTGTTGATGCAAGCAAAAGAAGAATCCGGAGAGGTGGTGACTTTAAAGAAGTTGACGAGTCTATCAATGGTCTGCATTCAGACAGAAGTTCAAGCTGCAGGCTTCATCCTCTAAAACTCGTTCTAGCTATAATTATCGTTGGCACCTTCGTAATGCTCCTTCACTCTCCAGCTATTTATCACGGAGAGCATTCCCCGAATGTTGGTACTCGGTAAAACTTGAATTCTGCTCGCTGATCTACTTCTGTTTCCATGTGGGTGTCTTTCTGAATACTAAGTGTAAATTCTTCGTTGTTTTGCGTGCAGGTCAAGGATTGTAGGTGTCGGATGGATATGGGAGAGAGCCGCTCCAGATTCAAGATACTTTTCTTATTTAGATGTTAATTGGGTTCACATCACGAAAGTGATAGAAAAGCTGGATGGCAGAAAGGGAAAACTGAGAATTGGATTACTAAATTTCAATATAACTGAGGTCAACTACTGGCAGCAACTGTTACCACGTTCGGAATCCGTTGTCGTGCATTTAGACTACGCGAAAAGGAACATTACCTGGGATGTTCTATATCCTGAATGGATAGATGAGCAACAAGAAAGTGAAGTGCCATCTTGCCCTCGTCTTCCAAAGCCTACAGTTCCTGATAGTTCACAATTGTTTGGCCTTATTGCAGTTAAGCTTCCTTGTAACAGCTCGGGGGAGTGGTCGAGAGAGGTAGCTCGGCTACATTTGCAGCTTGCAGCTGCTGAACTTGCTGCAAAAACTTCCAATGTTCAGCACCCTGCTCACGTGCTGTTTGTGACCAACTGTTTTCCAATTCCTAATCTCTTCATGTCCAAGGAACTTGTTGCAAATGAAGGAAATGTTTGGCTCTACAGGCCTGACTTGGGAATATTAATG
Source organism: Trichopus zeylanicus subsp. travancoricus (assembly GCA_005019695.1). Taxonomy (NCBI): domain Eukaryota; kingdom Viridiplantae; phylum Streptophyta; class Magnoliopsida; order Dioscoreales; family Dioscoreaceae; genus Trichopus; species Trichopus zeylanicus. Next base: position 438,448 of record RXID01014371.1, read on the forward strand.
GAAAAACTTGGGCTACCTGTAGGATCATGCGAGCTTGCTCTTCCATTTAAAGCAGAAGGTAAATTTGTCATTCTTTAAAACCTTTATTAGGATATATAGTTTCTGTGATTCTTCTGTCACTGTTAGATGAGTAAATTGAATCATCCTTCTTTGATTGTTTTTAAATTGTCCAAGAGTTATCATTTCTCTTTTCTTTTGATGTTTTTGTTGATCATGGAAGTAAATCAGAACTTTCATATTTTTTTACTTTTGAATTTCTTTGGTGCAAAATGCCTAAAACAGTTTTCATGCATATCATTTCATCTAGAATACCATGCATGCGTCAACTAATTCCTGTGGATATTGGATGCTAATTTGATTGTCACTCCTATTGGTATCAGTTGATCATAATGATGACGATATCTTTCCTGCTGCCAGAAATGTTCCTTTCTTACAATTTATTCATTTCATTTGTATGCTTCTCTTATCTACAGATTCATTTGCTATGTTCTGTTCTTTCTTTTGCACCTCCAAAAAATTTACCAAAGCTTATTTGCAAACAGAACGCTTACATGCAGAGAACGGGCATCGAGAAGCATATGCAACTATTCTTCACTCAGCACATATATATGTCTGTGGTGCAATTGTTGCTGCTCAGAGCATTCGCTTATCTGGGTCAACCAGGGACCTTGTAATACTAGTAGATGAAACAATTAGCAGCCATCACAGAGAAGGGCTCGAAGCTGCAGGGTGGAAGATCAGGACAATCCAGCGAATTCGGAATCCCAAAGCCGAGCGTGATGCATATAATGAGTGGAACTACAGCAAGTTCCGACTATGGCAGCTTACCGACTATGATAAGATCGTATTCATTGATGCCGACCTTCTCATCCTTAGAAACATCGACTTCTTATTCACCGTGCCGGAAATTACTGCAACAGGCAACAATGGGACTCTCTTCAACTCCGGCGTGATGGTTATTGAGCCTTCCAACTGCACTTTCCAACTGTTGATGGATCACATCAACGAGATTGAGTCCTACAACGGCGGGGATCAGGGTTACTTGAATGAGATCTTTACATGGTGGCACCGCATCCCCACACACATGAACTTTCTGAAGCATTTCTGGGAGGGGGATGAGCCGGAAATAAAAGAGATGAAGACCAAGTTGTTTGGGGCTGATCCTCCCATTCTCTACGTGCTTCATTACCTCGGTAATAAGCCATGGGTCTGTTTCCGGGATTATGATTGCAACTGGAATGTTGACATCTTACAGGAGTTTGCAAGTGATGTAGCTCATGCTAGATGGTGGAAGGTGCATGACACAATGCCAACTTACTTGCAGAACTTCTGCCTTCTAAGGTCGAAGCAGAAAGCCCAGCTGGAGTGGGATCGGAGGCAGGCGGAGAAAGCAAACTACCCCGACGGCCACTGGAAACGAAACATAACCGATCCCCGGATAAACATATGCTTCGAAGAGTTTTGCTTCTGGGAGAGCATGTTATGGCATTGGGGTGATACGAACTGGACCGATGACAACCCCAGCAGCACAAGTCCTCCAACTGCGAGCCTGCCCAGTTTGTGATCTGTAGCTCGCCCTTGCTTTTCCCATATCTTTCTCCGTGGGTGCTGTAGAGTTCAACCTTTGATACCCTGCGTATGTTTTATTTACATTTTGTTCCCATTACTCTGTAAAAATGGAAATTTTGGAATCATGTGCTAGTTTTGGGTATCAAATGCTGTTTCAGTTTCTGGGTTTCGGAGCTCCAATATCATTGGACAATTCTTTTTCATTTGATAGAATACCATCGAAATTCAATGCCTCGTGTAGTGCTTCAGCAGATTGATGAAAATTTATTTTTTTGGAATATCTTAAGGTTTTGCTGATGATGAAGAGTGATAATATTCATCTGAAGTCAGCATCAAATCTTGTTTTCCATGAAAATTTATCAGTTAAATTAAAAATACAAAGACATGGCTCGTTAGCAATTCGCATAGCAGCACACTCCCCCTCATGTAGCCGTCTGCTGTACATTCAATACAAAAGGGGCATTCCGTGCCTTCGCTGCATGTCGGGAAGGTGTTCGACGTTTTGTCATATGTTAGACTAGTTCAGCGGAGGGATCCATTCGTCTCCCTGGATGAAGTTCTTCACCGAGTAAGCTCCGACGTGCTCCGCCGGTATCTGGCTGCTCCATGGAACCCTCGCCGCCGCAGCCGCCCCCGGCCCCGAGCACCCAAACTCCCCGTAAAACAGCGTAGTGAGCGCGAACTCCCCCCTCCACGGCAGCCACCCCTCCGGCCTCACGATCTCCCCCAGTACCGATTCCATGAACACCGTCCTCGCGTACTCCTTCCACGGCCTCCCCAGGTAATTCCGGTGAACTCTCGGCTTCTTGTAGTACAATGCCATGTACTCATCGCTCCCATTCACCACGCAACCGGCGAAGACGAACCCCGTGGGCTGCGCCGGATCTGTCCTTCCGTGCGCAGTGACGGCGTTCGTCTCGCCTTTCTCCGGCGAGCCGAGGCGGGGGACTATTTCTATCGAACAGTCCTGGAGGAAACTCGCTGAATTGCCGAAGATGAAGTCGATGGTGCCGGAGATCCTACAGTTCCTGTAAAATTGCCGCATAGAACGCGCGTAGAGCGTGTCCTGGTGGCCGAGGAACTCGACGGACTCCAATATCGATAGATCGCTGTCGGAGCGGAACGCCACGGCCTGGTGCGCTCCTGCGCCGGCGGTATTCTCGAACGTGAGATTCGCGGCCATGAACCCGTCGCCGTCGACGCCGAAGGTCGCGGTGTCGTAGGTGGTGACGGCGGTCATTTTCGCGACGTTGAGCGAGTTCGTGATCACCGTCTTCCCCATTCCGTCGCCGAGAAGCACGATGTTCGTCTTCTCGAACGGGATGCGGACGATCTCGTTGTAGAACCCGGCCGCGACGCGGATGACGAAGAGCCTAGGGCTATTGTCCGGCGCTGCGGAGACGGCCTCCTGGACTGATTGGTACCGGCATTGAGCCGATCTGCAGACGGCGATGTCGGGGACGAGGTTTCGCGGGATCCCGCCGGCCGATCGGAGGGAGGCGCTGCCGTCGCGATCCCCATCCTCCCAGTAGCCGTCGCGCTCGGTGAGGGGCGGGGACCAGAGGGATACATCAGCGCCGTACCGGTGGAAGGCGGAGATCAAAGCCAAGGCATTGCTGGTGACGGAGGTGAGATTGGAGATGAAAACCATGGCAGAGGCGATCTGGCGGGAGGAGTTGACGTACTTGAGGGCAGACCAACAGTCGTACTGGTAGAGCAGCGCGGCGGAGGCGGAGACGCGGGCGGAGGCGGTAGCGCGGGGGAAGGCGGAGGCAGCACGGGCGAGGCGGGCGGAGGAGAGGGTGAGGTGAGCGGCGCAGTCGCGGGCGGCGGCGGCGCGAGATGGGTTGGAAGAAGAAGAGGAGAGAATGGAGGTGATGATGGATTGAGCCTGGGGGAGAGTCGTGGAGGAGAGGGAGATGGAGTTGTGGATGAGGTCGACGGAGGATGAGGAAGAAGAAGAAGGGAGAGTGGAGAGGCAGAGAGAGGGGAAACGGGTGGCATTGCAGGCGCGGAGGAGGAGGGGAGGAGGGGAAGGGGAAGAGGAGGAGGAGGAGGGTGGGAAGAAGGAGAGGTGGAAGAGGAAGAGGAGAGTGAAGGAGGAGAGCATGAGGAGGAGGAAGAGGAGCAGAGGGGGAGCTGTTGTTGTGATGAGGATTGAGGAGGGATTTCGGGGCATTTTTGTAGGAGAGGGAAGGGGGATGGGGACAAAGGAAGACGACGGGACTGGGAGGGTTCACGGGTTTGATAGTGGGACTGGTGGGCGTGGCCGGCAGCGCTTCGGTAGAATAGCAATGGCAGTGGGATTCCAGTGCGGTGTGATTAATATGTAAATATAATCCAATTTAAGGACTTATATATAGTTTTTCGGAAAAATGAGATGCTAGATAAAATATTAAACTTCCGGGGACTTATATGCAAGTATTTAGTGGTTTGTATAATAAAACATGAAATGGGCGGCGTTTTTTTGCTTGCAAGTGCGTTAATTCCAACCCTTATGCAAGTTTTTGCTTGCTAAAGCTTTATACTTTTATCATTTTCTTTTCTTTGTCTTGTGTATTGGTGCACACAAGACAACCATACGTATACCGTATTGAACTTTGATATTTTGCAGGTTGGAGATGGAGCTGGAGGAGGTGGGATATCCCTTGCTGGTACATGGTGGGACAAAGAAGCGTTAGCTATTGCAGAAAATGTCTCGATGTCAATTGATGGTGACTTGAAGATATATGCTTTCAAAACATCTGCAAATTCCTCTATCCGCTTGCGTATAGAAAAACTCTCTAGTAAGTATTTCAGAAAGTAATTCCCAGATAGAGGGTCTATGAAGATATTTGTTCACCACTTGCTGTTAAGATATGATGTTTTCTTCTTTTTTTCGCCTTGACATGAAATTTAGAATTATTTTTCAAGTTATTAATGCTTTGCAACTATTATTATAGATGCCACTAGAGATAAATTATCAAGACTTAGATGACCTAAAATTGTGAAAGCTTTGCAAATTTTTAGTCCTCCGCTTAGGTGTTCTGGACCTTACCATTTCCTTTTCACTATTTCCCTTAGATTTTTGTTCTCTATATGTTATCTTATCCCCTATTAGTTGTTTTAAGATTTGTGCTAGCTCCATGAAATCATTTGCACCACAAGAGAAATGCATATTGAATTTGATATCTATGATGCTTGCCGAAAATATCTGATGGATATTCTTCATAAATTCTTGGAGGTTTTATGGCTTGGCAGTGACCATCTAAAACAATCGATGCAATCAGAGAGCAGAAAGTCTTCACTTTCCAGACATTCATATTCAGTTCTGTCTATTTATTGTTTAAGTTCTGCAATAATATAATTGAGTGAGTTCACTTATATTTATGAAATTACAAGTCTTCAACTGGAAGTTCCGATTTTAGACAATCTTATTTTGTTCAGATTGGCAGGTAGCTATTTATTTTCTGTTTTTCGCATTTAATCAAACATATTTCTACAGGTCTGGTTCTCCAAGCACGACTGACATTGAGGCATTCTCTTCTGCATATCGAGCACGTTTGGATGAAGCTGAGCGTGATGGAACTGTTCCAGTGGATGTATCATTGGAGGTGAATTTTGTTCTTGTGAATAATTATGATTTTAATATCTGCCAGGTCTGCAGTACTTGCTCTTCCAGAAGTTCACATAAAAGCTGTAGACCTTACTTGTATAACTGGATATGCTAGGGATTCTTATTTGCAATGCACATGATGGAGCTCCTTCAAAATTCTTAATGAAAAGGGAAATGGAAGTTGTTGCTCGTAAGAAAAGAGATGGAGTTATTTTATTTTTTTATATTGAGGAATGGGAACTTTGTCATTTGTACTACATGCGGTTGAACTCTAGTAGCAAAGTAGTCTGAAGAAACTTAAATATGAGCAGGCAAACTATCTCCGTAAATTTTGTATATGCACTCTTCCCTGAAATTATTTGGGATTTTTATTTGATATCTTGCCATGAAAAATGACCAGTGACCGTGAGAATGGGGAATGGAGAAATGAGGTTTGGTTGCTTGCAGCTCATGTGATAGACTCTAGTTTGTGTATTGTTACTTACCACCAATATCAGATGAGTCTTAGATACTGCATAGTGATGTTAGACTACTTTCTTTAAATGCTTAATGGAATGGACAAAGTATGGTTTCTGCATGCATTTTATGATAATTTCCTTTCCCCCTCTGGCTCAATGAAGGTGGAGTTCAGGCAGCCAGAGGTGGAGTTCAGGCAGTACACTGGGTATGTGGATATGGATGTTAAGGCTGGAAGAAGCCTATTTTACTACTTCGTCGAGGCTTATGGGAACTCCTATCTCAAGCCCCTCACCCTCTGGCTCAATGAAGGTTTGATTTCTTGCTTAGTTCTCTTTGTTGTTGTGCTTTTAGTGGATTGTTTAGGGTATATCACGAAGTAAAATGGTTTTTGGATTGAGAAGGAGAGTTGTCCATGGGGTTGAGTTATTGGTACTGTTGGAAGGTGGTGCAGTAAACGCTGGTCCTGTTTGGATATTTCTTTTTCTCACTTTTCGTTTATTGGGTTGGCTGCACAGTGCTTTTTGCTTGCTAATTGATGAAGCATGTTAAAAGTGTATCCGTTTAGTTTTTTTTGGTCTTAATAGATTACTTTGTTTGAGAGAGGCATGTGCAAAATTTTGGAGATTTTTGGGAAGCTAAAGGTTCGGTGGATGGCTGGAAGCCCATGCCTTGGCACTTCTGAGTTCTGAGTTCTGAATCTGTAGGAGTTCTATGACATAAATTACAAAGGCTCATAAATGTCTATACATGATAGAAGCAAGTTAGGCACCACTTGAAGGCTTATTGTGGATGCCCTATTCTAAAGCTACATAAGAGATGTTTTTTGTTTATCTGAACATAAAAGGTCTTAATTTGTAATCTAGCCGCTTAATTTGTTTTTATATTGTCTCTAGCATCATTGCAGTTTTACTTTTCATTTGTTGTGTCTTTTGGTTTGTGGAATAATATGCATTCGAGTTGCTGCCACGAGAACTTATTTGTTTCCTCTGATAGCATGAAGTATTTCTGTACGACTCCTTGTGCTTCTTTCAATAACAATTGAGATTGTGATCAGGTCCTGGTAGTTCTTCCATTGGAGGTGGTGCCTTCACTGAACTGGGTCCTTTTAACAAAATGTCATGGAACAGATGTTGTACTTCATTATGAGTGGAAATGCTATACGCAGAATATCATTCAGGATTGTGTTAATTCTCCTATGGATCTTTTATATTGAATGCCAAAAGTCTTGAGTAAACATTACACTCACTATAAGTATATATACCGTGGCAAAGTTTGATTGACACCACTTTTTGATATCCAGTCTCGAATCTCCTGCTGGAGGTGGATGGTCTTACTCTAGCACAACTTCTGACTACAACCGTGGCGATGAATCAACTGGTGAGAACCTTATCTACATCTCATATGTTCTCTTCATTTATCGATAGTTTGGACATTGGCCATCAGCCAAGTTAAGGTCGGCGGGTGGGTGACAGAGTACGGGAAACTGTCGACATTCGCCGCGGTGAGAGGTGCATTTGTCAGCGGAGAACTGCTGACAAATATAACACATGCTGCCATTTATTAATTAAGGAGCTCTTCAACAATAATCCAAATCAAGTGCTCCCTGAAGATAGTTTTGAGTCCAAGGGCTGTCAGATTTAGCTTGTAATAATAATATTCACAAAGAGGAGCACATCGGCATGGCAAATCTATTGAATTACGTTTTGCTCCCTGTACTTCTTGCTATTTATTTAACTGGCTTAGATATTTGCAAATTTCAAAAGATTTCAAGGATGAAAATGAAGAAAATTGAAAAGTAGATTCTAAAACTGACATTTGACATTTGCGGTGGAAATCTCGTTTCATTTTGGGCCATGTCGATTTCGGGTTTGACATGTGCTGTCAAAATGTGCGGGGTCTCAGCATAAGTCTCCAGAGTTGTCACGTGGATATGACTCGGTTCATTTTCTACTCAATGACAACAGCATAAAATAAAATGATGAAACTATATCATCTTTTTACAAACATAAAAGAGAAAAACATAAAATTATTTTTATACAGCCGCTTGTAGGTAATGTCAATATCACTAAATTGGAGGATCTTTTTGTAAAAATATTGAGCATTTTCCCGCTTGCCAATAATAATAATTGATATATATATAGATTAATTTTCCACCCCTTTCAAACCAAAATGATTTGCGACTGCTATCAAATCAAAATAAATTATTATTCTCGGTTGTTTCATCGAAAAAATGGGATATTTTTCCCACACAAATCGGGGAAAGAAAGAGGAGAGACTGAATCTGTTGCATGTAGATCCAAACAGAATAGCAAAATTATGTACAGGCCCTCAAAATAAAATTATTTTACCGATAAGATTTAACTGAAAATAGAAAATAAAAGAGAAACAGACGATACTAGGTGTTCACATGGCCGTGTGACACTAGGCTACTACCCAATGGGCGCCGGAAGCCCACGCGTCGTTTCTGTTGACTACTGAACTCTGGGTCCCGTCGTTTCGCTGGTGAAATCCAATCAACTTGTTCTTTCTAATAATTGCAAGTTATAAAATACAGAGAGAAAATTGTAATTAGCAAACACTTTAGGGGGTTCACGGGCAAAAGTCCAACAAAAATCTTGTAGCAGAAATTAGTCAAAGTAAAGGGGTTTATATGCAAAACATCATATCCAGCTCAATTTCGGGGGCTCCGATAACCAGGACCCTGTAATTTAGCCCGGTGGGCTCCGAAACCGGCGTCTGGTTTTCTGCTTCGGGCTTCAGAATCTCTCTGGATCAACTTAAATAAAAGTGTCCCCATGAATAAAGACAAATCCAAATCATCATCCGAGGAGAAGTCAATGTACTATTTGTCTTCTATTGTTGGTGTAGTTTAACATACTGCTTCATTGCCGAGCAGAGAAAGCTCCATCTCTGCTTTCCCGGGGCGCCGCAGTAAGTGCGGGTTCCCAAGGGGGAGAAATTGTTGGTATTCAAGAAAATTGATGAAAAGAATTGTTCGCTTTCGGATTTCCACTATAAATATCTGCCAATTCGGCCTTGTGGCCATCGTGATTCCGAATAGTAGTTTGCAAAGTGGCCATTTTGGGAAGAGTAAGAGAGACGAGGTTTGTCGGAGGAGAATTTCGACGAGATGTCAGGCACTGCTGGGAAAGTCATCAAATGCAAAGGTTTGTGCTTCTGTTTTGATCGACAAAGCAGAAAGATTGCTTCTTTTTGGTTTTTAAAGAGGTTTAGATGGGTTCTTGTAGTTTTGAAAAATATAAAGATTGGTTCTTTTATTTTACATCGATTCTTGGTTAGTTGGTTGATGATTTTGTGGGGTTATTTGCAGCTGCGGTGGCATGGGAGGCAGGGAAGCCGCTGGTGATCGAGGAGGTGGAGGTGGCGCCGCCGCAGGCCATGGAGGTTCGCCTGAAGATCCTTTACACCTCGCTCTGCCACACTGATGTTTACTTCTGGGAAGCCAAGGTACTTTTGGTTTCTGTGAAGGATTGATGCTTTAAAGCTTTGGTTTTTGAGTACTGAGATGGTGTGGCTTTTGAATTGCAGGGGCAGACACCCATGTTTCCCAGGATCTTTGGCCATGAAGCAGGAGGGTAAGGATTCTATACCCTAAAATCGAAACACGCTGTTTGATACACTATTATGTATTCTCGGTGATTTCTTCTGGTTCTGGACGCATAGTGGACATTTTATATAATGGAGGTTCATTGTAATCTGTGTTTTGCCCTAAAATAGGTTCCTGGTTCCCTAAACCTATCACAGACCATTGAGAGATTTAGTCTATCGAGGCAATCACAAGAACTCGTAATTTTGTTTCTGCCAAAATGTAGATCTTTTGTAGTAGGGTCTGTCAATAGTCGTGTTTGGCGATGTTTCAGCAATATACTGAAAATGGAAATCAATTGTTGTAGTCATGGTATCTATTCTGAATTAAGCTTTGTATGATTTCAGTATTGTGGAGAGTGTTGGGGAGGGTGTTACTGATCTCGCACCTGGAGATCATGTACTACCGGTGTTCACTGGGGAATGCAAGGAATGTGCTCACTGCAAGTCCGAGGAGAGCAACATGTGTACCCTTCTCAGGATAAATACTGACAGGGGAGTTATGATTAATGATGAGCAATCTAGGTTCTCCATCAATGGGAAGCCAATTTATCACTTTGTTGGAACTTCAACATTCAGTGAGTACACTGTTGTTCATGTTGGATGTGTTGCTAAGATCAACCCCTTAGCTCCCCTTGACAAAGTCTGTATTCTTAGTTGTGGCATTTCAACAGGTAATGCTGTCTTTACCGTTGTAAAGATTCTCATACGAACCAGTGAAATGGTTCAAATTGTTGACTTTGTACAGATTTTTTAAGGTCTTGGTGCTACTCTTAATGTCGCAAAGCCGCCAAAGGGCTCATCAGTAGCTATTTTTGGTCTGGGTGCTGTAGGCCTTGCTGTGAGTATCCTGTCTATTTGCTCCTTTGCGTGTTGTCTCACTCGTTTTTTTGGTTTAATCCCTAGTTTTCTCTGTCATAGCATTTATATTTGATTCTTATGTGGCTAGGCCGCGGAAGGTGCGAGGATTGCAGGGGCTTCAAGGATTATCGGCGTTGATGTGAACCCTAGAAGATTCCATGAAGGTTTGTATCAATCATAAAATTGAACAAGGACATAAATGGTGAAGAGGAAATTTAATTTGATAAAACTAAATTATTGTTTTTATGATTGACATTGGAGTTGTTTTTCCAGCTAAGAAGTTTGGTGTCAATGAGTTTGTGAACCCAAAGGATTACGACAAGCCAGTTCAAGAGGTTCACTTCTAACCACTAGATTAAAGCATTTTTGGCATATAGTTTACAAATCACTCTTGAAGTGCGTGAAGATATTGGAACCTTGTTTTAGGTGCTTGCTGAGATGACTAATGGCGGAGTTGATCGGAGTGTTGAGTGCACCGGCAACATAGATGCCATGATATCTGCTTTCGAATGTGTTCACGACGTACTCTCGCACACCTCTTCTCATTTATTGCATTTCAGAATAACTAGTTCTCATCTTCCTTTTATGGCAATATCCATAACTTGTTCGAATTTTGTTCTCATAGGGTTGGGGTGTTGCCGTGCTAGTTGGGGTGCCTCATAAGGATGCAGTATTCAAAACACACCCCGTGAACCTTCTGAATGAGAGGACGCTTAAGGGCACCTTCTTTGGAAACTACAAACCACGCTCTGATCTTCCTGCAGTTGTGGAGAAGTACATGAACAAGGTCAACAGACCTTTATTGAATTTGCCTTGCTTAGTTGCATTCGTCTGAGAGAACGCCATCACAAACCTTGTGCAAATGATGACACCAATATAATTTCGTTCTCAAATAATCTTGTGCTTGTTCTGATGTTGCAGGAGCTGGAGTTGGAGAAATTCATCACTCACGAAGTTCCTTTTTCAGAGATCAACAAGGCATTCGATTATATGCTGAAAGGAGACAGCCTCCGATGCATTATTCGAATGGAGAATTGAAGCTAAAATTTATATTTTCATCTGTGATACGACTAGCTTGAGTGGTATTTGTAGAATCGCATGGTACATCATCTTGTTTTGCGCGCGTCTTACATATGCTGTTTTCTGTTAAAAATTAAAATAAAATATTTTTGATCACTTCCGCTTTAATTCATATATTTTTTTATTTCGATATAACTTATTAAAATAAATTTAATAATATTAATAATTTCATATACAATAATAATATGTCTTATAAAAAAATTTACATAAAATTATAATTGTGAAATACACATTTGTTAAGCTAAACGGTAAAAATGGATTATTTTCAATTGTTTTTTAAAAATGAATCAAAAGTGAAAAAAAATTCACATCTTCGAATAATTAAACAATCCTTTAGGGAAGGGTCCAAAAGAGACTGATTAAGATTGGCTATAAGAACCAATTTCATATAGATTGTTTTGTGCTATTAGCTTGAGAAGGTGGGAGATTACTAATTAATTAACCAGGATAAGTGAGTTACTGCATGCTCGAGCAGCAGTGAGATGAGCCATTTTTAGTGTACGTTTGCAATCAGAATCAGATAGAATGCTCCCATATAATGATGTAATAAACCTAAGGGTTTGAGTTTCCGCGGTCTAACATACAACAGCTTGGGTGGATACAATTTATCCGTATTTTAAGTGTATCACTTACTTAAACACCTGCACCAAGTGCCCGATGATGAGGACCCCGAGAACCGATCCCCGAACCACGCCGGATTCCGAGGGTTCGACCTCATTGAGGCCTCCAAAGCGCGGCTGAAAACTTAATGTCGAGTAGCCGTGTTGGTAGTAAGTTTTTAAATTTTCATCAAAATATTTTAGTTTTGGATTAATTTAAAATATTTTAATTTAAACTTTAATTTAAACTTTTAAAAATATATTTAATAATATACTTGGTTAATATTATTACACCGAGATTAAATTAATAGGAGTCGAATTCGCAGCCGATCAAGACCGAGGTGCAAACCAAAATTTTAAGTTTTAATTTCGATATCAGTTTCGTCGTTGATCGAAATCGATTCGTTTTGGTCATTTCAGTCCCATTTCGATCTTTTTGGTTCTGGTTTGGTTTCAATAAATATTATTTTTATAATTATTAATTATGCGTTAACTAAAGTTTAACTATATTTTGACTTCAAATTAAAAATATGATAAAATTTTTAAAATATTTTTAAAAATGATAAACAATTGAAAAAATATTAATAATTTTATCATGATATTAAATATAATTTAAATAAATTGTTATAGTTAATCACTTGTATATTCTATATTTTAATATATGACTATATATGTCTCCGAGCATATGAATTCGCCGCTGTCTTTTTCCTCAAAAGCCAGAAATCCCAGAACCGAAACATTTGAGGGCGAAATGTTTCTACTCTGGTTAAAATCGAAATATTTCGGCCAAAATTTTAAAGCTTGATACAAACTAAATAACGGGATTAAAAAAATCAAAAAAATTTAGAATTACTTAATTACACCCAAAAAGTGCAATTAAACATTGAATTTTATTATTTTTTGTTAATTCCATCAATCCTACAAAATTACTGAAATTGGCCAATTATATAACTCCTACTTCGTAACTGATCCAAATTGCGTTGTTGCACATAGACCTTCAAATTTATTTATTTTATCGACCAAAGCATTAAGAAGATAGTGAATTCATTAAGAAACCTTAATGATTTCTTAATGAAGCGAGATTATGAGTCGAGTTATGATGTCTCTGTCAAACATGAAAGATTGCCAAACTTTAGGCCAAGCATTAATGGATAAGCCAACTTTTAAATTTAAAGATAATAATTATATTTAATTTACTAAAATATTTTTTTTATCTACAAATCTTTACGTGATTCTACTTTGGTTTCATATAAATTTATTGAATAATTTATATTTGTGTTTAAGGATTTTGAGTGAATACTAATCTTAGTTGGTCGGTAGGACTAACCCCTAGACTCGACATAAATTTATTAGAAACAAATATTCAAAATAATTTATATGAAAATAATAAAAATTATAGGATATTAAATGTAAATAAATATTCAGCAGCTCATGCAAAAACTCACGCACGTGAAGAAGCCCATGTAAACCTCCCGCCTACTCCTCTCGCTCCGTTCTCTCTCCTCCTCCATCGTCGCAAACCCTACCACACATGACGAAGCTGTATGTGCAAACTCTCTCACCTACTCCTCTAGCTATTCTCTCTTCTCCTCTACTACCGCATACTCTCCCCCACATGATGAAGCTGCAGGTGCAAACCCTCCCGCCCGCTCCTCCGGCTCCATTCTCTCTCACCCTTTACTGCCGCAAACCTTCCCGCCCACTCCCCACATCCGACTGGCTTTTCGATCATTGGAGAACTCCCTCTCAGCGGCCCCTCGCCACACTCCTCGCTCGTAGCCATGGCCAAGCGGTACGGCCCCATTATATACCTCAACACGGGTACCCTTTGTGTCGTGGTTGTCTCCTCCCTCAAGTCTACCCTCACCTTCCTCACCGCCCTCGATGCACAATTCGCCCGCTACCCCCACCAAGTTAGCCAGTGACAAGGATATTACTAATAAGTTGTCTCTTGGGCTATAGTCCCAAGCTCAAGCTCTTCTGTCATCTCCTCAATAGCCACATGCTCGGCGCCAAGTCGCTTGCCTCTTGGGCCTCGATTTGAAACGCAGAGATACACTTGCCACTCCAGGAGGTACTAGAATCTGGTAAGTGCGGCAAGCAAGTGGAGATGGCTAAGGTGCTTGTGTATCCCACGGCAAATATCATTAGTTGACGGGTGTTCAGCACGAAGAATGAACGTCTTCACATGTCAGCCCCCACCTTCACAAGCCATGAAATCCTAACTCTAATCATACAATGAAAAGGCTGAATGAAACCAATCTCGGCCGAAACAGAAACGTTTCGGCCAAGATTTCGAACCATGGCGCAAACTACAACGTCCGAGATTGAAATTTTTCTTTACATAGAGGTGTTAATAAGCGTTAATAGTGAAGTGAAAATGACATGGTGTGTCGGCCCGCTTGAGCTTCGGAATCCTCCTATAGAAATTACTAAAAGTCGCTAAACTTGGGAACATCTATAAGGTAGGTTTTGAAGTCACATAATGAAAAGATTCTACTTGCCTCTATCCTCAAAAATAAATTACATAAAATCCAAAATTTAATAATCTCTATCACGAATAATTTAGCGAGATTAGAACACCAAAGGTCATGAAATTCTAATATGTTTGTACACTATAAATAAAATAATCTTTAAGGAGGTAATGATGAATGTTCAGTTATTCATTCAACTCTTTTATTATTAATTTTTATCCTAATTTGAACGTGTCATCGCTAAAAAATTTCAGGCAATTTTCTTCACAATTTTCTTCTATGTAGAATAACAAGAAGGTGACCTAACTGATTGAGTTTTCAAGGAATTATATGGATTGAAGCCGATCTCAAATTTGTAACCGTCAACAATATTATTTAATTTTATATAATAATTTTTATATTATAAATAATTTTTAACTTAGCCATTAAGGATTTTGACAAATGACTCTTAGTTTAATAATTAAAAATTTAAACTTTGCCCATAGTGAACAGGGTTTGAATGAATTCCAGCTGTGCTAAATTATATTTTAAAGTAATTTTCCATCAAAATTTTTTGAATAACTTTTAAAAATATACGTATATACCTTTTTTCATATTTCTTAAATTTTTTAATATTTTTAAGACTAAAATAAAAATTTAGCCAAAATTTAAAAATAATTTGAAATAATCAAAATAAATTGATTTCATAAATGCTGAAATTAATTTAAAAATCGAAATTTAAAATCATGTTTGGCAGCTCAAGACACCATTGTTTTTGTACTATGTTTGAATTAGTACTGGTGGTTCTATTGCTTGACATTCCTAGTCTAACACCGTGCCAATGGTCTGAAATGCAAAGCCCAGGGCCATTCCAGCAGGTGCTGACCGGCGGGAGGAACGGCCGGGTTTCAAATATAATCGACGAGACCAACATGCCAGAACTCCGGGATTCCGTCTCTCCATGCTCAAAGCCAAGTTCGCCCGGAAGGACCTGTCGGAGAATGATCTAGTGCTACTCAGTGGTGCCTCCTCTTCTTCCCCACCTGTCGGAGAAGGATCTAGTGCTATTCACGTCAAGTATTTGCAGCAGAAAATGTTAACTGAACCAACTCTTTTATTACAGCGGCACATACCTAGGAACCACTGCATGCTTCTTTTTGGAGCGACGACTGTACTACTTCCTACCCGGCGGCGGATCGGACACACTGATAACCCCCATTTCTTGCCGGAGATCTATGCACAGTGCCCCCGGGGTGGCGAGGTCAACGTCCGGCTACCGCTCGATCGGGGAAGCGAAAGGACGTTCGACATGCAGATTCTTGGCGAAATTCGATCGGGGTTCGAAATGACCGAGTCTGACGAAAAGATCTACGACGGTGCGTCCGCGAAGGCCGTGGTCGACTCTTACTCCGGCTTCTTGAGCGCTTTCTTCGGGCCGTTCTTCGAGCGGGACTTTTCGGATTCAATGGTGAGGATGGGCATGATCGGACGGCGAGATCCGGCGAGTCGCTTCGGTTTTCGATTGAGGCTGGATTGCATTGCAGCGATGATGCAGGTTCTACTTGGAATACGCACGTCACGATGAGACATGGTTATTTTGAGTGATCTCAAAGCTTGTAAAAGAATTAGTTAATTTTAGTTACTTCATTTTCGTAATCAACAGTCCGGATCAGACTGTGAATACAATCACAAACAAAATTGGAAAATACTCGCACAGCACATGCCACGAGGGGTTCATTTCATGGCGAGGAGGTAATACCACGGTTCGCTGTTTCGGCCGGATTCGTACCGAAATCCTAAATAACGTTTTGGTTTAGGTTTCGGTGTCGCAGTAGAGAGGGTGGCGGCTGCGAGCGCGTGGGCGCGTGCGGGCGAGGACGAGGGCGAGGGCGGCGTGCTCGGGCGGCCAGCAAGCCGCGCGGGGCGGGCACAGGGCGGTCGGGGCAGCTGCAAGGCGCGCGGGCAGGCCGCAGGGAGCGCGAGCAGCTGCAGGGAGTGCAGGCCGTCGGCGGCGAGCGCAGGGCTCCGGCGGCGAGCTCGGCGCGTGCATGGCGAGCGCAGCGCGCGTGGGGGCGAGCTTAGCGCGCGCGGGGAGACCGCAGCGTGCGCGGGGCGAGCTCGGCGTGTGCGGGGCGACCGCAGCGTGCGCAGGGCGAGCTGAGTGCGCCGGCGGCGAGCTCAGCACGCACAGGGCTAGCGCAGCACGCTGGCGGCATCCTCAGCGCACTTGGGCCGACCGCAGCTCGCGCACGGCGCCCACGGCGAACTCAAAGCTCGAAATCGGCATCTCCAGCATGTCCAGCATCCCCGCGTGGCATCTCCGACATCTCAACAGCCCGGCATCTCTGGTAGCTCCACCGGCGAGGGCAGCTCGGCTGTTGAGCGCAGCTCCCCCCGCAAGCGCAGGTCGGCCGGCGACGATGCTTGCCCCCGCTCTCAGTTCGGTTTAGGGTTTACTGTGCTGGTTAGTTTTATTTAATTAATCACGTTTTATTTAGTTAATCATGGTTTACAGTGCTGCTTTGCTTTTTTCCCCAGGAATCACAGCGAGGTGGCTGTTGGTTGGTCGGTTGATCGGTTGGTATTGATTGATTAAGTACTTTGTTTAATGCCCGTGAATCACGGGTTTCGGCTGTGGGTCTTGTGGCCTATATATACTTAGTGTAAGATGTTTACACTTCACAGACGATTTCATTTGTGTTCTGCTGTTTTAGTGAAAAAGTTTTGTAGATCGGCCAGCTATTTCTGTTTCAGTTGCAGAGATATGAAATTTTCCGTTCAATAATTGATGTATCATAATTTTTAGTTTTTGTTTGTGTTACTTGATGTATCAGATATAGTATGTATGTTGAGACTTGAAAATTGAATTGAAACAGAGAAGATCAAATTATTTGTTTTTATGGATCTGCTCAATTTGCATTATGTGTATTATGTATCTACTTAATTGAAACAGTAATATGATCAATTATCCAAAATTAAGTTAGATTTGCTGCTTAAAATACGTATTAAATTATTAAATTATTAAATTATTTAAGTTACATAGTAAAATATTAAATTAATAAATTATTTAAATTACGTATTAAATAATGTATTTTGTATTAAAGTGTATAACAAAATAGTAAATTATTAAATTATTTAAATTACGTATTAAATTATTAAATTATTCAATTAGTAAATTATTTTAATTATGTATTAAATTACGTATTGAATTATGTATTTTCGTATTAAATTATATTAAAAAAATATTAATTTATGGATTAAATTATGTATTCAATTACATATTTTGTATTAAAATATGTATTCAATTATGTAGTATGTATTAAGTTGTGTATTGAATTAGTAAATAAATAATATATTATGTATTAAATTAGTATTTTCTATTAAAATATTTATTTCGTATTAAATTATATAATAAAATATGTATTAAATTATGTAGTATGTATTATGTATTAAATTATATATTATGTATTACGTATTAATTTATGTACTAAAATATGTTTTATGTATTAATTTTGTTATTAAATTTATGTATTAAATTATGTCGTATCTATTACATATAAAATTATGTATTATGTATTAAATTATGTATTGCATATTAAATCATGTATTAAATAGTAAATTATGTAATTTGTATTAAATTTTGTATTACATTATGTAATATGTATTAAATTATCTATTACGTCGTACATTATGTATTAAATATTAAATTATGTATTAAATTACGTACTATGTATTAATTTACGTATTAAATTATGTATTACGTATTATTGATTAAATTAACGTGGAAATTAGATAATAAATCAAAAAATATGTTAGTAAATCGTAAACCTTAAAACTTAAATCCTAAATATAAAGTAATTTATTGTTGTGTACATTAGTTATTTTTTAATAATTTCTTAAATTACGTGTTGTGAAAATAGAGTTTTTTCATTAATCATAGGTAAATTTTCTTCTGTCACTGCTACTACTGTATTGCATATGGCTCCAAGGCAAAACACGCCTCGCGATGACGATATTGCATGGCAACACTGTGAATCAGTGAATACAGAAAATCGTACAGTTTGTTGCAAATGGTGTGGTCGTGTGCTTAGTTCTGGAATTACAAGATTAAAAGAGCATTTAGGAGGAGTCACCGGTTCAGTTCGGTCATGCGAGAAAGTCCCGAATGAAGTGAGACAAACATTTCGGGCAATAGTCCAAACCGGCAGAGAAAATAGAAGAAAGCAGAAGGCCAAAAAATCACGTTTTGAGCATGAACTTCTCAACCTCCCTAATCCAGATCCCCGGCAAATTATCAGGCCAGACATTATTCGGTTTGCTACACAATTTATCTCATTGGATTCCCTGTATACTCACCGGCAGGCACTGAAGAGATTATTTACCGGTGAAGAATATGATGCACATTATTTGAGGTTGAAACGGTTCGAGAAAATACTTTCTGAAAAATTCTACAATCAAGTCATAGACGAAAGTTTTTGGGAATCAGTTGAAAAAGTAATAGGAATCTTCAGTCCATTAGTTAAAGTATTTCGAATTGTTGACTTAGATGATCATTCACAGATGGGGTTCTTATATGAAGCAATAGAACGAGCAAAATTGCAAATAAGACGACATATAGGAGCAATTGAATCTCGCAAATGGGAGAAGATTATTGATCATCGTTGGGACAAAACATTATCGAAAGATATTAATGCTGCAGGTAATCGAGTAAAAAGTCATTTTATAGCACTTTACTAAGTTATAATGATACTATTGTTGATTCATATTTAATTATCTTGTAGGGTACTTTCTGAATCCAATATTTTAATATGGCGATGAGGTCAATAATAGTAATACCATTCTCGAAAAGCTACAGAATGTAATCGAGCGGATAGAGCCAAATATAAGAACAAGAATATTGGCATTGCGCGAGGTAAATTATGTATTAAATATTTTTTACATAATTAAGAAAGTTCTTAAATTGAGTACGTTCATTACACAGCCCGACGATTTCAAAAATAAAGTCAAGGACTTCGGCACACAACAAGCAATTGTAGCTATTAGGGGTGATACTCCTGGTATAGTTGATATTCAATAATTATACATATTTGCTAATTAAATTTATATCAAGTTATTACTAATTTTTTCTCATAAATTATAGCTAGATGGTGGAGTATCTACGGGCGGCATACAGCACCTAATCTTGTAAAGATAGCCATCAGAATTTTAAGTCAAACTGTTTCAAGTTCACAATGTGAGAGGAATTGGACAACTTTTGGATTGATCCATACGAAGACTAGAAACAGACTTAAAATGGACAAATTGGAGAAACTTGTTTTCTGCCATTATAACATGCGTTTAAGAGCGCGAAACTTACAGAGGAGAAGATCACGAGAGGATGAGGTAATCGACTTGTCTGCCATATTCGAAGATGATGATCCTCTGATAGAGTGGATTCGAGAAAAAGAAGAACCTGTCTTAAATCATCCTAATACACAAGAAGCTATTCGTCGTCTCTTAGACGAAGAAGCGGAAGAGAAAGTTGACAAAATGCAGAATACTTCTGATACAAGTGATAGTAGCAATGGTGGTACAGCTGGTGATGCCAATTTTCAACAATCACAATATGACGACTCATCTTTATCTGTTCCACAGTATGGAGTAAATGAGTTTTTTGACTCTAATTTATATGGCGGTTGTATGCCACAATATTCATATAATTCGCATGGTGGGCAAGATGTTAATCAAGGTCCAACAGATAATGCGAGCTATAGCTACTATGACGGTTATCAAAGCGAGATATCTTTATACAATTCAGGATATCATCAGTCAATGGAGGACCAGACCACTTCCTACTATCCGCATGCTGAACAATACTATCGATCACAACTCTATCGTACTGATGAGTATGGTGATCAAGAATATCAATCTCTTCAATATCCACCTCGGAGCAGCATGTGGTTATAAGACGTGGATTTATATCATGTATGAAATGATGTTTTCATCATTGTCTTAAATTGATATTTTATTATAATTTTATGACATTTAAATTTAATGTCTATATGGTTTATTTTATCGCATGATAATTTATCTATTTCGTTACGACAATTTATTGTAATCTTTTCCTTCTGACGTATTTTTTATTATCTATTTTATGTTCATAAATATTGACAATTATAAGATAATTATTTTTGAAACAGATAATGGCAAATCCAGATGATTATATTATAGTTCCAGATCAAGTGACACTACAAACAGGAAGAATAATTATGTCAATTCTTCGTCAAAAACTTATATTTTATCGTAGAATGATTCCACCTTCGGCCTATGATCTACTTGGACAAGCCTTAATTGAGCAGACATTACAAGACCGTGGAAGAGTCAATGATCAAATTTATCGGCCCTCTCAACAAGGTTCACTTCATGCTATCAATCAGCGTCTTGCAGCAATTTCTCCTGAACACTTCGCATAGTGTGATATTTATTTTTCATGGGTTATTGGACCACTTTTACTATGTGTTGTCAATCAATATGGTTATCATTTTCATTTTGGACCTTCAATGTATGGTTATACTCCAGAATCACTGTCACGAGATCGTGCAGAGCTAGTTGTTCTGGCTCGTATGCCTACAAATGCTCGTCCGGATCATGCAGGTACTGAATTTGTAATTCCACACCCAGATGTTCCAAACTCAACCGATGATGACTATGATGATTAGTTGTATTATCTTAGAATTTATAAATTATGTATGTGTGAAATACATTTTAATGAAAAGTTAATTTTGCTTATATTAATTTTTAAATTTTAATCATATTCATACCATTTCTTGTATGTTGTTTTAATACACTAATATATATTAAAAGTAGACAATATCAGCGACTAATTATCAAAATTAATTGTAATTAGCTTAAATAATATTAAAATTATTGTAAAATTAAGTATAAATTCATTCATAATTTTTCAAATTTTTTCTAATATTTTATCATATTTTTAATTTGAAGTCAAAGTACAGTCAAAATATAGTCAAACTCTGGTCAACGCCCAATTAACAATTTAAAAAATTCTTTCGACCGAAACCGAAACGGCCGAAACTGAAATCGAAACGGTTGAAATGGCCGAAACGTATCGGTTTCGTCCTGTTCCGAAATCGAAATTAAAATCGAAACCATAAACCATGGATAATACTAAGTGCCGGTGACACAGTGGCAAGTCCCGCAAGTGGGCAGCTTTGCAACTGGTCTCCATTATTTCAATTTCGTGTTCCTCCAACCATGCCAAGTGGTGTCATCTCGTGCAGCATGCATACGTGGAAGTATCATGGCTTTGTGAGAGTATACGTGCAGAGTCCGCCCTCGCCGTCGTTACAAGCACACGATGTGCTTTGCCTGAGAGAGTATATCGTCGTTCAATTGTTTTTGACATTCAGGTTCAAACCCACTTCCTATGAGCCCTGGCGAATTTGAGTTGCCTCCAGCTCAACCAAACCTAGGGCTCGGCTTCTGCTGTGGGCCGACGGTTCCAAGAATTGAGCCAATGAACATACCAAACCAGCAAAGAGATATTGCAATGTTCCTTGGAAAGCTCCTGAGTTTGCAGCCCCTGTTTTGGCTTTTTTTTTTTTTTTTTTTTTTTTTTGAGACGAGTACGAATCCTGCGGGCAAATGCCAACTCAATAGTACTACTAATCTAATGCTTATTCAATGCGAGATTTTTTCATCATAGAAACGTATGTCGCCATAATCGAATTAAACCAAAATCAATTGTTTGTGTTTTTTGGGAAGCTATATGGTGAAAGACTAACATAAATCTCAACGAGAGATTTATATATTTTTTTACGTGTATCCATATTCTAGACCTCTCTTTTGCACCAATTCAAAGTCAGCTCTGATTATGACAATAAAATTTTCTATTACGTAAACTTGAATTATTCTTTAATTCTCAACATTCCTCACACCATTTTATAAACAATTTTTAAAAAAAAAAACAAAAAAAAAAAACAGGCCACCAATGAATACTGTGGGAGGTTCATGTTTTAGACCGTCGTCAACTGAAAAAAAAAATATATTTTTTTTTTCATTCATGGTAAAAAAGAAAGAAAGAGAACTGATTTATATATACCCAGACTCGTTACGCGCGCCTTCATACCAGAGCTTCCTCTCCTCTCTGCCATTTCCGCCATCAATCCATGGCATCTAACCAAAATGGGAGAAGTGATTCCTTCACCGACATCAATCGTGAGCTCGAAGAGTTGCTCCAATATAAACTGAAAGAAATCAGGGTTGCAGAGAAAAGGCTCAAGTGGCTGCGGTCGCAGGTCGTCGGTGCCGGCCTAGAGTTTGAAACGCCGTTCGGAAAGCGAGCTCTCACCTATGCCGATCACACCGCCTCCGGCCGCTGCTTGCACTGCATTGAGGACTTCATCACTGATCAAGTTCTCCCTGCATATGGTGCTGCTGCATGAACTTAGCTCTACTTTTCTTCGTGATATATGCACGAGTTCATGTTCTGAGTATTTGAATGATAGGTAATACGCACACAGACGATAGCTTTGTGGGGTCGAAGATGACGAAGATGATGCATGAGGCGTCGGCATACGTGAAGCGATGCATGGGGGCCAGCAAACAGGACGCAATCATGTTCTGTGGCTCAGGCACCACGGCGGCGGTGAAACGGCTGCAAGAGGCGATGGGCGTGGCAGTGCCTTCAGTGCTGCGTGACAGACTTGTCGCGACGTTGAGGGAGGAGGAGAAGTGGGTGGTCTTCGTCGGGCCCTATGAGCACCACTCTAACCTGCTCTCGTGGCGGCAGAGCACGGTGGAGGTAGTGGAGATTGGTGTCGACGAAGATGGCGTGCTTGACATGGAGAGCTTGAGAGCTGAACTCGAGTCTCCAAAGTATGCAAACAGGCCCAAGTTGGGGTCCTTCTCTGCTTGCAGCAATGTTACTGGGATCCTGACAGACACTAGAACTTTGGCTCGACTTCTTCATCAGCATGGCGCCTTTGCTTGCTTCGATTTTGCAACATGGTATTCCGAACTCAAAATTCTGAATGTTTTACCTGTTCCTTGAAGTTGCGATTTATGCATGAACTTTATGGGTTATGCAGTGGTCCATACGTAGAAATTGACATGAGATCAGGAGAAATGGAAGGATACGACGCTGTTTTCCTGAGCCCACACAAGTTCATTGGAGGACCTGGAACTCCTGGAATCCTGCTCATGAACAAAGCACTTTACAGGCTGCAAGGCTCTCCGCCTTCCACCTGCGGGGGTGGCACTGTTGGCTATGTCAATAGCTTCAATGAGGAAGACACTCTGTACAGCAACGATATTGAAGAGAGAGAAGATGCCGGAACTCCGCCGATCATCCAGAAGTTCCGGGCAACGCTGGCCTTCTGGGCAAAGGAGTTCATTGGCTACCGTCTTATCGATCTGCACGAGACTGTCTACATCGAGATGGCGCTCAGGAGGCTGCTTTCCAATCCAAACATCCAGGTTCTTGGCAACACTCGCGTCAAGCGACTCGCAGTCCTCTCCTTCCTTGTTTTCCCTTCGTCAAGAAATAGAAGCAGTGATGGAGGCAAGTATCTTCATGGGCGGTTCGTGACAAAGCTACTGAATGATCTCTTTGGTGTTCAGGCTCGAGGTGGATGTGCGTGTGCAGGGCCATATGGGCATCATCTTCTTGGCATCGGGAAGGAGACCTCTCTTGGCATTAGATCAGCAATAGAAAAGGTTTGAAAGTTTCTTCGGTTCTCCCCGTTTACTGCAATGCTTATATGTAGGTCTTCATTGGATTCTGATTGCAAAAGTATAATGCATGATCAGGGATATTGCGGGGTAAAACCAGGGTGGACAAGAGTTAGCTTCGCGTACTATATGTCCAAAGAAGAAGTTGCACTCATTCTTGCTGCAATTGAGTTCATTGCAATGTACGGGCATCGGTTCCTGCCTCTCTATAGTTTCAACTGGGTCACCGGCGACTGGACTTTCCAAAATCAAACGGAACAGAAAGCAGGTGGTGGTGAAGCGAGTAAAGAAAGCAGCCAAGTAGCAACGATAGTAGACAAGTTTATGAGTTACTTGAAGTGTGCCCAAGACCTTGCGCTTTCACTGCCGGAGAATCCCCATGCTGCTAGCGTGCCAGGGGATATAGATCCGAACCTTTTCCTTTTCAGAGTCTAGTCCCATTAAGATGATATGTTATTTGCTGTAAAACACAATCTGTATTCACACAACTCTGTCCATGCCACATTCATAGCTATTTGGAGATCTCTAATCCATATTTATATAAATTTATCATCTGCAGAAGAAATTTATCCTGTTGGATTGATGGCAAGAAATTAATTCAAATCATAAATGACAAAGGATATTACACTGGACAATTAATATTGAAGGAACTGTGAACGATACACAACACTCTTGGTAAGAACGTTCCCCCAACATAATGGAATCAGAATGTACTAAGCTTTGTATTACATCATACAACATAAGAGTGCCGACCTGGTACAAGATCCACAACACAGATTATTAACTTCCCCTTTCGTCCATTAGATGCTAACTTCAGATCCACATCCTTGCCTTGAGCAGCAACACATATTATTACCCAATGTTCAATGGCTTCTTCATTCCGGCAGCAAATCTTCCAAGATCTTTGTTGTCCTTTTCCTACACGCTTGAATTGAGGAACTTCAGGTAACCCTGCCTCTGATTTTCCTTTGATAGAAAATTTACACTATCTGCAAAAAAATTACAAATGCAACAGTTGTTTTTATCTCTATGGTTATGATGCATGCAACAGGAATCCAGCCTGCACAAAACATGATCATCCCTGACAAAAGATAAGAAGCTCAGGTAACCATCTTATTGCAAGTCACAGGCCTCCACTGCAGTTTCCCAGCAACACTGGCCCCGTAATTAATTTCAAAGGTGATGTTATTTATAATCAAGTCTCACCATGAATCACTATTTCAGTAAACACTACTAATGTTCTCAGTTTGGAAGCAAATCCAGATTTTTCATGAAACAAAAATCTCTACTACAGCTTTCGGATACAAGTGAATATGTTAATTAGACAACAGCATGATTAAGTTTTGAGTTCTCATGTACCCAAACTTGTTTTTAGGTGTAAACATGGATGTCACAAATATTTAACAGACTGTCAGCAAAGTGCAGTTTGAAAGTTGCTATTTATTTAACCATGCCTTCCTTCTGACCAAGCGTTAAATTGCGCAACCAGAATGTAATTAGGAGTGGTCTAGGCAAGTTATGTATATTGGTCAGTGTCCACGTAATAGCATACCTTGATATACAACTCAGAGGAAGTGGTCGGCCATCAAAAGTTGTAGCTTTTCCCTGCCTTCTTCAAGCTGCACAGAGACTTCATCTCTTATCTCCTGAATCCTTTTGTCCCAAATGCCATCAATTAACTTCCATGTTCTGTCATTGATGATCTGTGTCTGAGGAGAATAAACATGACAATAATTAGCTGTTGTAATACAGATTACATCATAAATGCACAACTTTCATTGGTAAAAATCCACCTGCAATGGTCTCGGGCCACCAAAACTAGAAAAACCAGCATTCCCTGGGGCAAATGTGACCCTACCAGGAAGTGAGATCCCATGAATTTCCCATCTGCCAGCATAAATCAGTGCCCCATACTCATCAACTGGATGTACAGGTGGCTTCATAACAGACAAAATCAATATTAGATATTTAAGTACATACACCTTAAATGCTGCAAATTTTCACATATGATTCAAATTTTAGTTTCAGTAATGCATCACATTCTTCCATTCATCAGAAGTTCTAACATACAAGAGACAGTAATAACTGGAATAATGTAGTCATTTCAGCATTTGAAATAGTATTTGTCACCTCCTGTCCAATTAATTTGATATATCACTAAACAAGCCATTGGCAAAGAGAATAGAGTATGCCTGCTGAATGCGTGGAGATTTCTTGTATATATCCCATAGTTCTTCTGCTTTGACCAGTCCTTTCTCAAGTAAAACATCTAAAAACAGAATGAAGTGCATCATCCATCAGTACCATTTGCTTTCAAAAACAATTGCCATCATGTTATCCTTTCTTCTAGTTGTTAAGATGAGTTCAAATTTTGTATTAACATAGCCTACAACCCAAATCTGAATGTCTAGAATGCCTCAAACTTTCATTTGACAATTGCCATAGGAGGCAGAGACATAAAAGGTGCTAAATAATTGACAAATGTACCTGTGATTGTCTGGACAGCTGAACGATATTCTCGCAGTATCGATGCACATTTTTCCACAGCAAAACGCATGTACTCACTTCTCAGAGCTTCAAGCTTTGCTGCAAGCTGCATTCCTGAAAAAAAACCAAAAACTCAAGTTGCACACATTATACACAACCAATGTAGGGGAAAATTACAGAAATAGATGCCTGGATGAATGTCTACATCGGGCACAAGATCACTCTGGTTCCTATAGTATGCTTTTCCAAATGCAGTCATTCCTGTCTGGAGAATCAAAAATTATGCACAAGTTGAAGCATCTGTTATGGCCTTTACTGATATCCAACACAAATTCTCGATCCCAAAAATCTCCTCAATTACTCTGGCTATGAATCCAATCAATTGGCAAGACAAGTAGCTACTAATAAGGACATATTATGATGGTAGAGCCTGACCAAAGAGTAGAAAGAATATACGAAATTCTGCACAAAAGCTCAATATAAAATAAAATAAAAAAGCCAAAACAAAGGGCAAGAAACTGATTTCTATCTAGAGAAATAATGAGATTGGGTTCCACAGCATGGTAGAGGCACAATTGGTCTCAGAAAAGTATAAGGTTAGTTAAGTGATCTCACCTACTTAGCTGATCAAGATTCACCACAAGATTAGCTTTTTTACCCAGGCTCATTTTTCCCTAGGGACTTGTTCAAAGTATCTTAATCAAAATGAAGAAACGATTTCTCACAGGACCTTGAACAGGAAATGTAAAAGATTCAAAGAACAAGATATTGAAAATATTATAAACAAATCATATTACATTTAGATCATTATACATGCTCTAGTTACTTAGTGATGCCATTAAATCGACCAGTTGAAATAGAAATGTACAAAAAATAGCACTCTGCTGAACAAACCATAATTTTTAAGTCCTCAAAGCACAGTATAGAAATAGAGGGCCAACTAAAATGGTTAGTATGAACAAACTGGTTAGCCATGACAACATTGGTGACTACTTATGTGCACATGCTCGCACTATAGAGCTTACATAATAAGATTTTCTACCAAAGACTCTTCCAGAAGCTTCAGCATAGCGCATTTTTGGCTTGCTAGTTATTGACAGAATATCAGTCTATAAAAGAGGAAAAAGGTTTTAGTACAAGAATATTTTCCATGGAATGACATAGTAGAAGTTCAAAAAGTTCAAACTTAAAAGTAATAAATATGAGGCAAAACAAATTGCTCAAAGAACAAATGTAACACTTTGAATAACCTCAATAAATGGGTGATAAGAATCTGGATAGAAACACGCAAGAATGGCCACAGCTGCTTCCCTGTATGCTAACCTTAGCTTTAATTCTGCAGGGATATCTTTACTGTCTTCTTGTCCTGTCTCAAATGTATCTTTTTGCTGCAAGTTAAATGAATTGTACACGAGCACCACAATAGTTTACATTGTTTGATAAAAGTTTGATTTACATGGATGCATGACAGAAGAAATTACAATTGAAGAATAAATTGGAATGCTGAAATCAATTGATGTTAGAGCACACACCCTCTTTAAGGCCTCTAGCAGTTCCTCCTGTTCAATGAAGTCCAGATCCTTTCTTGCAGTCAAAATCCCAGCCTCATTCCTGATCAAAAATCAGAAAGTTGTAATCCTCTCTCTGAAAGGGAATGAAACATATACCATAGAAGTTTCTGCAAGCAACTACAGTATGTTTTGCAGCTTAGCTCCTGTGAAATTGAAGTTCTGCAATTTCTTGTTGAAGGACTTCCTTTTCCTTTTCTGATCAGAAATATTTATTTCTAGCATGCACCTGTAATGTGAAAGATAACCGTTAGATTTCCTACTTAAAATATAATCTACTTCCTATGAGCTGAATGACTGCCACAGGTTTACCTGTAGTATTGCGAGTCTTCCATCTTTAGACGGCAAGCCAACTCTAATAATTTTATCAAACCGACCCTTCCTTGGAAGTGCAGGGTCCAGTATATCTAGCTGGTTAGTTGCACCTATAACTAGGACCTGGAAAGTGATCATATGAATAAAAGATTACTAATCATCTTGCAATTGTACATAATGAAAGACAATATAATAGGTTAACTATACCTGTGTTGTTGACACTTTGAACCCATCCATCTGAGTCAAAATCTGAAGCAAGCCTTGCTCCCTTTCAGCACCACCCTGGGAAAGTAAATTTATGAGTTTGACCAAAACATGGGGTCATAAAGAGCCGATTAATGCTACAAAACCAAATGCAAGACAGAAAATGGCAGAATCGTTAATGTAAACAAATAAACAGTGCTTAAATAGGAGTCATGGCTTTATAGAGAAGATACAACATAGAATTACTAATGTGTATGCATATATCCAAGAGCATATGCTCCGCAAACATATAGGAAATCAATTCTGATGTAAAGCCATATATGCACATACATGCAACAAGTTTAAACCCCAAAGCTAAAACCCACCCCTCCAATATCAGGTCCACCACGTTTGCTGCCAATTGCATCAATCTCATCAATAAAGATAATAGATGGTGCATATGACCTAGCAGTGGCAAAAAGATCCTTGACACGAGCTGCAGCAACACCTACAAACATGTGCAATGCTGAAGTCAGCATATTTTCACATTTGTTGGGAAGTACAACGTAATATGTCATCCATACATGAGAACATAATTAAATAGATGCAAACTGCCATGAAATATCTGTAGATTCTGTACAATTTTTTACAGTAAATTCAAGACTTTTTAGTTTTTAGTTGAAACAAGAATATTTGACAGACAGTATTTCACATAATACTGCTCGTTTCCCCAAACTAGCTGATACTAGGACATAAACGTATGGAGTTGCAAAAAATCAACTACAACAGGATAATTCAGACCAAGGAAGCATACGCAGAGTGGTTCTAACAAATTACGTCCTTGATTACCTAAGCAAAATGCCTAGGCATTTTGGTGAATGCTCAGGCATCGAATTTGGTGATTCTCTCTAAAGTAACATATGGATGTAGAAATGGGCTCTTTTAGATAAAGAACATTTTCGAATCCATTCAGGAATAATGGTATTCAGCACTAAAACTAATTTTATATGCATGGAAACTAATTGCTAAAAAGTTTCATCATTGTTGTCATTCTGCTATAAAGTGACAGGCAATGATGTAAAAAAATGGTTCGAAAAGAATAATACACTGAGAACACTAACAATGAAAGAATGTGTAAAGAAAATGCATCACCTATAAATGGTGCGATTTTGGATAGGCATCTTTCTTCCTTGATCTTCTCCCGATTAATTATCAGATTCAGATACTTATCTAAGATCTTATTGTTGAAAGAATGAATGTACTTTCCAAATAATCCAAAAAATTGTCATAATAGAATAAAGAAAAACCAAAATAAATTTTTAAGACCCACCAGAACAAAGATAAGAGTCATAAAATACTAGAAAACTTGAGGATATGACTCTATCCGGTGAGTCACAGGAAACAAAAACCTTGAGATTGATGAGTTCGTTGGATTAAAAATTCAAGCTCACTTATGCTGTCAAAACAAATGGCAATATGTTGTAAGCCAAGGACATGAAATAAAAGACACTGGATGTTACCTCCACAAAATCAGTACCATTTGCAGAAAGGCAGTCCTGCTTCGCCAGCAGTTGCTTTGGCTAACAATGTTTTCCCAGTGCCAGGTGGTCCATGAAGAAGCACTCCTTTGGGGCAGTATATCCCTTTGTCTTGAAACTCCTCATTTTTAAGGATTCTAACTCTCTCTTGCAATTCTCTTTTGATGTACTCCTGCCCAGCAAAATCATCAAACGCGACACCTGTAGTTTCTTCGGCTGATATGAATTTTGCCCTGACAGAAAACACATATATGACACTTAAAATGTTAAGGAAGGTTTTAGTAGGGTAAAATCCTAAGAACCATCAACATGGACAGACATTTTCAAGGCCAAAAAAATTATGACCATCCATGAATGTCAAAGAAATGACAAACTCGAAGGTAGTAAGTGCACTGATAATAAATGGCATAGGTTGGTTATTATTGAAAACTTAACACTGAAGTACAAAAATAATGCCAACATAACAAAAGATAGTTTGTCAAAACATTAAATCTGACTGTCCAATCAGAGAAATATTTGAAATTATAGTTCCATACTGCAAAGTGGATAAGAAAACCTATTTGGTTCCATACTGCAGCAAGTTTTCCAGCAATACTAGTTGACATATCTTTACTGGTGTTGCTTCATACAAAAACAAACTAAGATATAACCACGCATTGTTAGATCTTTCTTGGTATAGAACTTACCAGCTTTTGCTCAATGATCCAAGTGCATGGCGCTTAAGTGGCTGCCGTGCCATTTTTGTTAGAGTATCCAAATCACAGGGTATTATCTTGGCAGATTGGCGGTGCCATTTTGTCAATCCAAAGGTATGTAGCAATTGCAAGGGTAAAACGCCTAGCCCATATGACTGCAGTTGCAGTGGAGGAGTAGACTTCAGCAGGAACAGAGCCAACATTGAAAACGTCAACATTTACAAGTTGCTGATGCAACATCTGCCAAACATCATTCCACCCGTCAATTGGCATCCGATCAACAATATGTCGGCGGAACATAATCTCTCTGTTTGGGTTAACATTGTCCTCCCCCTTCTTTTCATCTCTGTAATATGGTAGAATCACTGCAGGATTAAATTTTGCGAATTGTAATATTACAACAGTCATGAAAGCAATGCCAGGCAAGAGATAGCATGCAGTAGAAGATAAAATAAAATCCCCTCCCAACGAAGGCCACATACCGGAGATCGTCTGGCCAAAGTTCGAGCACTCCATAAACTGCACATTATTTGAGTCCAGAAGCCTGCAGAAGTCACTGTAATCAATCCAATGGGAGTTTTCCGGATCCCATTCAGTCCCCTTCAACTTTCCTCGCATTGTCAGCAACGCCCTGCTCCAACAAGAAGCCAAAATGAGCTGCCTTTCCGATTGGACGCCGGCTTTCTCCTCGGACTTCTCCAATTTCTCCACCCGTTCTCTCTCCGCATTCCTCCAAGTCTGAAAACCAGTCCCAACAAAAGAACAGAGAGTATTAAAGCAGTCTGTTCGTTCCAAAGCTAATGATCCACAAAGTTCCAATTTTTTCTTCAGAGCCTCAAAACACTAAAGGGAAGGCCACTGGAGCCACACCTCGAAGATCTGAGACGCCTCGGCATCTTCTTGTGCTTGTGCAGAAGCACCATCGGAGAAGAAAGGGTAGCCGGAGCCGGAGCTCCGAACCCTGATGCGAGAGCTCCGGAGACGACTTGCACTGAAGGTGAAGCCGGACACGGAGTCCTTGAAACGCGAGGTTCAAAGATTGATAGCGAGGAACGAGAGCGAATACAGAGAGGGAGAAGGTGAGGGTTTTGAGAAGCGAGCGAGAGATGGAGAAGGAGGAGACGGCGAGAGCATAGCCTTCGCTGAAGGAGCTCACTCTCGCGGCAATGCGGGAGGGGAGGCAGCCGGTAAATCCGTTGGAGCGCTTCGGTCTTCGAGCAGGGACAGGTTTCGGTTTTAGTTTAGTTCGGTTTAATACACAAGACAAATAGGTTCTTGAATCCGGATCGTCGCCATATATTCTGACAAAACCCTACAAAACAACGATATTTGGAGAAAAGCCCTTAGACTTTGCAAACATACCCCTTAGTAGAGCTTATTCAAAATTCTTTTGGTAAATATCATAAATATCAGTATTTTCGATGTTGATTTGTTTAGATAAATCCCTATATATATTAAGTGAGAGATTTGGGATAAAATTCTCCCATAAAATTTTGAGATTTTGTTCTATCAGCCCTCAAAATGTTGAACTTGTATTGAAATAAACTCATGATAATTTCAATTTTAAGATTTAGAGTTTTAGATTTTAGGATTTTAAGATTTAGAATCTAAAATTTAGGGTTGGAGTTTTAGAATTTTAAGGCCTTAGGATTTTTTTTTATTATTTTTATTATATATAATAATTTCGAGGTAAATCAAACGGTTTAAATTCAAATATGACGAAATGTCAAATTTCTCTAAAGTTTAGGATTTAGGATTCTAGAATTTAGAATTCAAAATTTAAGACAAGGTTTAGGGTTTAAATTTGAGATTTTGGTGTTTAAAATTTAGGATTTAAAATTTAGAATTTATAAAAAAATCTCTATCAAAATACTCTCAATATATATATATATATATATATATATTTCCTCTCTCCCTCTCTATATATATACATATATGCATTATAAACATACATATTAAGGATATGTTACTTACATGAAGATTTTTCTTCAGCAACTAGAATTTACCATTGTATACTTCTACAAAAGTATATTTGCAAGAACATTATGGTCTTTTTGCATGAGCCCATCAAAGACAACTGCTAAAAACACGAAAATGATCAGAAAACAAGTTAAGAAATAGTGATAACACAAAGATTACATATATGCATTGTAAAAATGCATATTAATAATATATTAATTACATGAAGGTATTATCCTTTTAGCAACTAGGATTTAATATGATACTTCTATGGAAGTATACTTGCAAGAACATTACGGACTTTTTACAGGAGCCCATCAACAAGCAATTGCAACAAATCACAAAAAGATAATAAAAACATGTAAAATAGTCATAAAACAAGTTGAAAAATGTTGTCAACACAAATATAATGAATACACAAAAACATAATAAATTATGTGATGCCTAAATTATATGCAGCTGGATCAGTGACAGCAAACAAAGGGGAGTTGAGACAGACTTCACCACAAATGAAGAATAAAAAGAGAATGAGTTGCAGGTGTTTTGGGAGGGAGGACTAACACTCCATTTCAAGATTATGAAACAATTGCGAATTAATTAGACATCTTATACAGACAAAAAGGACTACAAAAAGTCAAAACTGCAAACTCAAAATATCAACACAGTGTTGCATCACTGTTTTTTCACACAGCAGATGCATTCAGGGAATGGGTTTTCATAGAAGGATTCTTCACTTCTGAGTCAGATTCCGGCCTTCCATTCCTGGCAGAGATCCATATCTTTTCCTTGGAGCTCCTTGCTTATCAATTTTTAATTTTCAGTAGTTTGTATTCACCAAATGCACCATTTTCAAGAAATATCAATTTTGTGCTACAGCATAGGATCATTCCAAGGTTCCTATTGATCCACTAAGAAGCATGACTTTGGGATATAGACAGTACCAATTTTTATGCATTTGGGTTACGAGTGACGATAGTGTGAAACCTTCATTCAGCTCTCCTCTTTCCATTCTCTGAAAGAGTTCTACCAAGCCCTTCCTGCAAATGTGGAGGAATCTAATAAATGGATGCAAGCAAATACTTCACAAGAAGGGTAAACAAAAATATACTAATGTAATTAAAAAGTAGAAAAATACTTGAGTAGACATAATCTCATCACATTCTGATGATATAATGCATTATGCAGTGTGTAAAAGAAATGTATTGCTTTTGTGTCATCAAGGCATAGTACTTGTCTGGGTTTATTGTCTTCTGGTGACCCAGATATCTATGACAGCCCTTTCCTGTGTAGGAACAAAAACATCACTTTCAACTGAAATTGCGTAATTCAGGGCTGCAGTCTGGGATGCATGACCAGCAAATTGCTTCAACTCTTCTCTTGTTGCCAGTGCTTCCTGTTCCAAAGTAAGAACTGTTTCAGATTAAGAAACATATCATTGCTTTAGTAATCTCAGTATCTACAAGTAAACAAATCATGACAGAACCTTGAAAAACAATTTCAGGAAGTGAGACCTCAACTCCGATAGGTAAGTTTCATCACCAAATATTTCACCAGCTGCAATATAAATGTTGATGGAGGGTAGCCAAGAGCTTCCAAAAAATTCCCGACTTCCTTGGGTGTCACAGGGTACAAGCCTTCAATTTTCTGCTCAGTTGAGTTTCTACTCTTGCATTTCCATTGGTTTGTCTTCTCCCTATGGAGAAGTAGGTCATCAAGTGATCAAACAAAAGTACTGACAAATAAACGGTCTCACCTCACTATAGTCAGCATTTCAACTTCAGCACCATTCAGGCCATAGGTACAACCAATGAAGGAAAGCATATCCTTCTCATACTGCAGATGAAGTGCAATATACCGACCATGTGTTTTCGACTGCTCCACAAGCTTCTGTGGTGCCAATGTCATGCATGCTCAGAACCTAATTTTCAAGATACCCTAATAGATATCTCAAATGCACTACAAAACAAAATAAGGATTTCTTTTTTTTTGTCCTATGATGCAAATAAGATGGTACCCGATACCTTTTCCAGGTTCTCAATTGGAGAAGAAAATTGGAGTGCATGATATAAAGCACGGCAATGAAACCTTTGAATATCAATAGGAAGGTCTTTGTTTGCTAACCTTGAGTCAGACTTGGGGACATGAACTACCTAATAGTAATTGGCATATTACTTTTTATGCAAAGCATATACAGAGTCATCCAAACCAATAAAGAAGAGAAGTAAGAAGATTGCTACATCACATGGTGAAGTCAACTACAATGCTTGCGTAACAAAGACAGTAGCAAATAGTAATCTGACCAATTACAAGGAAAAAAACAGCATCTATCAATAACCTAAGAATATAGTGATCTACAAATGTTGGAATTCAAGGCTCAAGTTATATCAGACAGAAACCGATTTTTGTTCCTTCCTGCTGTTAGATCACCCAAAGGCAAACCTTATTTGAAAATTTCTGGTGTAGACGGTACATTGCATAAGCTGTTGAGCCTGGGTGCCATTAGTTTCTGGTTTAATACCAATAATCATCCAGCTATAAAAAATTTTCAGTTCTCAATGTTTCAAACAATGTCTTTGAACATAACGAAGCGCATCAAGACCTAGTCACAGGACACCTATCAGGAACCTTGTTCTACTTGGTAGTGTTTTTGGTAAGATCTACTTGCTAGTTTGACACGAGGAGAATATACCAGCTAGTTACCTGATACTCTTTGAATAGGTGTGAGATCTCTTCATAATAGCCCATGCCTGCCCATGAAGTAAAGTGCTTGTGTGCCCTTGGAGCTGACTCCAACTCTTTGGATAATTTCCAGACAATTTGTACATCTCTTTCCAATTCTTTTATAAAATGTGTTTCATCAAAAATATTTGAAAAAATGCTGTTAAAAGTTGAAAATATAGCGAGTCATGATGTTCAAAACAGATGTCCTCTCCAACACTAAACACATATTATTTTCACAAATCTTGTGTCTCGCCAAAAGGAGCACTTATCTGGCTGAGGAATTACTAGTGTTGCATTCATTATATGAGCCACAGCCACCATATCAGATATCTGTCAACATAAATGATACACAACTTGACATTCTCAAAGCAAATTGGCATGTGGACGTGCTGTAATCAACAACAGCATCAAATCAGCAATTTACACCAGTACGCATTTGGTTGAGTCCACCGTTACTCCTAACTGTGAGGTAGCGGTTCAGGTTTTGAGGAGCTGAAAGTAAAAAATATACATTAGACAATGCATAGACTTATTCAACCAAACCCCCGGAATTCCATAAAAGCATCACCTTGAGCGGTATCATGAGAAGACAATTCACAAATTTCAAGATCCAGGTGCAAACACATATCAAGAACCACAAAACAAAAACGAAACATCTGTGAATACCTTGATATCTACAAGTGGGCTTTACTCAGGGGCGATAACCATAAGCATGAGAAGAACCCCATAGCCATTCTTCCGAAAACTATTAAAACAGAAAGGGAGATTGTTAAAAAATGGGCAATCAACAATCCAAATTTGAGTTCAAACATAATTAATGAAACCCTACATCTCAAAATAGATTCAAAAGTCCCACTTTTAAGTCAGAATCACGTGACCCACATTCTAAAATGCAACAAAGGTCGAAAATTTAGATAGGCCAAACCCGATGCAATGAATTAAACCCACATCTCAAAATATGAGTTCAGACCCAATGGAATGGAGAAACCCTACATCTCAAAATAGATTAAAAAATCCCATGTTTAAGTCAGAATCACACGACCCACTCCCAAAATGCGCCAAAGATTGAATCTTTAGACAGATAAAAACAAAAACAGGGAAAAACCGGCACCTCGGTAGGCGCCTCGGGGAAGAAGGGCTGATGGCCGACGACTGAGATCTGCCGCTGGGAGAAGAAGAAGACGACGGCGGAGAAGCCCAGGAGGAGCAACAGGTAAGCGGAGACTGGAGAAGGAGAGAAGAATCGGGAGAACAGGAGGAGCCGAAGAGAGGACGACGACGAAGACGAAGAAGCTCTGGCGGCGGTCACCAACAACGCGCCGACCAAAACCGCCAAACAGCTTCTTCTCGCTCTCCCTGATCGAGATGGAAAATTCGTCGGTTCCGGTGTTCCGTCGAAATAGTTTAACTTGCATCGAGATCGGATAGAAGTTGATGGGTGGACGAGATCATGGGGCTTGATCACGACTGAAAATTTGGAGTATTCAGTCCTTGAAGTCTTCATATTTGGATAGAGGTCCCTGACATTAGGAAAATATTTTTTTTTTGCGCTTTTTAAATAATAATAGTGATGAATAATTGGACGTCGGATTCACATCCTCGTCACCAAATAAGAAACGCAAGGCAAAGATGATTCATGTTGGAGAAATTAGATGCAATACTGTCCAAGAATTTGGGCTATGAACAGCTTGACAGTTGAATTGGTTCATACTCGCACACTCTTGCCATCGAAGCGAAAACGAAAGCAAAACCGACGATTCGCGTTGGAGAAACAAGATGCATATGTCTCTTCAATGTGCAACCAGGTCAAGATTCTCTCTGCCTGCTCTTAAAACTTGGTCGAAAATTCGCAAGCAATTCCCGTGGATGCGCGTCAATGTACATGGTCCAATCAAATACTTCTGATTGCTTAAACTCAAGCGAAGAATGCGTTGTACAACTGCACCGATCGATGGCGACTGATATTTCTCAATACATTTTTCTTTTCGATTTTCGTTTACCTTCCCGTCCTTGGCCTGATAGAAGTTTTTTCAAATAGCTCCCTGTAATTTTGTAATATTTGTATACAGCCACTTCCCTCGTCAATATTCACAAAACCCCCTTCATTTGCAAAAAAAATACAAATTACAAGTTAACCTTGAAATGATAATTTATTAGGATTCACAGCCATGGGATGTTTTTTTGATAGGTTGAGTAAAAATATCGAAAAATTAATATATCAAATTATATATAAAAAAAAATAGTTTTTAAAACAAATTACTACGATTTCAATAATTTTGATAGAATCAAAATTTAATTTTAATTTCAATTCTCAATTTTTTTTAAAAATTAAAATTCCGATTTTAAAATATATAAAAATAATACGATAAATCGGATTTTATTGGCTCCTATTTTTGAGCGGCGGGGGGTGACGCCACGTTTATCATGGATCTTGTCTCCATTATTCTCCACAAGATTTGGCTT
This sequence comes from Trichopus zeylanicus subsp. travancoricus, assembly GCA_005019695.1. Taxonomy (NCBI): domain Eukaryota; kingdom Viridiplantae; phylum Streptophyta; class Magnoliopsida; order Dioscoreales; family Dioscoreaceae; genus Trichopus; species Trichopus zeylanicus. The sequence goes on from RXID01014371.1 coordinate 476,328, forward strand.
AAAAAACAATTAAAATATTTCCATAAAAGGGAAGCCGTATCCATTGGAATATCCTCTTCCTACTGTGACCACTGCATTCCCATCAGTTTGTTAAAAATCTTTTTTTTTTATAATCAAATTACCTAAATACCCTTGTGTATGTTGCTTAATAATATAAACAAGCTAATAATGGTAGCGATAGTTATGATAAGAAGTTAAGAACAACCACAAAATTAGAATATTTCGAACCGCATGGAACTGATGTTTGATTCGATTATTCAGCCATGTAATTTAATATATTTTATCTAAATATTTAAATAGTCCGCCTGGATGTCTAACATAATTTAATCAGTAAATATCAAATGAGTCTGTTTGTTCGGTTAAACCGAATTGTGGTAAATTGCATTAACTTTCAGGGGTATTCCAGGCATTTCGGTATAATTTGAAGACGAAGAAAAGCAACAAGAGAAAAAAAAAAAAAGATTTTTCACGAAAAGAAAAAGAACAACATGGCAACAGTATTTGTGTACTACCGATTATTAGATCCGGACAGATCGAATTCTAACCACAGAAAATCGTGCTGTCAAAAAAAAAAAAATCCCAAAAAAAATACAATAATCCGTTACATCCCAGCCATTGGTCCACAGATTGTACAGATTCCGATGAAAATTTAGCTTATTTACGAAAAATGAAATGCAGAAAATCCCAAATTCCCAACTACCCCTCATCTTATCTGAAATTGCTATATAAAGGCCCTCTTCCTCCTCCTGCCAACCAAAGAAGCGATTCTGGAGGAGAGAGAGAGAGAGGAACCTGGAGGGAGCAGCGAGTCGGCCAACCACGGCTAGCCTTGGAGCCTCCAGGCGGGGACTCCACCGCCTTCTCCTCCGATCTCAACCACAAGTGGAGAACCCCCGGCTCCTCCTCGACAATCACCGCTGCCCCGCCACGCACGGCGGACGCGGCGCCCTCCCCTCTGCCGGCGGCAGCCCCTCTGATCTCCTCTTTCTCGCCGGCGGCGGTGCCGAATCCCTTCTCCTCCCCCACTCTTAGTGTCTTTTTAGTTTTCCTTTCCTGCGTCTTCTTTTCCGTTTCTTGTTACGTTGGTCGATTAGAAAATTAGGGTTCTGTAGAGAGAGAGAGAGAGAGAGAGAGAGAGAAGTAAGCAGATGTTGACGATTAAGAGGGTGCCGACCGTGGTGTCGAACTACCAGGAGGACTCCGGCGAGCTGCGCGGGTGCGGCCGCAACTGCCTCGGCACGTGCTGTTTGCCTGGTCGGTTTTTTAATCAGAAAAAAATTTGTTGTGTTCGCTTTAGGGTTTGTAGATTGAATTTGCGCGATTCTGAATGTTTTGCAGTTTCAAAGCTGCCTCTTTATGCGTTTAAGAACGAGACCGGCCGGGCTGGTTTGGTGCCTGATGCTGATGAGCCTCCGGCTGATTTCTTCCTCAATACTCTGTTGCTTGGACAGGTAGTTTTCACCGACATCCAATCAAAACCTCATCTTTGTAAAGTAGTGTTGGCAATTCTTTTTTTTTTTAAAACATTAAATTATGTTTCGAATCGGGCCGATAGTTCTTGGTTGTGCTTTCTGCATAATCTTCTGCCGAATCATGTATACTTTTTATTGGTCTCTTTAGCGCAATTTTCCATCTTTCTTTTTCTTGGTGGTCTTAATTACCGATGTTCGATTGTTTGATAAACATTTTTGGCCTTAGGATTTTCCTTGTCATACTTTCTAGTTCGCAATTGTAATCTGCGTTTGGATCGAAAATTTGTTTTCTTGGCTTAGAATTTTCAAATATTCTGTCTCACGCGAGTTTGGTTATGTATGGTGCCATTGGCTTAAAAGTTTTATCTTTTTTCCTTAAAGAACTGTTTTGTGTTTTTCTTAGCTTATTCATGGATGCATGGCTTCGAGTTCTCTGTGACGGGTATTTGCTTGCTGGTTTTGTATAGAACATGAACTGTTGGACATAGACTTTGTCTTTCCTAATTTCTAGTTCCCATTAAATTTGTTCTCTTTTGCAAACGTTTGATTGCTTAGCTTGGGGTTAAGATGTCATCCTTCTTTCATTGGAGTTTATGTTTCATAATGGTCAATTACTAATTGGTGTTGTGTTTACAGTGGGAGGACCGCATGAGCCGTGGTCTGTTCCGGTATGATGTCACAGCATGTGAGACCAAGGTGATTCCTGGAGAACGGGGCTTCATAGCCCAGCTGAACGAGGGGCGCCACCTCAAGAAGCGTCCTACTGAGTTTAGGGTTGATCGAGTCCTCCAGCCCTTTGACCCAAACAAGTTTAACTTCACAAAGGTTGGACAGGAGGAGGTGCTCTTCCGCTTTGAGGCTAGTGTTGATGGCAGGACTCGGTTCTCTGAGAAGGCTCTTGTCAACAGTGATACCAGTCCAAGTGTCGTGGCAATCAACGTGAGAGTTTTATTAACTTAGATAAGTAAAATTTGACAATCTCTCTTGGTTCTTTGAGGGAATTCCGAATTGTATTTTTGGTTGCAGGTGAGCCCAATTGAATATGGCCATGTGTTGCTCATTCCTCGCGTGCTTGATTGCTTGCCTCAGAGGATTGACCCAGAGAGCTTTTTGCTTGCCCTCCATATGGCGGCAGAAGCTGGAAACCCTTACTTCAGGCTGGGCTACAATAGCTTGGGTGCATTTGCTACCATTAATCATCTTCATTTCCAGGTGACTTTCTGTCCATCTTTTGTACTCATTAATGATGTACTAACAGTGTTGTGTGAGTATTGCGGCACTTAAAAGTTTTAATTTCGATTCTAATGGAAATTTTGATGTTATGGTGGCAGGCATATTATTTAACAGTGCCCTTTCCAGTTGAGAAGGCTCCAACACAAAAGATACCCATTTCTAAGGGTATTGAAGAGAATGGAATTAAGGTCTCACGTTTGTTGAATTACCCAGTGAATGGCCTGGTTTATGAGGGTGGGAAAACCTTGAAGGCTATTGCTGATGTGGTTGCAACTTCATGTATTTGCCTTCAAGAAAATAACATCCCATTTAATGTGCTTATTTCTGACTCTGGGAGGAGGATCTTCCTATTCCCACAGGTAGATGTTTTGATGCTTTTAGAAATCTTAAAATTGTTTGTATTTGTTAATTTTCATACCTCTTTGCATATCCCCTGCTGCAAAGATTTTGTTTGACAAGTAAATTAGGTAAATTTGTTAGGCAAATAGTTTGGTTTGGTAATTATTTCTTTCTCTTGGAATTAAGCTGTACTTGGGTTGACAGTCCAAGTTGGAAGTTGGTATTAAAAAATTATTGCCTCAGGCTTCTTATTTTTATGCAAAGCCAAATTTTGATCCATAACATTGATTGGAACCTGGACAATTGCACAAACTTTTGACCAGAACTTCATATGTCATTGCATAAGTAATGGTCCAAGTCTAATGTTCTTTTTTTCATGCTATGGTTTCTCAGCACAAGCATGCCTATTTATTTATTTATTTTTTATCAAATGACATCTTAGTGTTATGCTGAGAAACAAGCTCTCGGGGAAGTAAGCCAGGAAGTCTTGGATACTCAAGTAAACCCTGCAGCATGGGAGATTGGTGGCCACATGGTGCTGAAGCGCAAGAAGGACTATGATGAGGCATCTGAAGAATATGCATGGCGTCTCTTGGCTGAAGTTTCGCTCTCGGAAGAGAGGTTTCAAGAGGTGAAAGCTTACATATTTGAGGCTGCTGGTCTGATGGAGTCTGGAGAAGCAAAATTAGATACAAATGAAAATAAAGGAGCATCCTTTCAGCCATCTCACCAAATTCCAACTCATTACCATGAAGGGTGTCTGGTGCTGCAGTGAAGGCAGTGCTTTCTGTGTAGTTTCTTGTATTGCTGCATGCTTAGTTTCTTCTGTACTGCAATAAGCACTGTGGTAATCTTGCATCAATAATGTTCCTCGGACATTTCTCAGATACTTATGCTTTGTTTGCTTCTGAAATGTGATAAGAGCAAGATTGTGTCGTTTGCTCTGGCAGCATTGTATGAGGCATCTAGTATTTAATTTCCTGTTGTTTGAAGCTGAAATGTTTCATTGTCTAAGCAGATTCTATGGTCAAATGTAATTTTGTTTGTCTGTGAAGACATTCTAGTTGTGCTTATGTCATTCTGTTCATTGTGGTGATAATGGTTTGAATTCCATGAAGAATATACAGGTTTTGATTCTTGACAAACATATGTAAGATCAGGCATAGCAGTCAGAATTCAGAAACAACTTGCTCTCAAAACTTGCAAGCAAGTGAATAAAGCTAGTTTTCTACTATACTTTGGATTGAAACATTGAGTTCATTATGTGTCATTTCTGATCATTTTCCTTTGCAAAGTGTTCCTAGAATACAAACGGAAGTCATAAAAACTCATAGCAGGGGAAATTTTTAATCTAACCCAACATTTTCATGCTTGTTTGTTAGCGAAGAAGATCTTGCTCTGAAACAGGATTGAATATTCATTACCACAAAAGAGAAAGGGGATTGAAGTATTATTTCTCTTGGACTAAAAAGCCATTCTAGAAATTAATCCTCAACAAGTCTCGCGGAGTTGGGATGAAGTTGGTTTTCTATATGGACAGGGCAGACCAAAGAGCAAAAATGTGGGTCTTAATTTTATCTTTGAATGTAAAAACTATGAGAAAAAAATTAAATTAAATAAATTTACATATTTTAAGATTTGAAATAAAAATTTGAAATTTTTTTTTTTATAATTTTTATCTGCTCTACTTTTAGTTTTGGTCATTTTTTGATGGAAAATAATTGAATAGGACCAAAAATTTCAAACTAAAAATTTCTACTTCATGATCGGCTCAAAAATGAAAAATTTTCGTTATCTATGTCTATTTTGTAACTGACTTAATAAAATTAGATTTGACTTTTTACAGAAAAACCTCTCAAATCTATTATAATTATAAATTATAATTTTTGTAATTACAAATAAAATTAAATATTTATAAAAAATATAAATATCAAATAATTCAAATAAATCAATTTAAATCCAAATTTTTAATTGAATTTGGTCTCAAAAAATTTATTCTCCTCCAACCAAACAACCTTAAGGTGAAATCAAATACTGGGTATATTGTAAAATATTTCAATCCATTACGAAATACCAAAAGGAGTACATATGTAAAAACAATTAAATTTGAGCCACTCACTATATTTTCAAATTATCTAATTTGAATTATACAATAAAATTTATTTTAAAAAATAAATCAATAAATATTTTATAAGAGCACAGGACTAACACAAGAACTAGCTGGGTGATGCATGAATATTGGTTTGAAGATACAGAGCTACTCGACGCCGGACTCTCGCCAGTCGGTTGGCTATCCAAGTTTTGCAAGTACAACAAACTAAGAATGAATAATATCAAACGCTTTGCTTTGTCTTGTATTTATTGGACTCAACTAGTTAACCTGTTTTTGTATCAGGATGCATTTGTTTTGCGCAGAATTATCCACCAAAATGGCCCGTGTCCAAGCACTGGTGTTCAATACGGTGCCCCTTACGGATAGGAGGACTGGGAAGAAGACGTACTTGATCAGAGAGTAGTTTCTGGTTCTTATCCTCCGTTGCATCACCTGCCAAACGATATGGGCCCTTTCCGGGAACATACTGCGGCTTCTGCAATAGACAAGGTTCATTCGCCTCCAGAAATTCTCAACATCGCTGGAGGCTTGTGCGACAGGGCGAGATCGTTGGTTGCTCTTTCCAACCTCTGGAAAACTTGGAACGGCGAGGTGCTTCTAGTTAAAAAGATCATTTTCAAGGAGCTTCTTTTCTACAGCTGTCTTTTCAGTTCTGCCTCTGGGCAGAAAGCATCTAGCATGGGCGTCAAAGAAGCATTTATGGATCTAGATCAAGAAGGTGATCCTGATCCGAGCAAGGGGGAGATGGGTAGCCAAGACACATTTCAAAGTTTAGATAGCATAGTTTTCAAGGTAGAGATGAGCCCACTGTGCAGCAATCATTTATTTGATAATATCGACAATCGGAATGCTTTGGTGGTTCCTGCATCGGAGAACCTTAGCGATCGTTATATGGAGGAAGAGGATGGAACTAACCTCCCTGGATTACTTTGGTATGAAAAATACTTTCGCCAGGAAGCAGTCTCAACCTAACCTCATTCTCGAATACAGCAAACTATCGAAGTGTCGCATAATTCAGTAGATCCTCTGAAGAGGGACCCTGCTCCAGTTTCTGATCAGTTGGAATCAGCACCACAGGTGCACACTCGGGACATAACTCTTTCTTTTCCTCCATCTTCCTGACGAGGACTAGATGCCCCTGAAATCCGAATTTCGAGACAAGTGTGTGCCATAGTTTGGAGTCCTCGTTCTGATGATCTAGAACCGTTGAATGTATACAAGTTGTTTGTCTCGGGTTTCATCAAATCAATATGCATTTCCTTGATCCGGTTCCATCTTCTTTTACAGATGGACATGATTCTATGCAGTTGCTTAATTTTCTACAATCTATTGAACCACACCATACTGAACTAAATTTTCCTCCAACTGCTCGATTGGTATGTTCACGAGTGTTGCAACAAGTATTGAAGAAGAGAAAGAAATACCAAAATATACCAAGTTTTCGTTGTGAAAAAGATCAGAAAGCCCTGCAAAGTTAGCAGTTGCTAAAAAGGAGCAGAGACAATGTCTCTCAATTCCTGGAACGAAGGGAAGTTCAGATGTTCCATTGACAGCTGATTTGTCTCACTGTTGTTATCACACAGGTCCATTCCCTTTATGCCAAGTACTGGCTTCAAACCCTGAATAAACCAACAGCAGATCTCTAATTAGCAGAAGATTAATACCAAGCAACGATTTAACTATTTCATTCTGTATAAACAAAACAATACATAATCCAAGTTGGTGATAAAAAATGAATAAAGTGGTTTATCTATTGCTAATTACGGATCAAGTTTCAAATCAGGAAATCCATTTACAAGAATTCTATGAGAGGACAATCACTCACGACCATATTAATTAGCTCAAGAAAGCTCTTACCTCTGTGAAAATATTGATGGCTTCGTCCATTGTTTTGGTGCTAAGCACACATAAAGCTGCCTTCTGATAAAAATAAAATAAAATAATATTCAAGAACCGAAATCCTGCTTGTAAAAACTTGCAAGAAATAGCAGAATCAATAAGAAAAACCACAAAAGCATAATATAAAACAGAGAATTTAATTACCCTAGCACATTGAAGCTGATCTAAAGTGAGAGTACGAGGCTCCAAGTCTATTGAAGACTCTCTCTCAATCCTCACTCTGGATTCACATCCCTCCATTATAAATCCTTCTTCTCTTTTTTTAAATTATTCTGCAAAGGAGAGAAGGATGATGGAGAAGAACAAGGCAGCCGCGGCTTCCCTTGCCATTCATGCAATGACACCTCGTATATTCCCTTGCGATTCATGCAATGACACCGCATATATATAGAACTTTTGGTTAGCACATCAAACACGTGGTGGTCGCCACAGGGACAACGACCGAACACGTGGCCAGAACTTTGAGAAGCTTCGTGCACGTGGCGGTTTCCATTGTGTTTTGTCCACGTTTCTGTCTGCCCCGCCGGATCATTTGACTCTTTCGTTGCTTCACGGCTATGATTTCTTTACATCCAGTCAATTGGTGACACGTTGGAGGTGATTGGGCTTTTTAAAGCAGCCTTTATTCAGGATCAAATTGAATGTGCGGTGGAATCTCAAAATCAAAATTAAAATATATAAAATAGTTTCATCAAATTTTTAATATTTAAATATTAAATTAATTAATTAATAATTTAGTTTTTAAATTTTTTTAAAATTTTTTATTAAAATTTGAATGAATAAATATAAAAATAATATAATAATTTATTTTTTAACGTAATATAAAGATTATTTGACTATTTTTTTAATATTTAAATAATAAATTAATTAAAACAAGATAATGTTGATGCCGATACCGATTTATTTAGTGCTAATGGAATACGTGGCTAATGAGGATAATTAGGCATAATTAGGAATGTCATTTATAATGATGGACGCGAGAGGAGTTGGGTCTTTTTCTTATCCACATCAACCAAGATTTGTTTCCGGGATTTGATGACGCTCATTAATTTGCAATTTAGAAATGATTGAATCTTCATTCTGGTTAAGGTATTTTTTAAATATCCGTTAGGTAACGGATTAAAATTAAAATTAATATATTGATAGTCAGATTAGAATTTAAATGCTAAAAGAATAATCGTACTGACATTTTATAATTTTTTGCTTAAATATTAAAATTACCATAATATTTCTTTTTAATTTTTTTACCCAAATCTCAATAATAATATATCAAAGGATAAAACAATGTATAATATTTTTATATAATTCAATTAAGATTATTTTTTTATACTTTAATTCCAATCTTAATCTTAATTTTAGCTCTAATTCATTATCAAACGGTCCTAAAATTCTTGAATACCCCCTATTAAATGATATGGAGCCGGCTCAATTGTTTTTATTAATCCTATGTTATCAAAGGCTTTTTTTTTTCTGGATTTATCACATAAGTCCTTAAAATTTTTGGATTTTATGTTCAAGTCCTCAATTTCATAAAAACCAACAACTCCCCGAGATCATAACTCCTTGAAAAAGATTGTTGAAAGAAATTTAGATTCCAATTGTTTTATTAAATATGGACGGAAGTGAGAAAAAGTAAAACAATTTTTATTTCTCCGTTTGCTTAACATGCGATTCGCCAAAGTGAAGCACCATTTTTGATATAGAAAAATAAAATTAAATTAAATTTGACTTTGACCAAAGTCACTTCTCCAAAATGGGGAGCAAAGCGAGTTCTCTAGTTTATTAATTTCAAGGATTTCATGGACTTATATGAAATAAACTTTTTAAAAAAGAAATTCGTAACAATATTTGGGCTTGGGCTGGACCCATTTGGGCTGCTTAGCCCGATGCCCGTTGTCTTCCTCCGCGGAAATGCGGGAAAAAAAAGAACAAAAAGCCAAGCAAATCCCCAAAGCACTCCGACAAGTCCAAAGCAACAAAATTAGAACAAAGAGCAACGTGAACAAAGAGAAAGGAGGAGGCCCCTTCTTCTCCTCGATGCCCTAGCCCCTCCTCAGCCAATGCCCTCTTCCCACTCACCGGATCACCGCCGGCGGGCTCCCGCCTCCCGCCGGCGGAGCCTGTCTTTCCCCCGCGCCTGGTGCTGCTCCTTCGTCGCTGCCCCGGCCAGCCCCGCAGACCCCCGCGCCGCGCCCTCGCCGAAGCCCTTCTTCAAGGCACCCTCTCCGTCCCCCAAGCGCATCATCGACCCCCGCCGCATCCTCTCCCCTGGCCGCGTCTCCCCTATCGACTCCGATCCTCCTCTACCTCCCCCGTCCCTCTCTTCCCCTTCCCCGGATCCTCCCGACGACCGCCAATCTCCGCCCCCGTCCCGCCCCGACCCGCCATTGCTGCTCGCGCTGGTGCCGGCGAGGGAGGGCGGGTTGGATCTGACGCTGAGATTGAATGGGAAGGACGGGATGGTGTTGGAGCTGGAGCTGGACTCACGGTTCCTATGCGAGAGCAGCTCGTTTTTCGCCGGGATCGTGATGGAGTCCCAGCCCAGGGTCTCAGAGTTGTCGGCGGGCTGCCTGAAGATCGAGGTGGCGGGTGTGGAGGATCCGGGGGTTTTCAAGGAGGCGATTGAGTTGATGTACGAGAAGGATGCAGCGAGGTGGCTCATGAAGGCCGGGGTTTCTCGGGCCATTGACATTCTTGAGGTGCTGCTTCCAGGAACTCTTCTCATTCTAATTACTTCAAATTATTTTTTTGATATTTGTTTAGCGGAAAATAGGAAATTTTATTTTATTTTTTTTGTGGAGACATAATTGCTCAGTTGTCTTGAGTGTCTGTGGACTACTTTATTTTGCTTGCAGAGCTTGAAGCATAACATGTGAATCAATTTATGTGATAGGTGATGATTGGTAGGTTTTTCCAATAAAAGGCTGAAGTTTGGGAGAATAAATTGTTGGTGTTATGAAGTGGACACGATAGATAGTAAGATAGGGTATTTGGCTGTGAAATCATCAAATTATAGATCCCATGTTTCTTTCAAAAGTTGGTTTTATAATCCGTAAAGAATAGGTTGTGAGTCCAATTTGCCTAAAACCATTCAGTAGGATTTCGGGAAACCTACCTCTCCCGTTCTCCCCCACTGACTGGTAGATGTATATTGTACATGGGCTTCCAAACAACCTCCTAGAACTCTGCCAAGAGTATAGTTAGATTTGTCTATTCAAAGTCTTTGTCTGCTTGAGGATTGCACGTTTTTGTTCATAAACAGGTATATAGCATTCTTCGAACTTCAACTTATGCTTGCCATTGACATTGTAATGTAATTAGTTGTTATTAATTCTCTATTTTTGCCACATTCTTTGTAGTTGTTATCCATTCACATAATAAAAGCTTTCCTTCTCTAACATCTTGACTGTTAGCTTGATAGTAAACCATTAGCAACTCATGCAAGTGTATGACAGATGTCCGATTATATCTTGTGATTCTATATTGATCATCATTCAAGTGATGATGAATATCAGTCTCCTTGTCCTCCAGTTCTGGAGCTGAACCATTGAGCTTTCAATGTTTTGCTGAATAGAAATTTCCATTGGAAATGTGTTTATGGGTTTTTTTCCTAGCTTACCTTTAATGATCATTAAGTACATTTTCTGAATATATTAAAACTCATACCTTGTGTATTCCTGGCCAAGTCTTGCTCAGAAAGTCTTAAGAGACTATAGGTGAAGTTTGTCCACTTTCCTTGTCTTGACCAACATCTTCTGATTGGAGTAACTGATATTTTTGAGGTTAGTGAAGCCTTGATGCTTGGTGAGTTCTTCAAGCGGCAATTTTGCTCTGGCCATGGTTTGATATATTGTTGAGTATATGTTTCCTTTCTCCCACGTGAAATTCTGTTAGTTGATTTCAGTTGTAATTTGTTTTGCCAACTATAATACCATTTCTATTATGAACCTGTTGTGCTATTACTGAAAATTCAAAGTTGGGTTTCAGGTATCTTCCACCATCATGTTTGATCGAGGTGTCATATCATGCTTAAGTTATCTTGAGGCTGTTCCATGGAGTGAAAATGAAGAGGAGAAGCTGAAGAGTTTGTTTACACGATGCACATTTGATGAGGAGGCCTCAAGAGATGTTCTAGCCAGATTATACACGCAAGAACAAACTAAATCTGAAGATCTAGCCATACAACTTATAGTGTCTGTTGCAAATGGAACTAACACTAGTGCTAGAAAGGAAATGCACTCATTAATCAATGGTCTCCTATCTAAAAGTTTAATATATCAGAAGGATCCTGCTGGACTGGACAAGGATAACCTGTATCATATCTGCTATTCTTGTTTACATTCCCTCACAGAGCTTTTTGAGGAAGCTTCAGATTCAGGTCCAGTTAATCATACTACAAGAACAAAAGAAACAAAGCCATTAATTGAGCGGATTTCAGACCAAGTTGAGAATCTGAGTTGGTTGCTAGAACTTCTGCTTGACAGGCAAATGGCAGAAGACTTCATCAACTTATGGGCAGATCAAACAAAACTAGTTAAGATGCATGAAAAGGCATCACCAATGGTAAGGTATGAGCTCAGCCGTGTTTCAGCCGCCGTTTTCATTGCCCTGGGCAACAAGAAGGTGCAGTGTAATGGAGAAATGAGGTGGAGAGTCATCCAGGCTTGGTTTGCACCAATGCTGATGGACTTTGGATGGTTACAAAGGTGCTCCAAGGGTTTGGACATGAGGATGTTGGAGGACAGCTTAGGTCAGGCTCTCCTTACTCTTCCCTTGAAACAGCAGCAGACCTTATTTGTGGAATGGTTCCACTCCTTTTCTTTGCAGGGCACTGAATGCCCTAATCTGAGCAGCGCTTTTCAAGTCTGGTGGCGTCGATCATTTGTTAGAAGAATCTCAGTATCCAGCAACTAGCCACCATATCTCAAACCTCATGTTGTGTGAATAGGATCACAATTTGCCATCTGCAGTTGATCTACTGTGAACTAGTTTGTACTACTGATTCTGCTTCGCTGAAACCACAATTGTTGAAACCACAATTGTATCCGCCCGCTTTTTTCTGGTGGATTTCAAGAACTGGTCGGTGTTTCTACTGAACCAGAACTTGTTGTTGTGTTTTGAGTGTACAGTTCAGTTGCTTAGCTTCCTTATTTCCAGGATGTGTGATGCTCGAACGTGATATGATACTGTAGCATGATCTGGAATCCACCCCAAGTCGCAAAATGCACATCATCAATCTGCCAAATGACGGTTGCTCTGTCCTTCTCATTTCTCAAAGCGATTAACAACTTGCATTGCTACATGGTATTGAAATTAAATTTGATGTCAAAGAATAAACTTTCTATTTTTATGCAAAAACAGAATAAGTGAAGCACAAAACATTCTCTGGAATCTAATCAGCTGCTACGTTGTATGCGAGTCCCATACAGACAAAAAGTTTGTTACGGAATCAGCTCAGACGTCACCTCACACTCCAGCTGCTAATCTTGGCTTGCCGAATGGCCGCTAGATTCGATCTCCTCAGTCAACGGCTGAGATCCCTCCACATCGTTTTCCGTACGGTTGCTATCGTGTATAACCTTCCTTCACCCTGTATGGTACTCACATGGCATCATGATGGTATGCAGATGTCCTGGCCCAACGCATGCAATGCATGCGTCGGGTGAGGGAATGCAGGCATGTGGATGGGGGAGATGGCACATCACATGAGGCACATGGGGGACCAGGACGGTTATCTTTAGGCCCGAGGGCCCGTCTAGGTCTACTGGGCCCTGGACCTCGTGCCCTCAGATTTTCCGAAACGACCGAATTGCCCTCCACTTTGGCCGCTTGTACTTGTCCGGTGCGCTTACCTCCCGACCCGGAGGGGCAACTGGTTGGGCTCATGTCAGATATACTGTGCCTGATCTTGTTGACTGTGATATCCGATTAGAAAGCGGTAGTTCAAACTTTCTAATAAATAAAAAATTAGTTTCTAACTGACCTTTTTGCTTGGATTATCCGCAAATTATATCGGCTTACATTTTGCAACTACCCCCCTATCTTTTTTACACTTAAAAATATTGGCTAAGCATATTGTTATCTAAAACTAATTAAATTAGTTAGTTTGCTTGACCTCATACAACAATTATTCTGGGTACTTATTATTTATTTTATTAATATTTTTTACTCTACTAAATAGTCAACTTTAATAATATGGCAAGATAATTTTTTACGCATATGAAATAAGCCAAAAAAATAAATTATAATAGTCGTCATTATATATAATATTATTTTATTAGTTATCTACAATCAAAACATACAAAGTTTTTGAGATTTTTTGCTTTGACTGCCAAAAACTATATAGAGATTAATTATGGAAATTTTTTTTGCCTAACAGAAAAAATGATGATTTTTGGCAATGCAGGTGAAGTCCGCAAATACCACGAATGCAAGGTTGTATTTACAAAAAATATCTCCTTTTAGAAAGAATATCCATGCGGAGCCGAAATTTTGGAGTGGGGCCAATGGCAGCCGGCCCCTAATCACGCGGCGATGTAATGCTGAGCACAAGATCTTGATCCGACGGTCATGAACTCCTAAGACTACCGGGTGAGCCCAATGCAAAGGGCGGTAAACTGATCCATTAAGTGCAGGGTCATTTTCGTCAACACAGGAAAAGCAGGACTAATTGAGGGATTTATTTTATGCTATTTTAATGGCTGTACCACGATGAACAATCCGTAACCTGACTCGTCCAGTCCGGGAATGCCACGTTTCTGACTACAGAATATCCGACCCCTGAAATTACAAATACGCCCTTGGCGTTGTTTAGCTGAAAGGACACTGGCCGAGGGCACCGGAAAAATGGTTCGCTGGGTTTTGGAAAATCCGGCGAATTTTGGGAATTTTCACATTATTCAAATTTATTTTCACAATCGAATTTAGGGTTTCAGCTAATTTGTTATTATGATTATTTTTTTGAAATATTTCAGCTTTTTAAACCAAGACCGGGGCATGAGAACCAGGGCATGGTTGGTTTCAAAATCATGATTAGAATCAAAATCAAGACTAATAATTTTTTTTATTAAAATTAATCTTATAATAATTTAAAATTTGAACAATTATTTATTTTTTTATAATAATTTAATTTAATAATGATGTAAAATAAGTAATATTAATTTTACCAAACCAAAAAAAGAAAATTTTGAAACATATTGAATTTGATACTAATCTCAAACCAAATGAGGTCTAGAGAACTAGGTCCTTTTTGATTTGAGATAAGGATCAAGATCAACCTTTTTTAGAATTATTTTTTCTTATAAAATTAATATTACTTATTTTATAATGTTATTAAATTAAAATATTATAAAAAATTAAATAATTTTTCAAACTTTAAATTATTAGAGTGTTAATTTTAATAAAAAAATATTACTTTATTTTGATCCTGATCCCCAACCACCTTGGGGTTCGTTTGGAACGGAGTCAGGGCTAGGGTCATGCCCCGACTAAACTATTTTTTAAACACCAAAAATTTGACCAGACTAACAATATTTTATTTAATTTAATTATAAATAAAAATGACTAAAATGCCTTCGTCTTCCCCAGCGAGCTCGGGCAGCGAGCTCTCTGCGCGAGCTCACCACCCGAGCTACCCGAGCGAGCTCGACCGGCGAGCTTCGCGCGCGATCTCGGCTGGCGAGCTCGCCGCCTGAGCTAGCCCAGCGAGCTCCGCGTGCAATCTTGCCCGGTGGGCTCGCCGCCTGAGCTAGCTCGACGAGCTCCCCGCGTGAGCTCACCGCTTGAGCTGCCAGGCGAGCTCGCCGGCGCGCCGAACCTCGTCGGAGAAGACGAAGTCAACGGCAACAGCGAGGATGACTAATGAGAACAAATTTATTCAGAAAAAATTTAAAACACTCGCTGCCCAGATCAATAATCAAACAAAATTTACTTGACCGCATTATCGTTTTACATTTTACCGCTTCCTTAATTTTGACCTTGAACTTGACCCCATTCCGAACGGACCCAAATGTTAGCCTATGATTTACTATTGTCAAAGCCGTTTTCACCCATACACCCTTTGAACTTTTGATGATTTATAACTTGGTCCTTTTTTGTCGAGACTCCATGCACTTTTTAAACTTAATTAGTGTCTTACTGCGAGTAAAGTGTTAATGATGATAAATTGCGTTAGGTTAGGACAAATAATGCACATATTTTTAGGCTGATTTGATGTTATACAGCAAAGCTGGTTAAGAAATTCTGTTAAGTGAGATATTTTTGTTTGCCGTCGGTGAAGTCTCATGCATTTCTAAGTTGTGACAAACAGTATCGCATTAAATTTATGCTCTAATTTTTAATTTTAGAATTTTTAATAAAAATTACGTAAATTTATGGAAAATTATTTTAACTTATTATTATTAATAAAAAATCACTTGCATTATATTATGAATTTATAAAAAAATAGTTCAATTAAAATATTCAAAAAGATATATATTTTAACTCGATTTTATCAATTAAAATTAATATAAAAATCAAACTATTTTTTATTTCGTTTTACTTTAAATAAATATTAAATTAATAAAAAAGTTATTTTATTTCAATTTTTATGAAAGATCGGTTGTTCAATTTTATAAAATTAAAAATTTAAATCCAATTTTATCAAATAGATTGTTTAGTAATTATGAACTAATTATTAGAAATAAAACCAAATGAGAATAAGTTAATTTTTTTATATTAATTTAAATGATAAAATTTAATTAAAATAAAAATATTTTAATCAATGTAATTTTAAGAAAACTGATTTTTTATTATAGTGGTAAAATGGGTAATTTTTTATAAATGTATAATAAAAAAGGTGGTTTATTTTTTTAAAACTCTTAATTTTAAGAGGTTATTGTCTATTTTTACTTTTGATTTTCGTCGAGAGGATATTTATTTTGTAAAAAATCAAGGGATGTAAATTGCAGTTTTGAAAATTTTAATATTTATTCTGTAGAAAATTTAAATTAGTGGGAAAATAAAATCATTGATTTCATAAATTTTGATTTTCAATTAAATTAGCTGGAATATCCGAAAATTTTTTAAATCACGTGAGTCACCTCAAATAACATTTTTAGTAATTACATTTAAGATTTTAATTAACCTTAACTTTAATTATTTAGATATTTCAGAGATTGAAGATATTTTTAACTAATATTAAAATTTTAATTATTAAGATACTTTAGATATTAAATGTATTTTTAGTAATTGCATTTAAATTTTTAATAATTAAGATATTTAAGATATCTTTAAAAATAAAATTAACATTAAATTTTAATCGTTAGAGTATTTAGCTGATGATTCATTCGAATGTTTCAAAATTTTAAAATTTTAAATTTAAAACACATAGAGAATTTTAAATTTTTGAGATTTTCAAAGCTCCTGAAAATCTAATTTTACAGCATATTAAATTTAATAAAACCTGTACCGAAATACGTCCACGATTATTTGTTTGTTCCACAATGATAAATTTGATCATTTTTTATCATAAAAATAATTAATTAATTTGTATTCTATTTTTTAACTAAAAAAGAAGCAAGGCCTTTGCATGATTTGGCCCATTTCACCTCTGAATCTAGAATTTGGTTACGAAATGATATTTTTAAAATAGATCAATTGCATATAATTTTTAAAATCTTATTAAATTATATATATTTTAAAAAATTTAAAAAATGTATATAATTTTTTAAAATCTTGTGAAATTGTATATTTCTCTCCAAAACTCGAAAATTTATATGTGATTTTTAAAAAAAATTTTCAAATCACATATTTTTTCGAAACTTAAAAATTATAATTTTTGGAATTACTCGATATATTAAAAAAATTAGATGTAAATTTATTATTAAAATTAATAATATTTACAAAATATATATCATTTGATATTATTTAGGTTAAAGTAAAATAACAAAAATACTTCCAATCAAATGTAAATTAATATAATAAAGAACAAGAATAAAAATTAGCCCCATATATGATTTATATGGGCTCGGATATAGTCTAAATTAAACTCTACTTTTAGTTAAGATTAGGTTAAAATGAGTTTAAACTAGATTATGAGAAAATCATCATTTTATATATCAGATTTAAATTTAATTTAAAATCGGATTGAAATTGGTTTAAACCAACTAATGATAATATAGTAATTTTATATTTTAGATTAAAATTTAATGTAAGATAAACTTTTTAATCAAACAAGAGGGGGTTTTTTCGATAATTATATAAGTACAAAAGTATTCTCTAACCAAATAAAGAGTATTTTTGTTTATTTTAATTCAAATGATGTTAAATGATATATGTTTTCAAAATTTTTTTGATTCTAATTATAAATATATACACAATAAAATTATAATATATTTATTAATGTAAATATTTTTAAGTTTGAAAGAGAAATATTTGATTTGAAAAAATCTCAAGGAGCGATATATAATTTTTCAAATTTTTTTAAAAACATACAATTTGACAAGATTCCATAGAGTTTTATATAATTTTTTAATTTTCAAAGAGAAATTTGTAATTTAGTAAGGTTTTACGAGATATATGCAATTGACCCTGAAAAAATTTATTATCAAAATATTCTTTTAATTGATATTACTAAAACACTTATTTAAACAAGAATTAAGGTATGGAAAATCTATTTCAATGTACGAACTGCATTTGCATCTGTCTTTGTAATTTCACAAATACGAACAAATCAATAAAAAATAAAAAATGAAGGCATTTTCAAATTTCAGCCGCACACAAGAGCCTCGGGATTCGCACTCGGACAGAAGTGTGATTTTGCGCAACACCAAGGGGAATTCAACGGCTACATGAGATGGCTATGGACGATATGCATGGCAATGATGCGACGTGATCCATGATGCATGATGAGTAGAAGAACAGGCTTTGACTAATTTAGAGAGAGAGTTAAACCAAATCCAATAGAAGTTTGACGTCCGCAAGGACTGATCTCTCTGTTTCTCTTCACCGGCGAAGGCGAAAGCCAGAGGGAACCTCCCACAAAGTTCGATTTTTTTCCGCAGCTTTACGGAAATCCGGAGCTCCTTCTTCTCCAAACCCTAGCCCGCAATCCGAAGCAGTGTCGCAGCCCCGCGGAGTTGAAGAAGAAGAAGAGTGGCAGCAGCTTGAAGGTGCTTTTTTCGTTTTTTGTCCGTAAGTCGCTTCGATTTCGTCTTTCCTTTTTTTCGCGATTGTTTGGCGGAAATCTGGGTGGAATTGGGGTTCTGGCTGCCGATCGAAGGGTTTCGCGGGATGCTCGACTTCTGGGAGGGATTTCATTTCAGGTTCCAGTGCGCCAAGTTGAAAAGATCGGATTTTTAGCTTGGGTTTTAGTGTTTTTGTTGCCATTTCTGGCGGAAAGATCGGATTTTTCCGCTTCTTTTCCGCTTTTCTTCGGCATTCTGGATATCGGATTCGTTCTTTTGTTATTTATGGAAAGGAAAAGTGGGGAATAAGACGCAGCCCCTGCCGAGAGATTTGTTGTGGGTTCTGAAAAAAAAGGGTAGATTCTGGAACTGGTTTTGGAATCCGGAGGATGTTGATGACTCGATTTTCTTGCTCGAATTCATATTTTTTGGTGCTTTTTTGATGCCATATCTGAGCCACCATGTCGATTTACTCCGAAAAAATCCCTTCTTTTGTGGCTTGTTGATTGTTTCCGGCGACTCCAATGGTGCCTTCCGGGCCTCCGACCCCATGTGGGGCCCAGTCTGTTACTCCGTCGCTGCTCCGGACAAACTCCGGCATTCTAGGTGGAGCTCAGCCTGGCTCCATGCCGTCTCAGCCGCCATTCTCTTCTCTGGTCTCTCCACGAACCCAATTCAACAGTACCAACCATAACAGCGTGGGCCTGCTTGGTAACATCTCGAATGTTTCCTCCCTGCTTAACCACTCTTTTGGGAATGGAGGACCTGGGCCTAATGCTGGGTTCTCCACCCCTCAGACTCTCCAGCAGCGTGGAAATCTTGGAGTTGGGAGCGCGATGGATATGGTCTGTGCTGAGCCCGATCCACTTTCATTTGCGTCGTCATCCAGTTCTGCTCCGGGGCAGCAGCATTTCCCGAGCACATCGGGAAACCAGCTTGGACAAGATCACTCTCAGCCTCAGCAGCTCGAGGCAGTGCAAAATTTTCAGCAACAGTTCAATGCGCCACATAGCCAAGCACAAACCCAGCTCCGGGGAGCAATGGGAAGTGTAGGAAACTTAGGTCCTGTCAAGTTGGAGCCTCAGATTGGTCCTGGTGATCAGAATGGTCCGCAGCAGCATTTACAATCTTTGCATGGCGGTATTGGTGCTGTGAAGATGGAGCAGCAGCAGCAATTACAGTCTTTGCATGGTGGAATTGGTGGGGCGAAGATGGAGCCACAGCAGCAATTACAATCTTTGCATGGTGGAATTGGTGGGGTGAAGATGGAGCCACAACAACAGTTGCAATCCTTGCGTGGTAGCATTGGTGCGGTGAAGATGGAGCCTCAGCAACTGCAGTCAGTAAGGAACTTGGGACCTGTTAAACTGGAACATCAACGTTCAGATCCATCATTATTTCTGCAGCAGCAACAACAACAACAGCAACAGCACCAACAGCAGTTGTTGCAGCTATCTAGACAGTCTCCGCAAGCTGCTCATGCAGCTCAGCTGAACCTTCTGCAGCAGCAACAGCGGATCTTACAGCTGCAGCAGCAGCAGCAACAACAGCAGCAGCAGCAGCAACAGCAAATTCTCAAGTCTGTACCTCAGCAACGCAGTCAATTGCAGCAGCAGTTACTACAGCAGAGTCTACCTGTGCGATCTCAAGTGAAGCCTCATATCTATGAACCTGGGACATGTGCTCGACGATTAACCCAGTATATGTATCACCAGCAGCATAGACCAGAGGTATACATCTGGTTTTGGTGATTTCGGATGCAAAAAAAGTTTTGAGCAAGGGCCATGGTAGGTTTTTTTTTTTCTCTGGTGTCTTATTTATTTATGCTTTATTTTGTGCAGGATAACAATATTGAGTTTTGGAGAAAATTTGTGGCGGAGTTCTTTGCTCCTAACGCCAAGAAGAGGTGGTGTGTTTCACTCTATGGGAGTGGTCGGCAAACTACTGGCGTTTTTCCTCAGGTATGAAGAGTAGTGAAGGGGTTGAACAAATCATCTTGGTGTGTGATTTGTTTTATAGTTGTTTGATTGGTGACTTAATCTATTTGATTCTTTCATTATGGGAGTGGTCTTTGAAGGAGTGATCATAAATTTATGGTTAACCAAAATTGGTGGTTAACCAAAATTGGTGATTTACTTGGTAGCTATGACTTTGTCTTTATGGTGCTGTAGATATTTATGTGCAAGTTATTGAAACTCTCTTTATAAATCTACAGGATATTTGGCATTGTGAAATTTGCAACCGCAAGCCCGGCCGAGGTTTTGGTATGTGTCACGCTATACAGATTTTGATCATGATTACCACTTTTCAATTTGTTCTTAGCAGACTTCTGTATGTGAAGTCCCACATATATATAAGCCAATATTTTATCGCATTTTCTATCAAACTTTGGCCTGCTTGATGCTTTGGATATGTTTGAAAGTTTGCTTTTCTTATTCTATTTGTTGATAGGCTATTTTCTCCTTGTTTTCAGAAACAACTGTTGAAGTTCTTCCAAGGCTATGCCAAATTAAGTATGCGAGTGGGACTTTGGAGGAGCTTCTTTATGTTGATATGCCACGTGAGTATCACAATGCATCAGGTCAGATTGTGCTGGAATATGCGAAAGCGATTCAGGAGAGTGTCTTTGAACAATTACGTGTGGTACGTGATGGTCAGCTGCGGATTGTTTTTAACCCAGACTTAAAGGTGAGAATTTTCATTGTCACAGTGATTTTAGTTTGTAAGATTCCTAAATATCTATTATTCTTTTTGAATCCCCATCATTTGTGTGGCCATTTCTCTGACTTTGTCAGCCTTGTGGGCAAGTTATTTGAATTACAATCCAAAATACCCTGAATATGTGCATGCTCTAGCATTCCCATTTTAGCTTTGAAGATTTTAAGTGTGAGCTCATTGTGACTTGCGGAAACTTTGTATGTTGGACCTATATTACACCAACTATTTCTTACAGAAATGCCAGAAACCTAGTAAACCACATTTTTATGATGAAATAAGATATCATACATTTCTTTCTTCCCTACTCACATGCATAGCAGAGGTTTTAAATTTTCAATATTCACCTTTATGTCTCTTTTCCCTGTTTTCCAAGATTGCTTCATGGGAGTTTTGTGCTAGACGACATGAGGAGCTTATACCTCGGAGACTGATAATACCACAGGTATAATGTGACTAGAATATAAACCTCCAAGCTTCTGCTTTCTGCAATTGTGCATGGACAATTGGAGCTTGTTTTCTGTCTTGCAGGTTAGTCAACTAGGTGCCGTTGTGCAGAAGTACCAGTCTTCTGCCCAGAATGCATCAACTAGCTTGACAACTCAAGATTTGCAAAATAGTTGCAATTCGTAAGTCAGTTCCTTCTATTTTATTTGCCTTCTTGTATCCTTCTATTGGCATTTAATCAGTGGCATCCTAGTTGCTTCTTTGATTCAATGTAAAGCAACATAAAATGCTTGGAGAAGTGTGAGGGGTTTCTATTCGTTCACCTTTGCATATGAGTTGGCCATGTTGCATTATACCTTTTTGAAATGTCAGAAACTGATCGGCAGGTGAAAAAATGTATACAATATAATCTATCTGGTAATCCCTGTCTGGACTCAAAAGAGGGTTGGAGAGACTGTTGTCTAGGACAATTCTGCAGCTTATTACTTGTAGGCATTTATCACTATAGTATCATAACATAATTTGCCATTATCCTGGGTTTCTCGTGTCATATTCTTGATGCAGTATCTTGGTCGCTCGAGCCTTCAAAAAGTTATCTTTAGACAATGATATGTGTGCAAATTCCCAGATTTTTTGCCTTCTATCAGAATATTAGCTTGCCTTCTTCAACATGGTAACAGGTTTGTGGCTTCTGCTCGTCAATTGGCCAAAGCTCTAGAGGTGCCTCTTGTGAATGATCTTGGATACACGAAAAGATATGTTCGCTGCCTTCAGGTAGATCAATTGTTTGTTTTAAGTTTATACTGTTTCTAGTTGGGCTACAAATGAAGGTCTTATCTAATAGGTGATTCATGTTGGCATTTTATGTTATGGTTAAAATGTCTGGCAAATGAAGTTTCTTACCTTTATGCTTGACTGTCTTAAATTTCTCTATTTATTCCTTGGGCTTACACTATTGGTGGTCAAATGCCAATCAGGGTCAATAGTGTCATATCAAAGCTTAGAAGAGGTAGGGAAGTGTCTTAGATAGTCAGATGAATAATTCTTCTTATTAATTATTTTTTTCGGGGTGGACTGGGGGCGGGAGGTGGGTGGCCATTTGGTGGTTGGCTGTTGTTTTGTCAGGTTTCAGTTAAAGAAGCACGATTGAGCAAGTAGATTCCATAATGTCATTCCAGTTGAGATCACAAGTCCTTCCGCCAAATGATTGTTTATGTTCGACAAACATGAATCTCGGAATATGAAGGGACTTAAAACAAATCATAGAAGACAACTATCTTTTGCTATAAAAATGTGATCAAATGTGTGTGAGGATGTTCAACTGTTTCACTTCTTTTTTCCACTGTTAATTTTCTGTTGATCTTTTTCCCAAATTTTCTCATCTTGCAGATATCTGAAGTGGTAAATTGCATGAAGGACCTTATTGATTATAGCAGAGAAACAGGGACCGGACCTATTGGTGAGTTTCTTTCTTGTCTGTTTCCATGTGAATCTTTTCCATATCATCTTTGGTGTCTATATGCTGTTTCATCTGTTGTTGCATAGCCAGGATATTTTGTGGAAGTTTACAAATTTGTCTGCAACTATTGCTCTTTTCTGCTGATTAGACGAATGATTTGATGATTGGAGCCGTGCATGTATGTTACATGAATTGGGGCTAGTTCATTTGATTTACCTCGGTTTCTTACATTGACATCAATTTGGTTTAATTTGCTTCCATGCAACTTGATATTGATCTTTAAACCTAGTCTTGATCTTCATTCTGAATACTGATTCCTGTATTCCTTTTTTAGTGGAACGTTGATGGATTGTCGTTTTCTTAATGATTTCTTCAAACTCTACATATATATTTCGTATTTCTTGTTTTGGTTTTCAAATTTAGTCACATGCATAACTGCTTGCATTGCAGAGAGCCTGATGAATTTCTCTAGGAGGACTTCTGCCTCATCTGCTCTTCGCCCCCAACCTCAACTACCTGAGGAGCAGCAGACATTGGTTCAAAACACTAACCACGATGATCAGAGCTCTTCTCATACAACAAGCACTCAGCTTGCTGCTGCTGTTGCAAACAATGGTGCAGTGTGTATAAACAACCCTGTCAGTGTTGCATCTTCTACCACATCTGTGGCTGCTGTTGTGAGTCTCCAGCATCAAAACTTGATAAATTCCAGACAAGAAAACCATATGAGTTCTGTAAACAGCCCTTATGCTAGTGGGCATACAGTTCAAATGCCATCAGCTGGATCATCCAGTTCACTGGCCCCGTCCCAACCCAACCCTTCTTCCCCTTTCACTTCCCCAACACCATCAACATCCAATAACAACTCAGCACCATCTTCCCATAACACCCTCTTGAACTCCGCAAATTCGGCTGGAAATATCCCCTCAATGCAGCCACCTCCTGCTCAATCTCGTGATGCGGATCATAACGAATCTCAGAGTTCAGTGCAGCAAATTCTACAAGAGATGATGATGTCCTCACAGCTAAATGGTGTCAATAACTTGGGGAATGAAGTGAAGGGTGCTAATGGGATCAACCACTCACTTGGTATCAATGGTGGGAACTGCTTGGTTGGAAATGGGATCGCTAGCAATTCTGGGGCCAGTGGCATGGGATTTGGGAGCGGGGGCAGGCTTGGTCCAACAGCTACATTTAGCGGTATAAGAGCAGCAATGACAAATAATGCTTTGATGTCAAATGGGAGGGTGGGAATGAATCACATTTCACAGGATCCATCCGCCATGAGCCATCAGCAGCAGGAAATGGGTAACCGGCTGTTGGGAGGACTTGGATCAGTGAATAGCTTTACTAATCTTCAGTTTGATTGGAAGACCCCCCCTTAAAAAGTGTGGATTAGGGCAACTAAGTGCAAGCTATGCTCTTATTGTCTTTGGAAGTTGCTTGAGCAGAGCCAAAAATTTTGCTGTCATTCTGCAACCCATTGTAAGTGGCAAGAGCTTCCCCTTTTTCTGTACTGATTCCAAAGAAAGCAAACATATAGTTTTAACTCCATGCTAGTCCTTGTGCCTCTCTTTCCATAAATCATCTAACAGCCGTTTGTAAGGTGGGGTTGTTTTGTTATCTTTATGCTGATGCCTCGAGCTCATATAATGGCTGAGTTGAATACATGTGCTGGAAGGGGGGTAGAGAGAGAGAGAGAGAGAGAGAGAGATTGGTGCCCTTTGTGTTAGTTGAGAAGGTGCAACTCACAACTCAGGGATGCCTTTTTTGTTCTTGGCTGTACTCGAGGATGATTTGTAAACAAGCAGAAGCATAATATCTTCTTTCTTTAGCATAATGCAGTGAGAATGTGATTGAAAAGGCTAGCAGATTGTTGTGTGACATGATGTCATTTTCCAAGCAGATTGTTGGTGACTATCCCGTAAATAATTTGGATTCCCTCTTGCTTGGGGGAAAAAACTCATATTGGATCTGGTTACACAAGTACTTCAATCAGTACCTTGTTGAACTCAGCTATCATCCATCATCTAGAAATCAGCCTATAAACAGTTCTGCGCTTAATGTAAATAACAAAACATAACTGGAAAATTAACAGCCAAGCATACTGTAGACACATCTCTGGTGTTTACAAAGAGACCCATAGGGAGACATTAATTTGTTCAGCTTCAAAAAAAATAACACAAGCTCGTGGATCTCCATCATGCTTCCGGATTGCATGCCTCCAGATCTGGTAGTTCTTTGTGTGCTTGTTTTCTTGTTGAGACGCCTAATGTCATACCTACATAAACTGGGGTTTCTAATGACCTTTCGCTGTTTGCAGTGAGATCCTCATCAATCTGGATTGCATCCTGGGAAAATAATTCAAGAATTATGAGCCCCAACATGATAACAATCACTGCAAATCTTCATTCCACAAAGCTTGTTGAACAGCAATGCATAAAAATCAATATAATCAAAAGCCAATAATGGTAGTGTAGTTCAAAAGGTAACCTTTTCAAAGATGCATATTACAGTGCTTCCTCCAAATGCGAAATAGCCAAACTGAAATAAGTGAGAACAACAGTTCCATTAGTAGTGGGTACTTAATTTGAGGTTAAATTTAAGCAATTTTGTTATTCAAACAGAAGAACCTCGTCTCCTTTATGGACACAGTCTCCCTCTTTGTGCAGAAAAGCAATGCTTCCTACCATTGTGGCTCCAATAACAACAAATGCCACCTTCACAAAATAAGGGAAAAAAATGGGAAATTCGCAATACCAACATATTAAGCAGCAACCTTCCAAAACGAGAGTACCATTACCATGAAGATAAAAAGCAAACCCAGGATATGGCATAAAAAACATTTGCAAATTATGAACTTGATCCAGCAGTTTAACTACTTCGTATAGCAAGAAATAGTCCACAACTACTACTTTCAGACCAAAATATAGTACATAAGTGACCCTCCAAACAAACTAGAATTCGAACTACATGAATCATTCAACTCATGCATGCCAACTGATAAGAGTAAAAGTAGATATATTTGCATGCATGTGTGAATCTATAGAGAATTAGAATATGTAAAAGTGAACAAATTAAACTACTTGAGCATGAGTAAAGTAAGATACCACCATGGCTTGGATCCTAACCTTTCGGGCGGACAATGGATGATTTTAGGATTCAGAATCCAAAGGACAAACGGAATATTCTCATAATATTCGGATTTTAATGGGATTCGGATGGAATTTAGCCATTTATTATTATTATTATTATTATTGTCAATGGTATAGAATTCTTTAAAGTCTTATTAAAATTATATAATTTTCTTTTAAATTTAAAAAATTATATATAATTTTTTGAAATTTTTTTAAATTATATATTTTTTCTTGAAATTTAAAAAATTATATATAATTCCTTAAAAAAATTTCAAATTGCATATTTTTTCTTGAAATTTTAATAAAGTATAATTTTTTTTTCTTGGTTCTTTAATAAATTGAAAATTTTATTTTAATGTAAATTTATCATTAGAATCAATAATATTTTAAAAAATATATAAAGTTTTGACATCACTTAGATTGAAGTAAATAAATGAAAATACTTTTGATCATGCTTAGATTAACATAATGAATAGTATGAGTAAAAAACAACTCTAGGTTTTGTTTATGTCATGTCTCATATATGATCTATATTGAATCATAATTCTAATTAAGATTTGGCTAAAACAAGTTTAAATTAGTCATGCTAAAATCATCATTTTATATTTGAGATTTAAATTTAATTTCAGATCAAATTAAAATATATTTAAATTAAACTAAAGAAAAAAAATTTATTTTACATATCGGGTTAAAATTTAGGATCAATTGCATATAAATCTTTAAAATTTTATTAAATTATATATTTTTTCCCAAACTTAAAAAATTACATATAATTCATTGAAAAATTTTTCAAATTACATATTTGTCCTCGAAACTTAAAAAATCATAATTTTTTTTGGATTACTCAATATATTGAAAAACAATTTTGGATGAAAATTTATTATTAGAATCAATAATATTGAAAAAAATATATCTTTTGAGATCGTTTAGGTTGATGTGAAAAATAAAAATACTTCCGATCGTGTGTAGATTAATGTAATGAAGAATATGAATAAAAACTAACTTCAAATTTAGTTTCTATTGAGTCTCAAATATGATAGAAATTGAGTTCTAGTTCTAGTTAAAATCGGATTGAAATAATTTTAAATCAGGCTATGACATAATTATTATTTCACATGTCGAGTTTTACTTTAATTCGAGATCGGACTGAAATTGGTTTATACCAACCAATGATAAAATAGTATTTTTAAATTTTAGATTGAAATTTAATACGAGATAAACCTTTTAATCAAATAAGAGAGAGTTCTTTGCAATAATGATATAATTACGAAAATTTTTTTTAACCAAGTCAAGAATATCTTTATTTTTTTACTTCGATCTAAATGTTATTAAACGATATATCTTTTTAAAATATTTTTGATTTTAATGATAAATATATACTCGATAAAATTGTTACAATATTTCTAGTAATATAAAAAATATTTAACTTTTAAGTTTAGAAGAAAAATGCATAATTTGAAAAAATATTGAAGAGTTATATATAATTTTTCAAATTTTAAAAATAAATATATAATTTAGTAAAATTTTAAGAAATTATATATGATTTTTTAAATTTGACGAAAAAAATATAAAACTCGATAAGATTTTAAGGAGTTATATACAATTTTATTTATTATTATTATTTTTTTTTTGTGGTGCAATTTGTGCTTCACTGTGGTAGAAAATCTTGGTGTGTGGCCGTGCAACATTGTTCTTAATATCATTCCAAAATCGATAGCAACATGGCATATGGCGGTATAGACTTTGAACCCATGGCATTTACCTCTAAGCGTTTGCAAGTTAATTTATCGTCAAGGTTTGATTAACATATAAGATGGATGGGGAACAACAGCCAACAGTTTCAGAAGCGATCTTGCAGCTTAATCTGCGTGGACCTTATGGACCACATGCCACAGCCCTTGCTTCGAGGAACCTCAGAAATGTAAGAGAACAGAGGCAGTCAATGGCGGACAACTTCGAGTCAAGCTCGAAGAATGTCAACTCGAGCCATTGTTCTTATCTCATCGGCCAAGACATTTTTTCGTTGCTCGCCGGCGACCATCAAAACGGCAAACACGCTGGTCTCGCCCGATGATCAGGAGTCAAGAACGATGTGCTCCGTGGTCTCGACTTGCCCTGTTGAGAAGGAAAAACGTGCTGCTCTCTCGCTCAGTTTACCGCAAGCTTCTGTTCAGACGTGAGCTGTCTCTCTCTCTCTCTCTTTTTTTTTTCTTCTTAATCTGACTTTATTGAAAAAGTTAATATAAATATTTAGCACACAGAAATATTTCGTTATTAATATATTTAATTTATTAATTATTATATTTTATTGATGTAGAACTAAAAAATAAATTAGATATGAAAAAAAAAAAACTTTGAACTGCGAATAAGATCACGACTATTTATGAGCCATAAAAAATTCACGAATTCAATCCTAACGGCACCATTGATGAAATGGACCACACAAATAGAGATAAAAAACTCGGAAAAGTGCATCTCAGGACCCACGCGGAACATTTAGGACGGTTTCGTCCTTGCTGCATTCATTGGCGCTAACAAATCATTTTCAGAGTTTTGCATATACCCCCTTGTGATTTGAGTATTTTGATGCAACTTCGTTCTGCTCAAAATTCCCAAAATAACGGGAGTAGGTCATGAAATAACAGAAAGTCACGAGGATCCACGCGCATAAAACCCATAAATAATACAACTACCCTACCGCAGAAGCAGCTGCGAGGCCACGTCATCAAGATTATATGTGGGTTTAATTGGCTCCAAAGTTGGTTGCTTTGGCGGTTGAATACTAATTTTGGGACTGTTGTTGAAATTAAAATTCTAAAAGTTGCAGCTTTTCTTTTTGCTGAACAAGAAGCATTATGGGGATTCCAAGGTCTGATTTTCTGCGATCTATTGATAGTTGATTTTTTTACAGTGTCTGTCTTCTGATTCTTAGTTTTTGTTTTTTGAATTTTGAAATAACTTGTTCTAGTGATCAGCATGGCTTCGATTTAGCTTTTAATAATGCCAAAATGGAGAACTTTCTTAATGCTTGGGATTGTTATTATCAAAAAAAAAAAATTCAGATTACAAATTATTCTTTCCTGGTTTGAAGAATGTAACCATTTGCGTTGAATTCTAGTACAGACATTCATCGGAGCCTATCAGCACGCCAAGGGATAGAAATGTGAAATCTGATGCACTGAGACTGTAACATGTAGCAGAAGAAAGTCATACATTTACCTGTAGTCCCATCTTGGAGCGTCCTAATTGCTACAGTTTGCCCATTTCCCTGAGAAAACAGTCTTTTTTGTGTGTTACTGGCCTGCCCTCTAATGGAACGGCCTTGTCTCTTGGCCGGACCTCCAGGGATACAATCTATAACTGGAGATCAGCAAATAATGCCTGCAGCTCGAGGGTACATGCTTTTCATGCTCGACCTACCTCACCTATACATCACGGGGCATTCAGCATATGTCCTGAATCTCCAACAGTGTGGCAATATGATCTGAGAACCTCTCCCCATCCTCTGCCACTTCCTCCAAATTCTCCTAGCTCTTCTGCTCCATGTTCTCCTCAATCGCATTGGAAGAAAGGGAAACTGTAAGGAAAAGGATCATTTGGCTGTGTGTATCAAGGATTTAACAGGTACTTGTGTTGTCATTTTTTTATCTTTTCAATCGCTGCTAATATATCCATCAAATTGTAGGCTTATCTCAAAAATTCCAATCCTCAGTAATGCAAAAATAAGCTTCTGATGCTTCTGAACTCTAGAGTGCTCTTCTGAAACTTGAATGAGAAAAGGCTCTGGATTTTTTTTTCCTGTTAGGCCTGTTTATTAATGTGTGGGACAACAGTTATGAATCCCCATAATCATTCTTTTCCTCAGCATCTAAAATTCAAGATATATGCCAAATTCAAGTCAAAGAAATTCTTTTTGATGTTTTGGTGCTTATGCTACAGTGAAGGTGGTCAAATGTGTGCAATTAAAGAGGTTACAATCATATCTGATGATTCAAATTCAAAAGAATGCCTTAGGAAGTTGAACCAGGTATTGTTTTGACTTTCCTATTTCTGTGAACTAAATTATTGAGCCTTTTTCACATCTTAATTGCATCATAATGTCTAGCAAATTGGGAAATTAATCAACATGTAATCTGATTTGAACAGGAAATAGCATTGCTTAGTCAGCTTTCACATCCAAATATTGTGCAGTATTATGGCAGCAAAATGGTAAATCTGCTTATTGCATTCTTAAGTCTCAAGTTTTGACAATGTGTTTTGATTTAGGTACCCAATTTTGAGTTGTGTATTAATAGAATCATTACATGAATGAAGAGAAGTTAAAGGGTTCATGGGTGTTGACCACATTCTTATGTGTTTCTCATGTTTCAATTGATTATCAACCGGTTATTAATGCTCTGAGACCAAATGATCTTTCATTGAGAAATTTAGGTATTTTTCAAGTGTGTTGGTTAAAATTAAAAGAGTATTTGGGCCAATTCTTTACAAAGAGTGTGAACAGAGGATCCTTTGGAGTGTAGAATGTCATTTTGTTATTACTACTATTATTATTGGTGTTATTGTTATTGTTATTATTGTTGTTGTTGTTGTTGTTGTTGTTGTTAATAACCGGTGTTGGGCGTGGGGTGTTGGGTGTGGAGGGGGCTCTTTTTTTGGCATGTCTCTGGAGGATCAATTCATAAGTTGCTTCAGGAATATGGTTTTTTTTCCCCTAGCCTTGGAACTCTGTGAGGCTTAATGTTTATACCATGTGTAACAGGGATATCAAAGGGGCTAACATACTTGTAGATCCTAATGGAGAAATCAAGCTTGCGGATTTTGGCATGGCTAAACATGTATGTTTTTCTCTTTACTGTACCTATAATATCCTTGTTAAATGCAAATTCAGCTGAATTTATTCATTATAGAGCCATCTAGGTTATCAAATGCACATAGATTTCAGGAAGATTGATCCTGTTAATGTAGTAGTTCCATTTAATTTGTTATTATCATTGTTTTTCTAGAAAGGCTAACTCGAATGAAAGCTTGCATTTATTTGCCCGTTTTCACAGCCTGCATTGTCTCTATTCTCCATTTCAAGACCCTTTGGCACCATTTTTTTTTTTTTGCAAAATTTCTCGGATCTTCATGTCCATGTGGTTTGTAGTTATTGCTACTTCTCAACATTTTTTTACATATCTAACACTTAAGTAGTGATCCATCTTATTCATCAAGATATATGCAAAAAGGCATGCCTAGAATAATTTGCATACACACCCATGGTTTTTATATCCAGCATTTATTGCAGCTTTATGACATATCCTACACTTAGGCTTTCTAATCCGAAATAGTTAGTGTTGATGGTTGGGAATTTTTTAGGAATGGTACTTGGGCTTATCATTATCATTCTTGGCTTTGTTATTAAGTGATTTCCTAGTGTTGGCTATCATCATGTCTTGTCCATGTTGATTTTTCTTTTCTACTTGTCTCCACTAACATAATTTAATAATGGTTTTTTTGAGTATTGTCCTTTTCTGTTACATGACTCAATTTTTGTTTTCTAACATCAGCTGGATAACGGCATATACTTCAGTATGGTCATTTAGAGGAAGTCCTTACCGGATGGCTCCTGAGGTTGGCATCTTCATACAATGCTCTATTAATATGTTTCTGCTTTCCATGCTGAGATTAGAAGAAGCAAATCCCCATGCATAGAACTTTTGGGTTTTATGCACGTTATAATGAACAGTTCTGGTACAACCTTGCAGTGGATATTTGGAGCCTTGGGTGTAGCATTATTGAGATGGCTACATCAGAATCTCCTTGGAGTCAGTACAGCTGTGTGCACTGTTTTTCTTAATCTTTTATGGCACAGATAAACTGCAAGCTAATCCAGGCTTTGGTTCATGATTTGCTAGCTCCTTCAGATGGAAAAATCTCCAATAAAATACTGAATTATATTGGTATTAACAGGTTCTTGCAATATTTAAACTTGCGAATAGCAAAGATTTGCTAGAAATTCCAGATCATTTCTCTGCAGAAGGAAAAACTTTTCTCCAAGTTTGCTTGCGGCGAGATCCAACTGTGCATCCAACATCAGCTCAACTGTTGGATCACCCCTTTGCTCGAGATCAAACTACAGGAAAATCTGAAAAGTCTGGTTTGTTTAGGGAAACAATGCTGTCACCTGCTGATGGAAGCCATAACATGGTAAGTTAACAATTTCTACAGGTTCATTTTCTGAATAGCAAAGAAATTGTATGTTTTGCGTGTATTTGCAAATGGTTGTCCTTTTCTTGTTTGAAAACCAGTACCTAATCTATTGGGTACTGAATTATTCTTTTAGGAAGTTTAATGTGAGCATGTGTAGTTATCTAAATCAATATTAGAAGATTCGACAACAGGCAGTCACTATTGATGTTCAATATGCAGAAAACTTTAAACAGGCCTGCAATTTACTGCTGTATAGGTAAATTCAGTGGTGTCCTAACTTCCCAGGTGCCAGCTTTTGTATAATTTTTCTGTTATACATGAAGCAGTTGGTATTGAAGCGATAACTAGAGTGGAAGGCACTGAACGTCTGATGCTTTTTTTACTGGCACTGCGTGTTCTCTTGATGCATTGTGAATATTTCTCAAGCTAAGCTATATAGCTATTTCTTGTTTGATTTTTTTCAACTTTTCATCATTGACATTTTTGCCCTTCACTTGCAGGCCACCAAGGGTGCATCTTCTAGGAGAAGTGTTTCCCCTTATCGAGACAGACTATGGAACAAGACAAACCATTGGGTTTCCATCATCCTTTAATGCCAGGTATAATCAGCTGAGTCAGTTGGGTTTACCTCCGCATTGCAATGAATCAATCTAGGTTTTTAGATCCCACTCTTGTCAGTGCTGTTTCAAGAAAGCTAACTTGAGATTTTCCATGCCATATTTCTCTGAACTTTGATGGTTTTACACTTGCAGTGATTTGTTGAGCATGAGAATGAACATGCCCCTACCAGTCTCACTGTGTTCAAGCCCACTGCAGCAGTTCAAACAAACAAATAGAAGTTGTTTGCCCTCTCCTCCTCATCCAGCTTACTCTCCACAGGGGCAATCAACTATGGTCCCAACAACTACCCTCTCAACCCTATGAGACCTAGCGACATGTTCCTAGATTCTTGGCATGATATCCATCTGAAGTAGCCAACACCCTATGGCACTCCACCGAAGTCTGTGATGCCCTACACTCTCCATTGAAGTCAACCATGCCCTATGGCTCTCCAAGAAGGCGCATGTAGCACAATGTTCACCTGTAAAGACAGCAACAGTAGATGTACTCATTGTAACTTATAAGATGGATAGATGTTCATTAGTTGCGAGAAGGCTGACTCCAAAACTGATGTCCTAGGATTTTGCAGTACTGTAGATGCAAGGAGTACAGATACACATCATGTACCGAAGATGTTTGTCCAGTTTATACACAATGAAAATAGATCTTCTTTTATGACCACTTCTTCTACGCTTTTGCAGTTTGTAGAAACCACTCTGCTTCCCAAGATGTTGTGTTTACAATGTATCGGAAACGAATGCGTTTTTTAATCCTTTTTAACTTTGCAGCTACAAAAGTCCCTGAATTATCAGAAATCGCACAGAAGATCCCTCCATCTTTGAGATTCCATCTTTGCAGTCACACAACTTCTATCAAGTTTCTGTCCATTTGAGGCGAATATTTCTCAAACTTTTTACTGCTGCTTATGGTCATCCCAAGTGGCACGATTAGCCTATAGTTGAGAATGGGATTTTTGTAATCAAAAACCAAAAAATGCAGGGATTCTATGTAAAAAAGTATTAATGCAGGGGTTTATCCACAAAAAACCACCACTGATATTTGCGAAAACGCCTCCTAAACAAACCATGGTAGTTAACGTGGGACTCGGGCAGGTAGCGATCAACGCCAAAGACCATCATCAATGTCGCGACGAGGCGACCAACAGGACGACGAGGAGCAGCAGCGCCGCCTCACTGACCGGGCCGTCGTTGTCCCGGATTGGCCGACGGTGGATGGCCAGCATGGCCTCTCACCGGAGGAGTCGGTGGGCTACGCGCGCAACTTCTTCCTCTGGGGTTTCGCCCTCTTGCCCTTGCTCTGGGCTGTCAACTGCCTCTATTTCTGGCCCATCCTCCGCTCCCGCGCCTCCGACCTTTCTCCTTCTTCTTCCCACGCTCGCCTCCGCCCTTGTAAGCCCTAATCCCCCTCAGATCTTGCTTCTTTCGATTCTTGGATGCGATTGTATCGGATTGTGATGAGAAATGGGTGTGCTTGCTGCTGATTCTTGATCCTTCCCGGGTGATCCGAGATTGGGGATCTGATTTTTTTCTTTCTGGATTTCTGTAGGGAAGTCAACAATTGGTAATTGAGATGTGAGATGGTTTGTTGTGATTGAAAAGTTAGGATTTTGATGGTTTCGTCTAACACGAAATGCATTTTGAAAATTAAAACATCCTTGGGCCTCCTCCCTTCTTGGAAAATTGCATGAGAGATTGGAGAGAATGAAAAGGAATTGCTTTTTTAGAAACCTGAAGGTTAGAGTAATGAATTTTAGGTATCAAATCAAAATGGGAGCTACTATTGTATTTGTTTTGTCTGAAGGTAGTGAGAATCACTTGGTTTATGAAGGATCAATTAGGAAGTCTTGAGATAGTGAGATTGATCTTTAAGAACGAATTTGCTTTTGTTGATGCTGAATTTGCCTTGAGGGAGTTCTTGTTGTTTAGTGTTGTACATTTCATTGGGACAAGAAAGGCTAATGTCCTGAGGAGCTTTGTAGTGTTTGACTGATGCTACATGGGATTAATGTTATCTCCAGCTTTAGTGATTGTACTTGAAAGGTGAAACTGGCAAGCTAATAACCTGAGATCCCAAGTTGTTAGGCCACTGAGAGGATATACACATCAGTAGTTCATTTGTGTTTGCCTGCCTATCATGTTTGCTTCTATTAGGAACCGTTGTATCCCACTTCTAGGTTCTTCATGAACTGGTTTAGAAAATTAGTGTGGCAAGCAGCGATGTGGTGGATTCAGATGCATGTTAGATTGATCACATCATAAAAGCAAACAAAAATCCTGTTGGCTTTATTTCTCATTGATGTTTTTTATTGAGGAATTATCTCAAAAAAAGATTATTTTATTGAGGAATGTTATGGCTGCTGAGGATATTCATATCAACTTATCCTTCAGTATGAGTAGTTGAAGGGAAGCATTTCTAGAATTTAATGAATTGCTGATGATGATGATGATGATGGACAGCTGTTTGCTTCATCTGTTCCCTTATCTTGGTTTCATATGTGAGCTGAGATGGCTGATTGATTCTTGTAAGGTTTATAACATCCGTGTTTTTGTAGAATCATTTTTTCCCTGCTTGCTTCTATGGCCTTCACTGTTTTAGTATCCTATTGATGTAGCTGTAAATCTTTATGCAGATGTTGTACGGTCAGCCATTGGCTTTATCATCTTCACTGTGCTTCTCTCTACTTGGGCCTTGACTTTCATGATTGGCGGGGAGCATCTGTTTGGGCCAGTGTGGCAGGACCTGGTTATGTACAATCTTGCCAATAAACTAGGCATGGATGAGTTGTTTTGATTTTGTTTGCAATTCTATGGATTAAAAACATTTGAGAGATAGCCTACTTGTTCAGCTGAACAGCACATGGATGACCATGAATGAAGTGGTTCACCTTAATATTAATCAGTGCCTTCAAGATTTCATTTGGTGACTTCCATATCCTTCTCTGATTGGAGTCGTGCTCCTGATAGGAATGATTGAAAGCATACACCAAGTCCAGGGAGAAGCACATCTTTTATTTTGCAATTCATATCCATCATACACAGTTTATTTTAAAGCTGAAAATGAATAATACTCTGTGTTTTTCTTCTTTTTTATTTGAGGGAACAAATTATATATTATTACTGTGGTCATTGGATGAACTATATCCTAGCAATACTTCTTTTGTTTTGGTTAAAATTCTAGCAATAATTCAGAATTTTAAACTTTGATTTTTTTTCCCCTATTTTTCACACCAAATAGAGAGGCACAAAATCAAAGTGAGGTTTCCCTGGCAAATTCATAGCCTTGGTCAAAGAAACAAGGCAGGTTGCGACAGATAATATCAGAAAATTAGTCTTTATTTCTTACTGGTATATTAAACACCAACAGGAGACACTCAATTACTAAATCCCAAACCCTGCATATACATATCAAAAGCAACCAAGTTGGCATCTTACAATTATGCAAACCCCTAATTACCATACATAGTAATAGGCCTACTTGCTACTTCCATGCTGAAGCCACAACCAGTATCTTGTCTTCCCAGCCGAAGTAGAGTGCTCCGCCATCCTCCTTGACCTTGTACCTGTCGCAGTATGACTTCAGAAGTGACCTAATTGCTCCATTCACGTATGTACTTAGCGGGCAAGATACAAAACCCGCCATCATCATCCTTGCCCTCCATTTCCCAGCAGCCTCATACCTTTCAAAGGTGAAATGGTGCTTAACATATGTGAAATTTTGCATGTAAAACTTAAGCCAAGAAAATAATCAAACAAGAGCAAATTTTTGTCTACCTTTCTATGCGGTCTGCCCCTTCACATGCCACAATGTTAACTATGTCCCTTGCAAGGCACTGCCTCTCCACATTTATCCTGTCTGAGCTGTCCCTAGGCAAAGTGGCATCAAGTGACTCGAAAACTGCGGAGTAGTAATTGTAGACCTCCACAAACCTACAGCATAGTTAGATACTCAGAAATTTGAATCAAGAATCAACAAGCAATTATTGAGAATGAACAAAAACAAGAGTTCCTTTATGAATGAAGTTCAGAATCAACAATGGTTTGTAGAACAAAGGGAGTGTACAACTGGAGCACAGCCCTACATTGATGAGTTTAAGTAGATGGCAGGTGAGAGTAATAGGACATAAAGAACAAATGTGAGTTAAAAGTTTGTAATTTTTCAAAAGCAAGTTTGCAATAAAAAAAGGTTATTGAGGCAAAGATTTATTAACTGTTTCGCCTGCTGAACAGGAGTTTGAAACTCTTAATTGGTACCGGGCACTAGAGAATAATCTAGTCACTAATGAGATATATGAACAGTTATGAGTTTATGATTATGTATAAGCAGATTTCAGATAAAATGATTATCTATAAATAGGGCTGTTTTTGAGTGGAGATATGACCTTGGAAAGAATGGGGCAGTGTTGGTATTCACGTCCTGCTCAACAACTGTCACAAGCTTTGGGTTAAGGCCCTTGACCATGCGGAGAAGTCGATCCCTTTGGTTGACTGTTGAGACACTCTCATCTGGCATGTGATGCAGCTGAAATGCAAAATTGACCACAAGGGCCTCCCCAGACTGACAGTCCAACATCGATGGTGTGACATCTGCAGTTTTAGCAGCTATTGCTCGGAATTCAAATGGAACACCAATCTCCTTGGCAAGTTCCCCAAGACGCCTTCCAATAACTTCTAAGCCCCCAACTGCTCGTTGCACTGTTTCAGGATCATCCACCCCAGTTATTCTCAACCGTGGTTTGCTTGGACGAGTTGAAAGGGCTTGTATAAGAGTAATGTACTGGCTTCCTTGGTTAATATCAAAATCTATAATATGGACTTGCTCCTCATCTTTGAAAGCCTCAGCAATAGCGCCATTAGCTGCCATGAAGCCAAATTTGAAGCATGGGCAGACCTCAAAAAGAATCTGCATTGCAGATAGCCGATCAGCTGTTGGGGGTTCCTTGCACTTCAGAGCCTTGTAGAGACCTTGTCCTGAGGAGGCCATTCTTGCTGCAAGACCTTCCACCATGTAGGCTGCAAGTCTTTGAGGAGGATCCCCCTGGATGGAGACCATTTGCCGAAGTTCTGCTATCATAGTTGATGCCTCCTCCATGTTTTCTTCTGATATTGCAGTTGCACAGTCAAAAAGCATCTGTTTGGGAGTTCTTGCTTCTCTATTGCTGTCGATACTGCTGACGTTTGAGTCTGATGATGACTCCTTCGGTGAGTTGGGAAGTATAATATCCTTTATAGGGCTGGACCAATCCTCATCAAAGCTTATTTCATGATCAACGCCTCCCAAGTCGTCATCATTCAGTAATGCTCTCTCTAACTCCTGAAGCTTTAATCTGATAATGTCCTCATCGAAGTCCATTTCGTTTTCTAAAGTTTGAGCATTTGAGAGGGATTGGTTGCTTTGATGAGAAATGTTGGAATTCAATGGTGAATCTTGTTGACGAACAGCAGCAAAACAAGAACTATATGAATTTTCAGCAAGACTAGAAGATTGAGAAGTTGTCAGCAGATGGTACTGAGCAGGAGACAATTGTGAACGAAATGCAGATCCAGAAATGGAAGAGTCAGGTCCATGGAGTAAATTGGCATGTTGTGCAGCACCCAGGGAAGAATTTAAGTATTGATGACTATAGATCCCTGAGCGGGGGCCCTCCATCCCATAGTGGTGAAACATGCGCTTATCTGAATTGAACATTTGATCAGTCAAACCTGAGCTGTCACCACTGCTTCTATGTGCATAAAGGTTGGCACTACCATAAGGTGTGGAAGAGGAATTTTTAGGCCTTATTAGAGACATAATAATACCCTTATCTGAAGTACTGGGGTGAAATAGCTATGTCAACATCAGATAGCTGTACAAATACACAGTTCAGTTTCTGAATTAAGCTAGTTTGCACGAAGCACTCTTGATCAATAGATACCAAATATCTTATCATGGAACAAACAGTGTGTTTCCACAAAATGTGACATTTCTACTCATGCCGATGACCCCTGCAAGCACAAATATCAGCTGCAAACACAAATTTAGGAAATTGAAGCTCAAAAAACCAAGGGTAAGAGAAATAACTAACATAGAAATACTGAAACTGAAAGCATTGTTTTCAAAACAGGGAAACACAAATCAACATCACATAGGAATAGAACTTCATCAAATTGGTATCCGTTTGGCATCGGGGAATTAGGTAAGGATCAGAGGAAGGACTTCCATAGTATTAGTTCAAACTTCAAACATTAAGAAAGTTCATAAAAAGCACCAGAGCAGGATAAGTTGGAATATCTAGAATGTGTTTGAAAATGATAGAAACAAGAACTTGTATGGTGGCTAATTGGCTGTGAGAACATCTGGAAAGCTCAACGGGAAATTACTGCTAAACCAATTTATTATGTGGAGTAAAAGTTCTGCACTGCATGAAGTCAACTTTCATTGACAAGGTAAGAAATAATTACATGCTTAAGTTCTCAATGATTAGATCAGTGATTGACTGCCAAAAAGCAAATCTTACCATCATCTAGTTAGCAAACTCAGCATTTATATGAAAAACAGACGAGCCTAGAAACTTGCAATGTGATACATGCTACACTTTGCTCCACACTAAACATTTGCAGGGCATATGATCTGAGAGGAATGCTCACATTATGCCATTATATATGTACATATAGGTGCCATTCTAATGAAAGGACCAATATTTTGAAGTTGAACTTAGAGATTTGCAATGGTGGCAAATTTTTCCTCCAGCAATCATAATCTCAAAGAATAGAAATGTAATTCCGATGACAGAGACCTTTGGAAGTAATTAACTCACATGCCTAGCTCATCATGCATTGATAATCTACTCCACGAGCACGAAAAGCAAGCAGCTTTTTTCATGTTTTAGCATTAACACTTTGAACATTTAAGCACATCAGAGACAATCATGTGAGATGAAGATATTAACCATATCACTTCTCCTGTAGTGGTAATTTCATTATACAAGCTAACTCTATCGTCCCAAACAAACTGGATTTAGGTCAGCCAACCAAATAACACCCCACAAAGACCAATTCTGGAGAAAACCCTAGTGCTTAAAGACAATTAAATTCTCTGCAACCTGCTCATAGAAGAAGTTGGGGAAGACACTTATACATGCCTAGAAATTCAGCGAGATCATAACTATATCCGTGAAAACAAAAGAAGGCAACGAATCAACACACCGAATTAGGAAAGAAGCTGGGGTCTGCGCACCGGAGACCGTCTCACCAGCAAACACCCACAGCAATCGAACTGCCAAAGATCATTACCCCCACACCCCGACCAAAAACAGAAGTAAAAAGTCCATCGAAGATCGGATCTTTACGACTGGATCAACACAATTTTGACCTAGAAACCCCTCCCAAGCCAAAGGGCAATCCCATACGACAGAAATTTCCCCAAAGCGGAAGGTTTGGTAGGCAGCCAAATTATCAAAAGAAGGCAAGAAAAAGGAAACAACACGGAGGATGAAACTCGAAACCACTCCGCAGTATATATAAACCACAAAATCTCAGTGATTTCGGAGAACTGGGAAGCAAGAACATATTAAAGTATTCGATAAATGGCGCAAAAGACGTTAGAAAAAAGAGGGAACTTGGGGCAGGAAAACATCACCTGCTCAGGAGAATCTCCTCCCTCCTCGTCTGCTGTTGCTCTGGCGTTGGTCTCTAGCATCTCTTTCTTCTTATTTTTTATTTTTTATTTTAATAAATATCGCGTATGCGTTTTCCCTTCAAGACTTTTTACTTCCCGGTTCCCTTTGCAAGTTTGCATGATGCCTCCATTGCGATTATTTATTAATAATCTATAATAATATTATTATTATTCATTGTATGCGGCCTATAGATTTGTTGGATTTTTACATACGACTCCTCTGCTTTTTTGGAAATTATTTTGTTCGGTAAGTTACAACTTTAGATTTATTTATTAAATGATTCGGATCAAATCTAAATGACCTATTTTATAAAATATGTCTTTAAATGACAATTAAAGTCGAAAATATGTATTAAGTAGATATAAATTGACATGAAATAGATTATAAATATCTGCAGACAAATATCAGTTTGATCACGATAAACTTTAAATTAGAACCAATAAAAAAATAATTAGACACTTTGTTTCTTATTTAGGGAAGGCTGTTCAATTATTTTTATGTTTATTAGTTAATTCAACATTAATTTAGGGGCTCTTTTGCAAAAGGAGGTGAAATCATTTCAGGGGATTTCAACAGCAATTTAAGCTGGTGTCGCAGGGTTCGGTGTGCGTCTTGCACACGCAAGGGTGATTATTATAATGCGTGCTTGTTTGCATGTTTGGCATAGCATGTGTGTACTTTATCTATTCGTCCGTTGACTAGTGTGAACAGCCAACAATGATGTTGAGATTTTTTCTATAATTGTTTTACGTAAAAAACCCTCTGAAAATAAGTGTAATTAATTATTAAGATATTAGAGAATATTTATATACTATTTGATTCACGATAAGATCAAAGTAAAATTCAAAATTAAGATTAAAATATAAAAAAATAGTCGGACTAAAGTATTTAGATTAAAATTTTAAATTTTGGTTTCGATTTCAACACCCAACGAAATTGGTATGTTTCGTTTCGGCCCAAAGATTTTTTTTTAGTTATTAATTGTGTGTTGATCAAATTTTGACTATATTTTCATTATACTTTAACTTCAAATTTTAAAATACGATAAATTTTAAAAAAAATTATAAAAACTTAAAAATTATGAAAGAATTTATAATTAATTTTACCACAATATTAAATATTATTTTAATTAATTAAAATTAATTTTGATAGTTAACAACTGATATAGTCTATTTTTTATATATTACTATATAAAAAAATATACGAGAAATAATATGAATATGATCAAAAGTTAAAAATTAACATAACCAAATTTAACATATTATTAAAATATACTTGACACATACATAATTTATTAATTATAACGTAATACTAGTGATCATTATTATTATTAGTTGAGTTTGAAACATTTAGATGTGGAATTATGAATTTAGTATCTGGACAATCTATATGAACATTTATAGACATACGAGTTAGAATAACTAACTTTGTACGATCTCATGGCAGCGATTCACATAGGGATGAGACTGACACAATTTTTTTTAATCTTTACTTTCAATGGAACGGTCATGCACGTATGCACGGGAACAAAAAAAATTAATACGTTTCGGTCAAAATCATTTCTATTTCAATTTCAACTAAAATATTTTTTTATTTATTAATTATATTTTGATCAAAATTTAATTTAATTTTAATTATTTTTTAACTTTAAATTAAAAAAAACAACAATATGTTTTAAAAATTTTGAAATAATGAATAGTCGTGTGAACAGTTCTATGCACATGAACAAGATCTGACAGAGACCCGCGAGGGCACGGGGCTTAAGTCGGCAAGGGCGCCGGAGACGAGCGAGCGACGGCATTGGTGCGGGTGCGA
Source organism: Trichopus zeylanicus subsp. travancoricus (assembly GCA_005019695.1). Lineage (NCBI taxonomy): Eukaryota > Viridiplantae > Streptophyta > Magnoliopsida > Dioscoreales > Dioscoreaceae > Trichopus > Trichopus zeylanicus. The sequence goes on from RXID01014371.1 coordinate 518,589, forward strand.
GGGTGATGCCAACTTGTGGGAGCAAAGGCTAGGTCGGCGAAGGCTCGAGGCGGGTAACAGAACAGCGACAGGCTGGCGAGCGCGCGGGAGCCAAACAGACGAAATAATTTTGACCGATTGATTGCAGTATTGTCCGAAATTGAACCGTTTCGACCGAAACGGTTTGATTTCAGCCGAGATTTAAAACCTTGGTTTGGATGCTAATATGATTTGAATGGTTAAAATTTTTTGAATCTCTATGTTTTTGAATATATATTATTTATTAAAATTTAAATAAATAAATATAATGATAATATGATAATTTATTTTTTAAATTAATATAAAGATAATTTGACTAATTTTTTAATATTTAAATAATAAATTGGTCCGAATAAGATGATTTTGATTCGGAACTTAAATGAAACGCATCCTTTATTTTTTTTGTTTCGTGAAAAATTTCGATTGAGCAAAACAGCTGGAATTGCTTTTCCTACGTCAACTTAAGTTTCTCGGACCATTCAACTAGTTTTAGGAATAAGAGAAACTAAGTTTGGATCAAAAGCTGACTTGAATTTCCAACTAATTAATTAATACCATTAATCCATTATGAATAGAGATTAGATAATCAAGGACTCTAATCCTCGTCCGCGTCATTGCGATTGCAAGTCAGACATGTTCGAAAATCGCTTTTTTAATTTGATTATCAACGTAGAGAGAAACTGCCAGTTCGTTCGAAGCCTCGGTGTGCCTCAGCTCAAACTCGACCCAAGCTAAGCTCCGCGGCTCACAACCAAATTCCAACTAGCTTACAAACGCTTGCGGCTTTCGTTTAGAAATAAGAACTCTTGTAGGGGCCTAGATGTACATTTTTCAGATTGGTCATAATTACAGGGGTAAAATTGCAAAATAAATAATTTCAAACTTCAAAACTTAAATATATTTTTACGGACAACTCCCCGCGAGTTTTTCTTTTTGAGATTGTACAAATAATAATCCTCTGATTAATTTCGAACAGAAATATTTACCTATTTAATCTAATTTTTAAAAAAAATTTGCAGAAATTCTCTCTCTCGTTTTTTAAAAAAAAAGCAAAAAAAAATTTACAAATAAGGATCCATCGTATGAGAAAACTCGGATTATACGATATCATATATTAGAGACACCTATATCGGCACTTGATTTGAATGTACAAATACTTTCATAGCTGTTCAAGTACGCCCATTTTTATTTTTTATATCTTTATATATCCCCCTTAAAAGTAAGAAAAATGAGTTATTTTTATTTTTATATCTATATTTTAACCGAGTTTGTCTGGTCTCCACCACTAACGTGAGGGCACGCCACCAAGACCTCGACAAGGTCGTTTTTCAAGGTAAATATTTCGGTGGGGCTACCGAACTCGTTAATACGACGAAACCGACTCGCGCCTACTTAAAATTGACCAATGGCCCCACTTATCCGATCCAGCCGTCCAGATCTATTCCTTTCACTAGGTTCTTTTTCAAGGTTATAATTTGCGGTGCCAGCACTACTTTCCGTTTACACGACAAAAGCAGCTCACGTGTACTTGTACCTTAGCCTGTTCCGCCAGAACAACCAACAAATAAATATAGACCTGAAAACCGACCGCCAGCAAAACCCCCTTCTTTCTTCCTCCGCCCGCTCGAAAATGTCGGCGACCTCGGCGCTCCTCATCAGGCCGCCGTCTCCGGGTACCTCCGGGAGATCACTGTATTGCTCGCTCTCGCCGCTGCCGTTGCGAACCCGATCGTTCACCGTTGCGGCGGCGGCAGGAGGCCGGACGCGCATCCACCGCCTGATCGAGTCGGAGGGGGTGGTGCTGATGCCAGGGTGCTACGACGCTCTTTCTTCGGCGATTGTTCAGAAGACCGGCTTCAGCGCCGGGTTCATCTCCGGCTACGCCCTCTCCGCCTCGCTCCTCGGCAAGCCCGACTTCGGCCTCCTCACGTATCTCTTCTCTTCTTCTCAATTTCTCTGCTGTTTGTTGTCTATTTTTAGCATTTTTGGTGGTATGCTGATCTGATTTTTCGGTTTTGGGTTTAGGCCGCCGGAGATGGCCGCGATGGCCAGGCATGTGTGCGCGGCGGCGCCGGATATTCCGATCATCGCCGATGCTGGTTTGATTTCGATCTCCATCTCTCGGCTCGTTCTCGATTGTTCAGTGGCATTTCCGTTATTTTCCTGTGTTTGGTGTCCTTTCTGGCAATTTTGAATGCGGAAAGCGAAGGGCTAGGTCTGAGATAGTGATTGGCTGGAAAGTTTTACTTTTTAGTCTATTGAAATTGTGAAATAAGACGATAAATGCACATGAATAGCGAAAATGCCACTGACTCAAACAACTGGAGCGTTAATGGGGTGGTTCTTTAAATCCTTTGGTAGATACGGGAGGTGGCAATGCGCTCAACGTTCAAAGAACTGTTCAGGATTTGATTGCGGCTGGTGCTGCAGGCTGCTTCCTTGAGGTACAAGATGAACACTTGATGTGAAATGTTGGTTAGTGATGTTGCATTTTGATATGAATTTTGGATTTTTATCACTATTGTTTCAGGATCAAGCGTGGCCCAAGAAATGTGGTAGGCGGACCTTCCTGCCATTTTGGCTATATTTTCCATTATTTCTTTGAGAATGAATTTGCTCCAAAACATTGTGTTGGTATGGTTTGATACTGATTGATGTCTGTCCTTTGTCTTGTATGTGGACAACAAGGGCATATGCGTGGCAAGCAGGTATTTGGCTAAATATTTTACACATTTGTAATGATTTTTCATGGATTGAACTTCTATTGCTTCTCACAAAGATTTCCCGGCCCATTTCTAGGTTAGGCATGTATTTTTTTTTATGTTGATCTTTTGTCATATTGTGACTGAAATTTGGTGCCTTCCTGGTGGTTCCTCAGGTGATTCCAGCTCATGAGCATGCTGCGAAAATTGCGTCTGCTAGAGATGCTATCGGGGATGCTGACTTTTTCCTTGTTGCTCGGACTGATGCACGTGCAACCTCTGCAAAGACAGGGCTCTCTAATGCAATCTATCGTGCTAACCTGTACATGGAGGTACATCTCTTTTTGTAGAGCGGCACATTTTATAAATCTTGAACCTGCTGGCTTTTTTGCTATTGTCCTTGAATTATACTGTTTTATCTCCATCCCTGGAAGCTTCTACTTAGGCTGTGATTATTAGGACATTGTAGCATATGCTCGCATCCACATAAAATGGTCGCTGTTTTTTGAAAAGATGCATGTACTCTTATGGTCAGTTACAATGTCCAACCATGATATTTAATTATACTATGCATTTTGAAATTCAGCTTCAATTTTGGAACTTAGCTTTTAGATGGAAGTGGTGATATAGCTTGTTAATTATTTGCTATGCTTTTAGTCCTATGATGGTCTGAATACTTTGATTGCAGAATGTTGTGACCACAAGCCAGGCCACACCACTAAGAACACTATAGTCAAAACACTTGAGTGATTAATACTGCTGAAAATTCACTACCAATATCTAGATCAAATAAAGGATAGGAGAAATAGATGCAACTCAGTGGAAATAGGCACAACCATAAATTCACTACCAATTTACTCCCTTTGCTTAGTTGGCTTACCATCATGATTCTCTGTGTCAGAAGCAAGATTAAGACAAACTTAACCCTTCTGTACAGAAGCAAAGAGCCTCTTTCTGTTGATTAGTGAACTATGTCAAAAGTTTTGAGCTCATTTAGCTCTATCTAGCCCACTGAATTTGTCAATCTCAACAAGGGAATAGGTTCACACAAAGAAGATATCACTTGACTCCTGATTTTACAGAAAATAGATCTGGCACACCATGATGTGGAGTTTTGTAATATCAAATAGCCATTATCTTGTTCTTTGACAAAAGTTTTAAGTTAAAAAATAAGAAGAAAATCTTCCCTCATCCATCATGAAGTCCTAAAATGTTTCAACTTCAGTAAAGATCAACTGCACTATGAAGAGTAGTCAAAAACTCATATCTCTATGATAGACAGTTTCCTACAAAGAATAGTTTAAACTCAAATCGAATAATGGTCCAACAAGAGATTCAATAAATGAAAATATCACCATAATTCAAACTAAAGCTTTTGTTTCCTCGAGTTGGCAATCACATTGGCATAGAAATGATCCTTTTACATTATCTAATCCGACTAAAACTCACTTTATCTCCAATTAGCCAGGGTATCCAGACATTTGACTGATGATAACAACCATAAAAATTTTCCTCTCTTGGACACTCGGAGTGTGTTTAGCATGTTTGATACCATTGAAAGCATGATGAATGTACCGGGATATCTTCTTACTGCTTGGCATTTCTACATTTACAGGCAGGGGCAGATGCTTGCTTTGTGGAGGCTCCAAGAAATGATGATGAGCTCATGGAAATCGGCAGGCAGACAAAAGGTTACAGAGTATGCAACATGCTTGAAGGTGGAATCACACCATTACACACTCCAGAGGAACTCAAAGCAATGGGCTTCCATCTGATCGTGCACCCTCTCACCACCCTCTACGCAGCTGCTCATGCAATAACCAACATTCTCAAGTTTCTCAAAGAGGCAGGAAGCACCAGAGACCAGCTCCACAAGCTAGCCACTTTTGAGGAGTTCAATAAGTTGATTGGACTGGACTCATGGTTTGAACTTGAGGCCCGATACTCCAAATTCAATAATGGTGTCGACTTGAAGGCCTGAAAGATCACGTCCTCCTCTCAGGTCTTAGCATACAAGTCTTATGAGAAGCGTAGTTAGGGTTATTAGGGTTCTGGCTTCATTCAGAAGCACCTAACTTTAAAAGACTTTCCTGGGAGTTGCATGTTTAGTTTCTAAAACAAGCCCTATCTATGCTGTGGGTTCATGCTTTCTGATGTACTACTTCATATTTGGTAATTTTACAAATCAAATGTTATGGGAACAGGTGCTGTGGAATTACACTTGGTGTTATGTAGCTGCATTATATTGCAGCATATCTCTCTTGCTGGAATATGCTGTACATAAAAAGACTTTTCTTTTTCCAGCGGCAGTCATTCAAATAGCTACGAATAGTCCACAACTCTTTCCAGAATCCAAATCCCACAACTCAAGAGGGATAATGTGGGACCTCTGTATTGTGGAGACGAGCTGCCAATAGGCTTGAGGCAATCTCACCTTATCCACACGCCTGCCTCATCCTTCATTGGCACATTCATCTCTCCTCTTCACAGGCAGAATTAAAAAAAAGAACTTTTCAGTTTCCTCTGTAATTGCAGCTGCTGGAAATGGCTGCCATGAACTCTAGTGTCTTGGCATGTAGCTATGCCATCTCTAGTGGCTCTGACCTGAGCTTTAAGCTTTATTCAGCGGCGCCAATGGCAACTGCCTACCCGAAATTGTCTGCAATCAGGGCTCACCGGGCTAGGATTGCGCCAGAGATGAAAGAAGCGAAGGTGGGCGAGGGGCGAAGGGCTGCTCTTCTATGCTTGGCTGCCTCCCTCTTCACCATCGCAGCCACCACCTCCTCAGCCAAGGCCGGCATTATCGATGAGTACCTTGAGAAGAGCAAGGCTAACAAGGTTTGGCAGCTGTTCTTCACATATTGATACTAATTGCTTTAGGTTTCATTCATTCTTCATGTTCCACCAACAAGCGTAGAGATATTTGTGCAGGAACTGAATGATAAGAAGAGGCTGGCCACCAGTGGAGCCAATTTCGCACGGGCATACACTGTGGAGTTCGGCACTTGCAAGTTCCCAGAGAACTTCACCGGATGCCAAGATCTGGCAAAGCAGAAGGTCTGAATTTCAAATCAAGTTGGTCTCCTAGTATCAAATTATTCTAATTGTATGCTTCTGTTGTTTGGTGATGCAGAAAGTGCCGTTCATTAGTGATGACTTGCAGATTGAGTGCGAGGGCAAGGACAAGTACAAGTGTGGATCCAATGTGTTCTGGAAGTGGTGAAAGGATGCAAACAATTTCTATATGTTTGCGTCCATCCTGTTCATCCGTGTATCTAATATGTTTTTTTAAGACAGAAGACTCACAATTCCACAGATTTCTGCCCTACTAATGCAGTTGCGATTATTTTCAACATTTGAGATCAGAAATAACTGAAGCCTCTGTAAGCTGTATGTAAAATAATTGTATTATTAAGCACTGGTTACAGTTCAAGATATCATACAGAGATAGTCAATTACAAAATAAAGAACCATAACCTTACACTGGATCTTTACATAGAACCAGATTAGCCACCAGTCATAATGCTCATTTATTTGCATGCACAAGCAGGGCCTTATAACTGGTTACTGCGGTGACAAACCACAAACTCAGAACAACTTCCTCCTATACATGAAGAACAGGAGTTAACCATCCATGCGTATGATACACCTACGGCTTTCTCCTTTCAGCATGTACTCGAAGGCCTTGTTGATCTCTGAGAAAGGAACCTCATGCGTGATAAATTTCTCCAATTCCAGCTTCTGAAAACATTAGAACAATGATAAGATGGTTCACGTAAGATCATGTAAGCTAGTTTCAGTGAAAGATGGATTTAGGGTTTCAAAATACCTTGTTCATACACATCTCAACAACAGCTGGAAGGTCGGAGCGTGGCTTATAGTGTCCAAAGAAGGTTCCCTTGAGAGTCCTTTCATTCAGAACATTCATAGGGTGTGTCTGAACACTGCATCTTTGTGAGGCACACCAACCAGCAATGCAACTCCCCATCCCTGAAACCATAACATTAAATCATTATTCGTAGTCAGTTTCACCAAACTATGATAACCACAGAAGGAAGCTATCAAGCTGCAAGGACACAGAGAAATTACATCATGAACGCATTCATAAGAAGAAATCATGGCATTTATGTTGCCAGTGCACTCAACGCTTCGATGAACTCCATCGGCAGTCATCTCAGCAAGAACCTACAAATAATCCGGATAATCATTTACTCTTTAGATCATTTGAATTTACAAATTCATTGACGCCGAACTCCTTGGCTGATATGAAACAAAAATGATGTCAGAATTAAATTTTATGGATGCAATAGTAGCAGCATAATAATCAAACTTAGTCATGAATAGTTGCAATCAAAACTAACGTTTCCGGAACCTATTTAGAATTCACGTCAACACCAATAATTCGTGAAGCCCCAGCTAGACTTGCCCCTTCAGCAGCCTAGATATTCATACATTATTCATAAGGAAAACTAAGCTGGTACTAGACCATTCACAATCATGCATATCAGCATTCCTCCTGGAAAATAATCCTATTCACATTATAGCAAGTAGATCGCTGAATTATAACTTGCAGCAAGGCCAACAGCTCCCAAACCGAAAACAGCCACGGATGAACTCTTTGTTGGCTTTGCAACATTCAGAGTAGCACCAAGACCTTGAGAAGCAATGTGAATTTCACAATGGGTAAACACATCTGTATCTTGTTTCTGAAATATATAATTATTTTTTTTAAAAAAAAAGTGAACAGTGCATTTACCTGTTGAAATGCCACAACTGAGAACGTAGACTTTGTGAAGGGGTCTTAGCAACACAACCAGAATGCACAACAGTGTACTCGCTAAATGTCGAGGTTCCAACAAAATGGTCAATTGGCTGCCCATTGATGGAGAACCTAGACCGTCCATCCTCAATCATGACTCCCCAGTCAGTGTTTGTCCTTAAAATCTCAAACTCACAGATCACATACATTGGCAGAGACTGAACGAGTGGTCTTACCCTCCAGCTTCATGTCCAAAAATCCGAGGAAACAGAGACTTCTGGCCCTGCGAAATCGGTTCCGAAACAATGTTATTGCCTAAATCATATTTATGTTCAAATACAGAACATGGTAACATACATGAATCATGTATACCTTGGCTTCCCAGAAGTAGACATGAGTGTGGCAAAGAGATGTGTAGAGGATCTTCAGCCGAACCTCCATGGACTGCGGTGGCGCCACCTCGACTTCAATCACCAACGGCTTCCCTGCCTGCCATGCCCGCAGTTGCATCCAAATCAACAAATAAGTGGCATTTCAACAGTCATTCTCCTCAACAACTTACACACCTAGGCAAAACAAGAACACAAACCTCTGCATTTGATGACCTTTCCTGCGGTGCTAGCCATATCTTCTTGATTCTCTTCCTCTAAACACTAACTTCTTTGAACGTTTTATGAATGCAAGTTGGCGAACAAAGGCTTTTTGTATATGTATTTATAGCAGAGACAAGCCAAAACACTAAAATTTTCATAATACTCGAGTAAAAGTTGTCAGAAAAAAGCTGGCGCTCAACGTGTTGTGATACCACGGCTTCAACGGTATTCCACAAATCATTTCTGCTGCAACTTCATCAGGAAATGTTTTATAACTAAATTTCCATTGCTTAACACAAAATTGACAGCTGGATTTACATTAATTATTTGGTTAATGGCGTTAATTTTAGTTTGTGGAATGCTGGCAGCCGGAAACCATGAGATGGTTTCTCTGAAACCAGCCAAGGGTTTGACTTCTGAGTTCTGACTTTCTTGAGCCACGGGACTAATTAACCCTGGTTTTGATCACGGCCGCGTTGACCTGTGTTAATTGTTTTCTTCATTAATGGAATTACTTGTACAATATTTTAGTTCTTAAAAGAAGCTTGATTACAATGATAGACCATCTTGATATCGTTAGCGATGTTTTGAGCATCCATGGAGACGCCGGCCAATCCTCTTCTCGCGAAGCCTGCACAATAGAGTCCATTGCTTCCCTTCCAGTGGTTGGGAAAGCTCTTCGTCGGAGAACCATCCTCGTCAAGCGTGAGACCGTTATCCTACGTAGAATGAGAAGATATTTGACAATTTAAGTTTAATTTTCATATAAAGATAGAACTGTTAAACACTTTACTTGCAGCCAGGTGTTTGCAGTGCTTTTGTAGCCAGTTGCAAAAACTATCGCATCGTAATGATATGACTTGCCATTTGAGAAGAAGGCCTCATTCCCTCTTATGCTTAATAGCCCTTTGACAACCTGTTTTTGCATGGAAATTTCTGTTAATTTTTGGATTATGTTTGAAAGATCAAAAACAAGAAACAGTAATGTGCCTTAATCTTGTCGTTTTCGATCTTATTAATAGTCCCGACGTCGATGACAGGTGCTCGTCCAGTGGCCGCCTTGATGGTAAATGGTCCATTTTTCGGCCTAGATATTCCATATTTTGGCAAGTCGCCGTACCTAAATCTAGCCAACATTGTTAAGAGAGAATCTACTATATTCATCGGAAGATGCTTCACCAAAATCATGCCCAAATAGATCATCTCCTTCGTCATCACATGAAACTGCAAAGACGCATTACGTGGTCTGTAAGAGCACAAACGTGATTTGTTCAACAGGAAAATTAACACAGATATAATTAAGAAGCAAGAAGTACTGGTCTTCGAACAACAATGGAAGTCGTGGCTCCATGGTTTGACAAATCATGAGCAATCTCCATGCCAGAGTTGCCACTTCCGACGACAAGCACACTCTTCCCTGCAAAGGCTGCCCCCGATTTATACGCCGAGGAATGAATGACTTCTCCATTGAAGCTCTCGAGGCCAGGAACATTGGGTATCAACCCTTCAGAGTTCTCTCCCGTCGCCGCAAGGCCCGCAACCAAGAACCTCGACGAGTACTCGCTAACCTCTCCGGTGACAACGTTCCTGGCCATAACACTCCAAGTCCTCGTCTCGTCGTCGAAGTCTGCAGAATCAACATTGGCATTGAACACAGGACGGAGTTCGAAGCGCTCGACGTAGTCATCCAAATAGCGAACGAAGTCATCTTTGGGAATGAACGTCGGCGCCGTCGCGGAGTGCGGTAGGTGCCGAAGAGAGCAGAATTGCTTGGCCAGGTGAAGTTTGAGGCGATCATAGGTCCTTCTCTTCCACAGAGAAGCAATGCAGTCCTCTCTTTCAATGATGATGTTCGGAATGGAAAGCTTGTTGAGACATGCGCCAACGGCGATGCCTGCAGGGCCAGCTCCGACGATCACCACCTCGGTCTTCCTCTTCATGGTGAAGCTCCAATGATTTGGCGCTTCTTTGTATGATGATCTTCATATAGACATGCAGCATGAGCCTGAAGGTTCACGATCTGAGTTTAGCTTAAAAGGCCTTGAATTTTCCGAAATTTGGAATTTAGTTTAGATTCATTTTTGATCGTTGGCGTGATAAAATAGAGGTTTGTTGCATTCGGGAGTTGAACTTTATAGCGCCAAACCAGTTTTAAGTTGATTCGGCAACTCGAATGTAACCCAAATTTGCCGGCCGATTTGGTCAGATAATTTTCATGATTTCGAGCAAGATTAGAGAGTCTCACAAATTAACTTGTTTTTCAAATTGCGTCTAACTTCGCGTTAAAGTTCTTTTGCCATTTGTAAATCGACGTCGTCTCGTACAGTCGATTAATCAAAGACACGTGTCAGCGAGATGCACGGCTTGCACCCAAAATGATTGAAACCGCGTAATCCAACCCTGATCGAGAATCCCTTCACCAAACCCAACGCACGTGTCTTCCTCCCATTGGACCACCCGAGATTTTCTTCGTGGAGCTCAATGATTTTACCCGAAAATCCGAATCCGAGACCCGCATTAGAAAAGAGCGCGTTGTCATGCGTTCCGTTTCCTCTCGTCTCTCTCGCTGCAAGACAACGGGACGAAGCGGGTCCCCGACAGATCCGAATCCGATAAGCCCTCCCACTCCCCCGACGCCGCCGCCGACGCCGACGCCGACGCCGCCGCCGTAGCCGCCTCCCCGGCGATCCCATTCAGCTGCGCGACACCGCCCAATGAGGAGGACGGCGCGATGATGCAGAAATCGGATCCCGACGCCCTCTTCAGCGGCGGCGGTATCAGGTCTTCCCTCCCTTTCTGTCTCTCTCTATCCCTTTGTTACTCCCTTTTTCGATTTCCGACCCCTTTTTTCCCTCTTTTTCTTTCCATTATGTTCGATTTCGAGGGTTTTTGTTGATTGTTTTTGGTTTTGATCTGATGAGGACTTGTTTTTGAATGCGCTGATTGTGTTAGAGGCCGATCAGTGGGAACTTTGGCCGAATGGCGGCGAAAGGAGTGATCTTTGATTTAAGTGGTTGTCCAGTGCTTGAAGTACACTTTTGAGAGAAGGTGGATGGTTCTTTATTGTTAAATTAGGGCTTTTTTTTGGCTAAGATTTTGTGCTTGATAGATGGACTACAGAAAGGAACTCTTTTTAGTAGTTAAAATCGAAAAGCCTTCGAAGTTCTTCTCTTTTTGTATCTCGTTAGGGTGCGGAAGAAGTAGATCCAGATTGGGACAACTTAATTTAAGAGTCCTTTTGTAGCCACGTTAAGTTGCGGTGACAATCTTCTTGGTGCCATTTTAGCTTGTGGGTTTTGTTCAGATCACTGATTTGGAATCTGAGTCACCAGATTCTTGATTCTTGGATCCCATGCATGTCTCAACTTTCAAGCATTTTCAGATGTATAATAGCTTTAGAAGCTTATTGAGTGAGTGTCGAGATGAAATCTCAACTATGGTGATGGAGTTTATGATTGTTTATGAACTCAAGTCTGTAAGTCACTTCTTGCATGTCTAGAAAATATAATGAAGTTCTATTCACTATATCGTTTGCTTCTTGTTAGCATTTTTTTCTCCATTGATGATTTGATTAAACGTTAAACTCAAACACTTGTTTACTCTTTTCTTTGTTCATATATTGTTTGAGCTCACATGCTATAGTCCACAATTGTTTGGTATTGGCTAAAATGTCTTCTTGATATAGCTTCCTTACGGGGAACAAAACTGGAAGGTTCAGCTATGGATACTCCAGTTTCAAGGGTAAAAGATCATCAATGGAGGATTTCTATGAAACCAGGATATCAGAAGTTGATGGCGAAATGGTTGCATTTTTTGGTGTTTTTGATGGTATGATTTGTTGCAACTCCTTTTTATTACGTTAGATCACCGAAACTTGCTTTTCTTTTACAATAGGTTTTTTTTAATGGGAAATCTGGTTTGTAAATGGTAAATTATTTTCATAATTACAGATCATGTTCTAACAATTTCAAATACATTCTTGTTTGAAGCTTAACTATGCTTTAAGCACTTTTCCTTCGTAACTTTGTTGTCCATGTATGTACTAACATCTAGGTCATGGAGGTCCTCAAGCTGCAGAATACCTTAAAAACAACCTTTTCAACAACGTCAGCAATCATCCTGATTTTACAAAAGACACAAAATCAGCTATTGGTCTGTGGTTGGTGTATTTTTACGGCTGATTCTAGTTCTCTGCCTCTTTTCTACCTTTCCTTGATCCATATGTTTCAACTAAACATCCAAATTCTTTGTTCCAGTGGAAGCTTTTAAACAGACCGACAGTGATTATATTAATGAAGATAAAGGTCAGCTTAAGGATGCCGGTTCTACAGCATCAACAGCTGTTTTATTAGGTGGTCGCCTTTTTGTTGCTAATGTTGGGGATTCCAGAACTGTTGCCTGTAGATCTGGCTCAGGCGAGCATTTCTCCAGATCCACTAGTTTGTTTTTTTTAAGATATCATGCTGGTAATATATGTGGAAGGAATAGTTGTCTTGCTGAGTCTTGGTGGAACCAACTTCTGTTTATGCTACATTCGCTCACCTGTTTAATATTCATTTTGGGTTACCAGAAGCCTAACGAAAAGCCATAATATTTTATATGTTTGCTAATGAGTCCCTCTTTTTCGACCTCTTCTCAGTTGGCAAGGCTTCTTAGTTTGCTTAGAAAGCCACAACATTTGACATGTTTACTAAGGATCTCTGTATTTTAACTGTTTATCATATGGCAAGGCTTCTTAGTTTGCTAGATGCATGGCATATAAATTTGACACAAGCTGGGCAGCTCTCCATGAGATGGCTTTTGGTAATTGATTTGGGCCAGCTTTACATTTATCATTTGTTGTAACCTCTTTGAACAGTCAAATATTTGCTGTTATTATCATGTGGAAATCTCATAAGTGAAAAACATGCTAATCATGTTCGAGGGTTTTCAATTCTTCATTAATCCACTGCCTTGTGTAACTGTTTTTATTGCATGGCCAATGACAATCATTTTTATACTGCAGCAATTCCTTTGTCTATTGATCACAAACCAGATAGGTCAGATGAGCGTGAAAGAATTGAAAATGCTGGGGGATTTGTCATTTGGGCTGGTAAAGCATTCATTACTCTTGATTAGTTTAGTCTTAGTTTTTGTAGTCTGTAAGTGAGCATTGTGAAGATACTTATTCCAAATCATTACAAAACTTTAGGAACTTGGCGTGTTGGTGGTGTTCTTGCTGTTTCTCGTGCCTTTGGAGATAAATTGCTTAAGCCATATGTTGTTGCTGAGCCAGAAATTCGGGTAGATGCATCCTAAGATAACCATTGTATTTGTGAACTGTCAAAAAAGAAGCACCCTGAATTCAGCATGTTGCTATTACAATAACCATATATGCAGATGAAGAAAAGTTTTGGTTTAATTACCTTCAGCATAATATCATTAGAAAACTCTAGCAATTGAGATGCAATTCTTGTACTTTATCATACCAATCAGCTTGCTTTGTTGGATACTGCTAAAGATTTTTTTCTGTAATATGCTTTCTTAGGAAGAGGTGATTGAAGGTGTTGAATTTTTTATAATAGCCAGCGACGGACTTTGGAATGTTGTATCTAATAAGGTGAGATACTATTTCATTGGATTTGCAATTACAGTAATAATTTCATTCTCTTTTTTATTTCTAATTTGGAGCTGATTTCTTATGCTGTGAAAGTACTAAGTAATTTGCTGTGATGAAAAAACTATATTTCTGGGCTATAGGTTTTTGTTTTATGCCTGAGTTTAAACTTAATTTCTGGTAGAGGATTGTAAGGTAAATGAGCTCTTTGTACATAATCCAAACATTCTTTCTGTTTGTGGAGATTGCTTGGACTTGAAACTATGTTTTCTGAACAAAATGGAAAAACCTATTGTAATTTCTGCGTGGCATTTCTAAATAAATTTGATTAAAGAATGCTTTATTTCTGATGGTGACAAAAGATTTTTTTTCTGGAATAATTATTCATCTCAATGTTTTCTGTGAGAAAATATGGTTTTTGTGGAAACCAAAATTGGGAATATAATGCGCGGGCCATACGAGAGAACAGGTTACATGGCCAGGACATAAGACACTTGTTAAAGAATTAATTATTTCCTAAAATAAAATTTCTTCATTTGACAGATAGCGAGAGAGGTTTTCAATTATTTTTATCATTTCATGAAGTCATTGCATCTTCAGGGGCTGTAGTTTAATTACTTTGCAGCACAATAATGTTTCTTTCAGAGTTTTATATTTAAATGTTGTCCTGCATATGCTCATTAATGTTACTTGAATCTGAAGGTGGGCTTACCTTGATGCAATAATTGTTTCCTCCTATGGTGTTATTAGATGTTGGGTTATTGAAATCCGTTGCATCCTTTTGATGTGATATCACCATAAAGGCATCGTGCCTATTTTTTAGCGGCCTCCATCGTGGATATTAGGATGGCATTATTGTTTTATGCAGCATTTTATATTTCATAATTTGCATGAGTATTTACCAACATATATGCAATATAGGATGCTGTCGAGATAGTGCAGTCTACATTAGATGCTGAGACAGCTTCTAGAAGACTTATACAGGAGGCCTACACCAGAGGGAGTAGTGATAACATTACATGTATTGTTGTGCGATTCAATAATCCTTGACCTTATGATGTGGTCTTCAACTACTTCTCTTAAACTCCATTCTTGATGAAGGCAAGAAGGTTTACAGGTCTCTCGTTTCCACTTGAAGCCAGCCTTGCAGGATCATCTGTGGCTTATGGAAATTTCCAATTCATGCTCCTTGCTGTATCTGTTCCATCATTGCACTTGCACTACCAAGCTCAATTCAATTTTACTAACCGAGACTGCTGAATCTTTTTTAAGCCCTCTGCCCTCCTGTTTTAAGTTAGATTATGTAACAATGTAATGTTTTTTTGTGTGCTTTATTCACATGGTTCCTGTAGCACTGCATTTTACTGCAAAATATCTTCCAGACCTGCCATCCTTGCTGGTTAGATTGAGACAGTTTGTGTTGTTCAATTGATTGTGGATGATGAAAATTTCCCTGTTTGCACTTACTATTACCACCAAATGTAAACCTAATGGTTTGAAATTGCTGTACAATTCATGCTACTTGGAATCTTCATGATGTAGGGCCATCTTTTCTTTTGTAAAAGCATAAATTGGATATGCACTTCTTATACTTTCAGATTTTTCTGTGTAGATATGTTGTAACACCATTAAATTGGTGGCCTACATTTTTTCTATGCTTTCATTATGGTGGCTGTTGTTTCATTATTTTTTTATTGGCTTTTACTGTGTCTTCATTCCTTTGAGAATGAGACTTACACTGAATCCTGTGCTAATCATAACTCTCTACCAGTATAGTTCAGTACTAAATTACATTAGCAGGAAGAAGCCAACATTTCAAATAAATGTAGGCCACCAGGATGTTGCACTTGTACAGCATGTCTCCCTGTTTTAAGGAGCTCTCCAAGTGTGCTTTATTTATCCACTATTGTCGGTTTGTTTTGTGCTTTAGGGCTTGTAAGTTAATCATTGTATTTTGCCTACTTTATTAGAATTGTCTCCACCACCACCTGCTTTTGAATCTTCCTGGTTATGTCTTCTCAAAAAGGTTTCCAAAAAGCTCAGCAGAAGAATAAAGTGATGAAGATCTCTTACCAATTGCATAAATTTGTCAGGCTTTGTTGACTTTTTTTCCTTTCATGCATTTGATTTCTGTATTTGAGCAGTTATATTCAAACTCATGTTGATGAACCTCCTATTTTTATCAAATTATGGGTTGTTACTCAACTAATTCTGAAACATGAAAGTGATGTGAGTTATTGTCAAACAAGTATCAGTTCAGACAGGCTGTACTGGCAGGATGGTGCACCAATTGGGCTTCACAAATGGGTCCGGTCCAATCCACACGAGTTTTCTTAACTGCTCAGGAGTGCATGTCACCTAACACATGCCTAGAATTAACCTGAAAAGCTTACTGTTACACTGCTGAAATGGGATTCATGCCAGGCGTTAATTGTCCATGGACCAGGACACATGGTACTTGAATGCATGTCTGAAGAATGTGACAAGAACAAACAAGAATTCCACGTCATTTAATGTAAAAATTCTTGATTGAAATCACAAAATATACCTTCTTTGCATCATTGCCTCAATTAATAGAAGAAATCACTTGAAAACTATAACAAGCATTATGCAAGCATCAAACTCTCTACATCACTTTGGAGTTTCACATTTAGAGATTTGAAGAGAAGAGAACAAACACCAACACTGTATCAATCCAAATCTACATTGCATTGTAGAAATTACAAGCTCCTGGGTCCTCCGCCCACATGCACCTGAGCAGCTTCAGCAAAGCTCTGGCTTTGGCCTTGGCCTTGTCACCACATTGGCTTTGCAGCAGCAGCAGCAACTGCTTCAAGAGTCCCGCTTTTGCTGCCTCTGCTCGCATTCTCAAAGAATTGCAGCAGAGCAGCAGCAATGCCCCGACTGCGTGCTCACTCCCTTCGATGTCGGGCGATATTCTAAACACCATCTTCACTAGAATCTGTACTGCATTTGGGTTCTTTGCCATTGCCTTCTTCCCTATGTCCAATCCCATTAGCATCTCAACTGTTGCCAATGCTTGTGAGGTGTTTCGCCGTCTAGAAGTCGATAAGTATGCAACAAGCGCATCGACAGCGCCTTCTTTGATTGCATTGCCGCGGTTTGGTTCTAAGGAGCATACGCCGGATAGGGCTCTTGCTGCTGCCTCTGACGTCCGGGAATCGGAGTATTCCACTAGAGATACTAACACTTGAAGTGCCCTTCTGTTTTGTCCTATGACAAGACACAGCTCTCGTGTTACTGAATATGAAGCAATTGTTTCCAAGAGATTACATATGCTAGTCTTGATCTTCACATTGCCTCTGTCCAACAGAGTCACCAATGAAGCTAAATTCTTCTCCTTTCTCAGCACATTCAAGGACTCCAAATGCGTGGAGGGAGACAAGCTCAGAATGCAATCCAGAGCTACATCGACGAGCTCGAACCCCTCAACTCGCGAAGCATGAAGCAGCAGCTGCAGCATCAATGGGAAGAAGCCGAGCTGAATCAAGCAAGCTTGTCCGGTATCAGACTCCACCGACAAAATCCTCACCTTCTTCGAAATCTCGAGCTTAGCTTCAATGCTCAAGTCTGGAGATTCCAAGCTGCGCTTCAATGCAGCCAATGAGTCGCTGTTCTTGTTGCTGCTACTGTTGAGCTTTCTGTTAGGCATTGTTTTGACATCGGCCGCTCGGGGGCCGGCGAGGAGCCACTGGTCAATGAGCTGTCGGAGTGTGTGGTTTGGGACGAGCGACGTGTCGTGCAGCCGCTGCATTGTCACCGGGCACGTGAGGTTCCCTCCGGCAAGCCATTGCTCAATACTCGGCCGGTCATAAGTCTGCCCAGTACTCAACGTCACGGGATCTGAAAACAGATCCAAGCTTATTGGACACCTGAAAAGATGAGGAATGCTCATCTCCTCCTCCTCCACCTCCTCCTCTTTCTTCTTCTCCTTCATCAACTGTCAGAAACTATAGCCATTGGATCCCCAAGAAGCCGACTCCTACGGTTTGAAGTGGCACTCACTTTCATGACTTGTGCTGACATTTCAAATCAAGAGAAAAAGAGAAGAGCAACAGCAGCAGCAGAAAAAGTACTACAGGAAAAAGCAACAAAAAAACAAGCCAGAAAAGGGACAGGACACCGCCAATAGAAGAAGAAGAAAGAGATGGAAAAGGCGAGTTACTTCTCTTTGACAGCCCGAGGACACCATTGCATTGATTGATTCTTGGATTCTCAGAGGAGGAAGAAGAAGAAGAAGAAGTGGCCAGAGAGAGAGAGAGAGAGAGAGAGATCTTAGTCTAAAAAGTCGAAGAGGAATCAGAAGTGGAGCAGTAGAGAACAAGCACAAAGAGGTGGGCAATCCCGAATTGTCCTCATCGGCATGGGAGGGGAGGAAGTGATGCTACATCAACCACTCTGTATTTGATTGGACAGACAAATTTGCTCAAATTTCTGTGTCTCAATTCATTTAGGTCAGTCAAACTTACCATCTTGATCCATTTCATTAAAAATTAAATCAAAGAAAAATCCGGTCTTCGGTCCACGTTCCTCTTGCGGCTCATGTGGCCGTGATCAAAATCATGGACTTGCAGTGCCAATTTTGAAGTTTTTTTTTTTTTTTTTTTTTGCAATTTACCCTCTATATCCGGTGATTTTGTAGTACATCAGGATGTAGGGGGTCATTTGCAAAAAGGCCCTGATTTCTTTGAAAATATTTAAAATAAATGCAAAATTTTCAGTTTTAATTACTTTCTCTTAATTTTGATCAACGGAACAAATCCTCGAGCATTCAGCGAACCGAGCTCGTGGTTGCAATGACAAGGATGTGTTGGAATGAATGTCGGTCCATAAATCATGTACTCCGAAAGCGTCAACGTGAATCCAGCGACTCGAGGTATTTCAGAAAGATAATTTTTTGTATTTTTTAAATTATATTAATTTGCGAGCACACATTTCTTGAAGAGGGATCTTGGTTTGTAAATTATTAGAAAATCCGGGGGCTATTATGAAATTCCAGTGGCACGTGACAAAGCGTGGTTGGAACTCGTGAAAGTTAATTAAGAAAAGGATTAGGTTGCTAATAGGGCCTTTTCGATTATGACAAAAATCCACCACGATCGTTTCTTTTTTTATCTCCACGAAATGATATTAAAATCAAATCCCTCGCTAACATTCTTTATGGTTTTTATTATTAAACATATTATTATACAATTAAAATATTATAAAAAAATTAATTAGCGTTTCGTATTTTAAATTATTATAAAGCCAATTTTAATTAAAAAAAATATCGATTTATAAAAATTTGAGAGTTTTTTAATTTTAGATTTAATCTTAGTCTGTTAGCAAAGATACCTTCGTGTTTAATTTCTTTACAAAATTTGAGAGTTATGGCATAGGCTCAACTTATCCCAAAGAATTGGGCTAGCCCAGGAAAGGGTAAGGCCCAACAATTCCTCAAGGCCCATTTCAAGGTCCACCAGCCCGTGTCGTGTCAATATGTCATCTTCATTCATCGCCCGGCAACCCACGAAACCAGCACCTCCGATTAAACAATGGCGAGATCCCCAGCGTCGCGGCCCCAAATCTCTCATCTTGGAGCAATGGATTTCTTTAATCCGCCTGCAAAACTGGAAAGGAGCCCCGTGTGGGCTCCTCCCTCCGATCTTCGTCTCTTTTGAAAGAAGAGCTCTTGAAGTGGAGCTGGGTTCTGGGAGGCCATGGCCAAGGAGATGGAGTACTACGATGTTATCGGAGTTGCGGCGTCCGCGACCGAGGAGGGGATTCGCAAGGCTTATTATCTCAATGTTCGTTCCTGGGAACTGGGGGGGAAAAGAACGAGTTTTTTAAATATTTTGCGGATTGGCTTTCAGTTTTTTGATTGAATAAATGCGGATACGATTAAAGGTTGGTTCTTAAGTTTAAATATAACATTTTTATTGTTCTGATGCATGGTAGCGCATTGAATTTTGTGGATCTTGTAATGAGGCTTGATCGGGTGTAGTGGTTATACTGAAAGGTTGGATCTTTGTTTGTTGTCAGTGTATCTTACTACGTTTTCCTTTTACCTGAAAAAATGGATCAACCACACTCTAGTCTCTAAATTCTGTTTCTTTGTCAAAGGAGTATTAGTTTCGCCCACCACTAGCTGTTGTTGTCATTTGCATATGGTGTATCAGAGAACAGTGGATTCACTCTGGAGTTTTCTACTGAAATATGGTGAAGTTTGCATACGCACAAGACAAGCTGTAATTTTGGCTTTGGTGAATCAGAGTACAGCGGTCCGCACAGGATTCTCTCCTGAACTTTGGTGAAGTTTGCACAGTTATGGGAAATGTTGTTATCAGCCTTTAGTAAATGAGAAATTATTAGCTTGTTTAAACTTATTCGTGCCTCAGACTCGAATTCTATTTGGTGGGATTTTCTTGTACCCAATTTACTGCAATCTGGAAACTATGCTGTTGAGTTTTGCTTAATTGATTTGGTATTTAATTAATTGAACAGGCAAGGCTGGTCCATCCCGATAAGAATCCTAATGACCCTCAGGCTGCTGAAAATTTTCAGGTATGTGTGTTTTGCTATGTATGGATGAAAGCTTTCTTGTTAGTTTTATCATAGGCAATTGTGTCTTTTTGCAATTTCATTTTATTTACACGTTCAGATGTTTGGTCTGCAACATCTCACCAACCCAGAAAAATCTTATAGTTGCTTGTACACATTAAATAGTACTTAATGAAGTTAGGTGTAAAAATTCTGATCTCAAAGCTTCTAAATGAATGGCAACACCTCCTTTTCGCAGGTGCTTGGGGAAGCTTATCAGGTCTTGAGCGATCCTGTGCAAAGGAATATGATGGAAATGGTAAATGCAGTACATCCAGGGGAGCCAGAATTTTTCATCTTGGCTGAAAGATAATGTACACAATTGAACTTTAATAATTGATTCTCTTCTAATCCAGGATAATACACCAGACCATTTTTATTTGTTCCACCAATCACATTGTATTGATTTGAGAATATTCAAACCAGTTTCCCTATGAGCATGGAATAAATATTGCTTGAATTGAACTCAACATTTCCATTTTTAATTATCTCTCTACCACATCTATTCTCTCATTGAAAACAATAAAAGTTATACTGTTTTGAGTTTTTTCCCTTTCGACATATTTCTTCGATTTTTATACCATTCCTTATCCTCTCAGGGAAAATTTGCTGGATGCCACTGCTGTCCTCATGCTTCTTTTTGGCAGTGAGCATTTTGAGAATTATATTGGGCACCTTGCTGTTGCATCAATGGCTTCCCATGAGCTGATTGTCAAAAATGACAATCTAGAGAATCTCCAAGAGAGGTTGAAGGCAAGTACTAATTTTTTTGTGCAGATCTTATTCATTTGCTATTGAGGCAGGATTCCTATGTCTCACAAGTCATTTGTTGACTGTTAGATTGCCAATTTGCCATCACCAATCCCATCACATGGACAGTGTTGTATATTCTTCAGTTATGGAAGGTTTTGGCTGTTCCATTTAAGACTTATTTCTTGTTCTATCACTCTGTTTGTTTGAGTTAATGTTGGAATAATTCCAAATCAAAAGTGTTATTAAATCATCTAAATCTTCCTGCTAGCTGATTTTTCTATGACAGTATTGCAGCTTCCTGTATGGTAACCATTTTTTCAATACTGCTTGTTGAAGGAAACAAGTGCATTCAGAGCTCACTGCTATTTGGCCTGTGGAAGAAATCTTATTCTTTTGTTATATATGTTGATGAGTAGGCTGTTCGAAGAGAGAGAGAAGCAAAACTTACCAGATGGTTAAAGGACTTCCTCAATCAATATGTAGATGGTGATAAAGAGGGTTTCACACACTGTGCAGAAAATGAAGCAAAGCGACTTGCGGATACAGGTGGTCCTTTTTGTTACTTCTATTTTTCAAGGTGGCAGTTTTTCGGATGGGGTCAGTTCAGGTAATAGCATACCTGAATTTGCTATCATCTGATACACACCAAAGCATGGAGGAATATGCATGTTTACTTTATGTACACTATTATGCAAATGCAGCTTTTGGAGTTATAATTCTGCACACCATTGGGCATACTTATGCAAGACAGGCTGCAAAAGAGTTGGGCAAGAAGGCCAAGTATCTAGGAGTCCCATTTTTAACTGAATGGGTGCGTCACAATTTACAGCAGCAAAAGATTTAAGCATTTCTCTTCATGATTTTATAGTTAAGAAATTGCAGCTCCTTATTATTGGCTAATTTGCCAAGTGGCATAGGTGCTTTGTAATTATTGCAACTTCAAGAAGACCTTTGCTGGCAATTTAACAAAGATGGATGTTGTATTGATAAAGATGTTGAAATGCATATAAGGATGAACAAGGATTTGATGATGAGCACATTGTGGAACTAAATGTTGTAGACATTGAAGTTACTCTTTTACATGTATGCCAATTGGTAAACCCTACTTTGAATTGTTTGTATATTCATTGACAATTAACAGTTGCATACTGAACATATTGGCATTAAGGTGGAATTTGTGCTTATAAAATGTTGGGAAATCATGATGAAATTTTTAGGTGCATGGAAACAACAATTACTCAAGCAGGAGTCTTTCATTTACTAGAGGTCTATATCTGGTTCAAGCTGATGCTGGACTTTCTTGTTCTTGATTTTTTTTAGGATCCGTTTCTGTTATAAATGTAATCACGCTTGGCCAGACCATCCTGTCAGGATATCAGTAATGTTTAGTGTGCAATTTATGCATCGAGTGTTTTTAAGTCCAGAGGAACTGCATAAGTCTCCCATGATACAATTAATTGACATGCTTTGCATATTCATTAATCAACAAACCACATGGCTAAGAGTTTCTTAGATTCTTTTTTCTTTTGTAGTAGTTGATTTGTTTCTAAAACACTGTTGAACTGATTCCTAGGTATTGCATGAAAATGACGTTAAGAAGGAAGAACTGAAGTCCTGTGCCATTGCTCTGAAACTTCTTGGCAAAATTTTCCAGGTAAGATACTAATTAAGTTAATTGTGCCTTTGAGTGTTTTGACAATTCATGGTTTATCTTTGAACTTCTAATGGTTTATCTTTCATATTTGATGTCCATTTATTTTCTACTAAGACCCTTCAATTATGAAATAAAAGAGCTATATTCTATGGTTGTATATGATCCTTTCTATGCATTACAATGCTAGCCATGGATAATCTGGTGTGGTCCTTAAGTTTATTGTTAACTACTTCACTATGCCTGGTCTACCTCTAGAAGATGATGACCTTCTCTTTTTATGTTACCATTTATGTTTTTGTACAAGTGTTCATCCATAATTCTGTGCAGAGAGAAAAGCAGGCATTACAAGCTAGTGCATCTAGAAAGACTATTAGAAGATGATGGGAGCAGTTCTGATGATAGTTCCGTTGAGGACCTAACACGAATTGTTTCATATCGGACTCCAGTGATTACTCAGGCATTTCTATCGCCCTTTTATCATTTATCTGCACTTTGGAATTTTCATGGACCCTCTCAAAGATCTCCCATTCTTATTTTCAGGGCATTGGAAAGCTCTTCAGATGCCTTGGCAGTCCAACAGATGATGTAGACGATGAGCCCAAGTACCATCGCAAATGACATGGCATAACCATTTGTTCGTCATTTGGATATCATATGTTAAACATTATTTTTCCATTTTCACTTCAAAATTATTTGGTGAGTGCATATTGTGAACTTGGACTAAAACCTAACTCTGTTATTAGTTCTCCTGTGAGGATTTGTATAATAGGCTATTGTTTCGCATAGACATCATCAACCTGTAAAAACTTACCTTTTTCATCATTATATATGTGATCTAAAATCATTTTATCGAGATGAATCTCATTACACAATGAACACTTCTGCGAGCATTAATATAATACACTTGAATTTATAAACAATGCACCATGTTTCATGCACTTGACTCACAGGCCAAGTTCAACTCCGTTGGGAGTTATTTATACAGCATGAAAACAACTGCATGGGCAAGCCCCCACCCCAATTAGAGCTGTGTTTAATGTACAGGAAAAGCCTTTCAACAGGACAATCAAGTCAGAAATTTCCCAAATAGGCTTCCGAAGGAGAAGCTGGTCTTCGCCCAGCCACCGGGCTCGCAAGCTTTGACAGCTGCCGAGGGCACCTTCTTCACATTGAGCATCACTGTCTGCCCAATCTCCAAGCGAAGGGCCTCAATGGTCTTCATGTCCACGGGGTTCCCAGACGCATCAGTGACAAAGAATACATTCATCGCCTGCTCTCCAACCGTCGTGACATCGGCCCTTGTCACCGACAAGCCATGCTCCCGGAGAACTCTGGTCACATCTGAGAGCAAGCCCACTCGATCCCTACCACACAGCTCCAGACTCAAGCCCTGCAACCACGCCCAACATCACATTCAGCATCAAAAGCAGAAGCTACTGCGAAAAATCCAGGAATCTCAGTATCTCTACTTCACCTCAGAAACTCTCCTGAGAATTGCAGCTTCCAGGCACTTCACCACGTTCTCCTTCTCTTCTTCTGAGTCAAGAATGCATCCATCCTTCTGCCTTATGTACAACTCCTGCAATTCATCAAATTTTGATCGATAGTTTTTTCCTACAGAAGAACCAAACAGATTTAATATAAAGACGGCACCTGAATTGCATAAGGACCATGAGAAGAAACAGAAGCATGGAACACAACGAAGTGCATGTCCGTCAACGTGCAAACAATGTCGAACAGCAACTTAGGCCTGTCCTTGCACTTCACATTCACCACCGAGTAGCCTTTGTCTTCGCAAAGATCGATGGTTATCACTGGCCGGCAAGCCCCCGCCACCCCGCCTCCTCGAGCTCGGCCCTCGTAGTCCCTGTCGGCGAACATCAGTTGGTGAAGCCGCCGGTCCACGTGCGTTGAACCCAAGCAGAAGCTTGTATGTGCCTCTCTGCCATCACGGCCGGGGCCACGCAGAACATTGCGGAGCTGCTCCTCCATGAGGGAGAGGCGGCCGGCATCGTCAACAGCGCGGAATGTGGCCTCGTCATTGACGTAGACGACACAGGCGACGCGGCTGTTGTGGGTCCAAAGCTCGGCGGCGATGACGTTGCACTGGACGCTGGCAAGCACGGCGAAGATCTCGGAGAGGAGACCCGGGCGGTCGGTGCCGATGAGCTCGATGGCCGTGTGGTCGCCGACCATGTGCATGCCCACGGATTTTCCGGGCTGTGTCTGCTCCCCGGCCGTGTTTGTGCCTGCGTCGCCGCTCTCGGGTCCTAAAGCCTGAAAAACAAATACAAAAATTACAAGGGCTGTCACACAAAAAGGTTACTTGGTACTTACTTACAAGACCCTGACAATCAGTTAATTAGATTCAAACTCAAGAGGAGTTTTACAAATATACCCAGTATTTTGTCCATATTTAAACGACGCATCTTTTCCAATATTTACAAAAAAATTCCTAATCTTTTGTCACCGTTTGCAGAAAAAACTTAGATTTTCTATTGATAAAAACAAATCATACTGATTAATTAAGCTAGATGTTTACAGAAAAATAACGATTTAATTTTGCAATTTAGACGAAATACACTTAGAAGCAGTAAATATATATAATAGAAGAAAGATAGAAGATGGTAAGTACCTTCTCAATGTATTGGATCGTTTTGGGGTCGCTGAGCTTCCTGCCCTCCTCGTCTGTGACATGAAACACTGCGCTCACACATCAAAGCACAACCATCATCACCTTATCTCTCATTGCCAATAGAAATCCAAGGTTAAAAATACCAGTTGATACCAATATATCAGTAATACAAAATCATACAAAGCCAAAATATCGTATATTTTGTATTGGCACCATCAATGCTAGATACTGATTCAATACAGTGATTTTAAACCTCGATAAAAACTATTTACCATCCATAAACCATCTTCCATCAGAGGTGATGTTTGCTTTGGAGATGAACAAGTCCAGGTCACTCAAAACCTGCACTACTTCAAGCAATATCCCTGGCTTGTTCGTGCTATCCACCTAATAAATAAAATATGTATATGGTTTCTGTTATATTCCGAGTCACCAACTTGCTAAATCATCTACTGCAGCAAGGTAGTGTCAAACTTGAGCTTTACCTTGACCAATGTACAGTCACTGCAGGTTGTGTTGTCGATGCATACCCTGCAAGAATTGGATAAGAAGATCAATTTTGCATATATTTTTTTTCAGCGGTGTATATGCAAAATTTGCAAACCAATATTCACATGTGAGTGACAGAGAGAGATACCTAGGAGGAGGGTTGATGTATTGGCTAAGGTACTCATACTGAGGGTCAAAATAAGGCTTCATGTACACCTGAGTGACAACACCCTGCATGTAAGAAACAATTGTTGATATCAAATAATTTTACTGAAATTAAACAGGTAAAGGTAAAGGTGATTAATCCACTAATACATATAATGCAAATCAGCGAGTTAAATAGCACAAATTTCTGAAGCAGAACAAACCTGCAACCTCAATATCTCAAGCACAAGGCACACAGTATCAGTTGCAAAAACCAAAGCAATAACAACTTGAATTAACAGAAAATGCACTTCTTCCCTTCTTCTTTCTCTTCTCCAAGATTTCAATCTAAAACAAGCAAGTGATTCAGATAAATAAACTGCGAAAGGAATTCCAGCAATCCAGGCTAGTGTTAGGTCCACCAGTAAAGCAACTTTGGCCTTTACGTGATGATGACGCATCAAGTAGAGATATGCCACTGAAATCACTCTCAATATTATTCTCCAATAACAAGTAGCAAGCAGGTTTAGTGGGCCTCAAAGATAAATATAATCCCCCCAACCATCAAACAAGCGAATCAAAGCTCCACGTCAGGCTGACTCCGCACGCGAATAATAAAACCCCAAAAAGCGCGAAAAATGGACACATTTGCAAGGTTTCCAGAGCATCTCCCAACAGGGAAAAGCATGGATGAGAAAAGACATTGGAAAAAAGAACACCAACAATCAACTAGAACTACTCGTGGCTCCGATTAGTTGTGGATTCAACGCGATCTCGATTCTCCTCACGATCGATCATATGGTCAAGCAAATACTCAGCCGGGCATTCCTTCAAACACTTGGCCGTCAAAAGTGCCATTCAAGACTCAAAAAATCTGCCAACGTAGATATGTTCGACAAAAAAAGACAGAGATATCGACGATGAAGCTATATGACTTAAAACCGAAGTTGCTGCTTATGGTTTACCCGGTTTTCCCCTCCTCCTCCTCGTCTTCCTCCTCGGGGACGCTTTGTGTGAAGCTGCTGGAGAAGGAGATCAAGATAAAAGAAGAGCTCCTCGAGGAAGAAGAGAAGGTCGGACAATGGCTTCCAAGAAAAGAAGCGAGTATGGCGACGGATAAACCAAGGAAAAGAGGCGCGTGGAACGGGAGGAGGTGGTGCTAGGTGCTGACGTGGCGAGCAGTGAATGGCTGTGAGAATGAGTGGCTCGGGAATAGGAAGATCTGAAGGGATGGATAGCTAAACACTGCTGTACCTGCACAATCAGAAGTCAAACGAATCCTTGATTTTGTTTTTTTTTTTTTTTTTCTGAGTTGCAATCTAGAAATCATGGAATTAATAGTGAAATTCATCCCTTTTCGTGTCTTTGAAATGCTTCCAAATAAGTTGCAAAAATCTGTCATACACACACATGTTCCATCCTGTTGTATTAGTTTCCAGTTCATCATTTCATGCTTTGTGGCGCAACAAGAAATAGCAGGAAATTTGCCTGTTTTATTCCCGAAATATTGGAGTGAGACGCCATCGCTGCTAACGAGAATGCCTTTATCTCAGTTCAAATCCTAGATTGACGCGTTCCTTTCCTGAGAGCCGACCCTGCAGCTTTACACAAGCACAAGCCGGACTCACAAGCCGGACTGCTGGAAAAGAAGCACGGAGTTAAAAGAGCAGCGAGAAGTGGGAACCAGCTAATAAGCAGACGAGGAAAGAGACACTCGTATATGCTGTTGGCTCCTTTGTAAACTACTCCAAGGCTGCATTTGATTTGTTGTGTGATAGAGACGAAGCGAGCATTATTGAGACGTGAAGCAGTGAACGCATGTATCATCGAGTGGAGTACCAGTTGATTGACGACAGAGACCAATCATTGCTCGACACTGCTCGATGCAGATACTGTTGCAGTCAGCGCAAGAACTGATAGTGTGCTCAATGAATGATTCAAGTAGATATACTTCAAAGATCGCGCACAATGAGATTTTTTTAGCAGATAGTTTTTGACAGATAAAAGACGGTATCTTTGAGTACAACGCGTTGGTATAAACCTATATCCAGCCGCTAATACTTCATGAAATGCTCATGGGTCCCTTTGTTTTCTAAATATTTGAAATTCGTAAAATTTTAGAATCTTGAGACCCTAGATTTGGAAAATGAATTTGTCTATTTGTTACCAAACAATTTTAAACTTCAGAATTTAAAATTTAAATTTAGTGTTTGTTGGTTTTGTTTTTTTGTAACTAATAAAGATTGTGAATTTTTTAATTTATAAAATTTTAGAAACTAATTTTACTTTAGTAAAAAAATTAAGGGCTTTTTACTTACAATTTCCAAGATTTGTTTTTATTTATCAAAGACACCTAGTGATTTCAGTATTTATTGACACCCTCTATTTTTGAAATTTATTATATACAACCACTTATTGTTAATTAATCAAAAAAAAGTTTCAAAATTTTCATTTTTATCTTCTATAATTTTACAACTAAGTCCCTTAAAATTCTTAAATTTTCACATTTCACTCTTTCTCTCAAATGTTTATAAACCATTAATTAAATTTTAAATTAGTAGATCTCTCAAATATTTTTATTTATAGATAAGACCAAAATTTAATATTTTTTAAATAAAAAACTACAAAAAAATCTTAAATATTTAAAATTTTCTACAAATAAATCATCCATAAAAATTTAAATTACAAATTTGATATTCATACATTTACAAATAGACCCTTTACATTTTTTTTATTTATAAATAATTTCAAATTTTATTTTTTAAATAAAAATTTTATAATATTGAAGGTTTTAGAACTTAATATTTTATACAAGTTTAATAT